>CM065707.1:35481451-35501919 GCA_017654935.2 Phymorhynchus buccinoides | reverse complement strand
TAACAAATATGGTAGCATCGGAAGAAAATTGGTGAAATGGTGAAGAAAAATCTATCCTTGGCTGTATAATATGCCAATGCCTCGATTCAGGAAACTGGTGCTATCTATGTGTGGTGTGTAAAATAAAGAATGACACTTTTAACACGGTATTTCTATAAGGTTTTTAAAACGGGAATGCCATGTATGGACTGTTTAAAAAATTATGTTGGAGTACTCCTGTTTTGTGAAAAATGCACTTATTTTGGATTTCGAATACACAAAACACGATTTCAGGGTAAACAAGTCTGAGCTGTATGTGTTCTCAAAAGTTTCACTCATTACAAAATCTTTAAAATTTAGGCAAACAAGTAGATTTGTGACACACTCAAATCACATTTAAAACTTTCACTGACGAAAGGCCAACACTGGAAAAAAAACGAGTTTATGGGTTTTAAAAGTAAATTTACATCTATGTGTTTTTTTTTTGCCCAAAATTTTTTACCAATAAATGGAACCCTGTGTTTGAATTGTCAAGAAGGACAATGTTTTGTGTTGTTTTGGCATACATGTCTATATATAAGTTTTGTTTAAAATTTTAGAAAATGTCCATTTTTTTTTTTCTATTCATTTTCCCAGTTGGGGGGGGAGGGAGAGAGGAAGTACAATTTAGACTGGTACGTGGTGTGGGGGGGTTTTATTTGTTGTTTTGATTGATTTAATTGCTGATTTAATTGATTATTACGTTGTCAGTACTTTAAAGTGTGTTGCAAATGTAATGCTTTGTTGTTTGTTATTCAAATGCAGCAATACAAAAATTACAACTGGAAATACCACTTAATTTTTTTATAAAGTGTTCGACGTCAAATGTTTTTCATGTTGTAAATTAATAAAAAAAAAAAAAAAAAGAAAAAAAAAAAAAAAAAAAAAAAAAAAAAAAAAAAAAAAAAAAAAAAAAAAAAAAAAAAAAAAAACCCCCCCAAAAAAAAAAAAAAAATATCAAAGCAAAATAAGTGTGCCATAGTTATGCAATTCGTACCACGGACCACGTAATTCGTACCTACTACGTCTTTTGAATGGCGCAGCCACAAAAAAGGCATTCAGGAGCCTGTTTTTTTTAAAATGGTGACGTGTTGATGAGAACGAATTGACATAAGATTTTACTTTGACGTCCACAGAGATTAACCTGGAACATTTTTAGACAGAGAGAATACCCTTTTTTGTTAAAGCCCCAAAGTTGAGTGTAATGTAATGTCGCACATGTGGGGCCCGTGTAGGGGGGGTGTTGTTGGGTGGTGTGGTGGGGTGTGGGGTTGGTGTGGTGTGTGTGTGGGGTTTGGTGTGTGGTGTTTTTGTGCCAATGAATTTGGTTTGGGTTGCCCTGGTTCAAGATTTTGGGTGTGGTAATGGGTTTTTCTAAAAGGTGGTTTTTTGTATTGTTGTCCCCCCTTTTGTCCCAATGGAATAGGGGCTGTTTTTGGGCTAAGGGGTTCAATAAAAATATTTCCCATAGTTGTTGTTTTCAAGAGCCTTCTCCCCGAGATGTTGGGTGAGTGTTTGTGTATGTTATTTGAAGTGTTGTGTATTGCCGCCAACATTGGTCCCCAGATGTGGAGTTGGGTTGTGTGGTTAAATGGTGGGTGGGGTGGGGTGGGCATGATTGTAAATTGAACTGTTCCAGGGTGTGAGGGCCCAAATAAATAAGTTGTTTTTAGAAAACAACCTTGGTAAGGGGAGTAGGGGGGGGGGGGACGGGGGAAAATGATGGCACATAAACTCCGAGTTAAATATTAAATATAAGAGATTTTGTCCAATGGAAAGAGTTGTTTTGTAAGAATTCTTTTAATGGCCGCCAATAATTTTATTTTTGTACCCCCACATTGGTCAAATCATTTTGTGTTTTTGTTTTTCTTTTTTATTTGTGGGTTGGTGATGTGCCTGCAATGAAAAAATTTGAATTCCTTGTTAACGTTGAGGACTATAATAATTTAAAAATTGATTTTTAATTTGATTTGATTGAGGGGAGGGGGGGGGGGGGGGGAATAAGATGTTTTTTGGTTTTTTGTAATGTTTTTGTTTCATGATAGGGGCCTTTTTTGCTGGCATAAAGTCCCACCAAATTAAAACAAGATGTCATAGTGTTTTGGTTTTCCAGAAATCTCCACTCTCCCTCTCTCTCTTCCTTCCTTCTCTCCCTCTCTCTTCTTACCCCCTCACTCTCTCTCCTCCCTTCTCCTCTCCTCTCAGATTTCCACGTCGAACCCCTCTATCCCTATGCTCCAAACAAGCCCAATATTTTTTCCATTAATTCCAAATTTTTAATTTCAATCGGTTCCCCATTCTCTCTTGTTTTCCTCTCTTGTTTTGTGTTTGTTTTTTTTTTGTTTTGTTTTTGATTTATTTTACATAATAATATTTCGAATGAAATACTACTTAGCTAAGCATCATCACATGTAATCGCAAACTATTCATGACATTATTTTATTACGAGTTAATAAAGGTAATAAAAAATGTTTTTAACATTATATGTCGTTTGTGAAACATTGAACAAAACTCAGTTCTTCTTCTTCTTCTTCTATCACTCAGACAGTTTCCCGTCAATTATGAAAGCAGATGCGTCATGCTGCCGTTATGCAGCGCCTAACTAAGAAAAAGTTAGGCCCAGCAAAAGTCCGACTTCGGCTGGAGGAGGAAATCGTTTGTTTTTGAAAGTTGTTTCTTGCAAAAAAAAGGCAGACAAGAATGGGACTGGTAAGTTCAGAAATAGTAGTAGATGACAGTAAAGAAAAGGGAAAAGAGAGTAACAAAATTAGAGGACGTTACAAGCACAGAACTTCCAGAAGGTGGGAAACTATTTGTACAAAAGACCCCCTGGAATCCCTGTGGGGGGAGAACTCAGTTCCAGTTCAAGTCATGTTATCTATTGTCATTCTTCTTCATTTTTAAGACATTGGAAAGCAACAAAAATCTGGTTAAATGATTGCGAGATGATATTGTGATCTGGATTAACACCTTTCTTGACAAGCATGCTGAAACTAATCTGATGACCGTTTGCAAATGATAGTATAACAGAATTATTTGCGCTTTTTGTGTCCAAGCAAGGAATTATCGAAATAAAAAGAATCTGGTATTTTAAATTAACGAGGCAAACCTGGAGATGTTTGTTTCAATTTTAGGTTTGTTTACATAAAATTGTTAATAAAAGTTTAATGGAAAAAAAAGAAGAAAAAAGTAATGATTCTATATTTCAAAAGATATACTATACAGTTAAGCATCATCACATGTAAGCGCAAACTATTCACGCATTATTTATAAGTTAATAAGGCAATACATTTTTTTTCTAACATTTTATGTCGCTGTGAGGCATTGACAAAACTCAATTCTTCTTCTTTTTCTTCTTCTTCTTCTTCTTCTTCTTCAGAAGGCCGAGAGGAGAATAAGGAAGAAGAAGAACAAGACGAAGAAGAAGAAGCAGTGTGTTCAGTTTTCATTACAGGTCTTGTTGTTACTGGTGTCCAGGGTCCAGTCATCCGGGCAGAGACACTGGTAGTTCAGGCCAGACGTGGGGATACAGATGCGAGAACACCCGTGGTCACCACCACTGCAGCCATTTTCTGGAAAACACAAATCAGCATAATGGAACAACGACAACATCCGAACGAATTTTTTATTTATACAGGGTAATGAGATAAGTATACATACTTTTTTACACCCAGCCCTGTAGTAAACGAAACTATCTAATAAACAGCAATTTTTAAAAAACATGCAATGAAAGAACATAATAAACAACAACCATGAATAGCATGTAAAGAGAGAGAGAAGAGAGAGAGAGAGAGAGAGAGACGAGAGAGAGAGAGAGAGAGAGAGAGAGTAATGAACAATGAACAACTGTTTAATGACCAGGCCATCTGCCCATGTCTGAAAGAGGAGAGAGAGAGAGTTGCTCGTTTGTCATGATATTTATTAAAATTCGTGGTTATGCAGATCCTCCCCCCTCCTCCATTTCTCGGTTTTTTCCGGCTTTTCAGTTTTGTCTTTCTTACTGCATATTGAGCACTTTCAACCTTTTTCGTGTTCTATATTTAACGTTAACCCTTTCACCGCCAAAGTCGCATTTTAGCACCACAGTGATTGAACACCTATGTCACATAAAAGGCATCAAATTGGGGTCTATTATCCAAAGACCCTATTGTCTGAGCTTTAGGAAGTAAGGATAGACCTTATTTTATATATGTCACAGAAGAATCCCCAATACTGCAGATGGGTTTTGTTCTCTATCCAGGTAAATTTAATGGACATTGTTTGCTGAAATATGGCTGGCGGTGAAAGGGATTAATGTTCATCCATTTATACAATTAAAAACTTGCATTCAATAACAGTAGAAGATAAAAGGCAAGACGGAAAGAACGCAATGAACCAAGACTGTGACAGTGCATAAAACGGTCCGCGGCTGTTCCGCATACATATGAAATAATGGCCTTTATCATTATTGTGCACAATTATTCAACAAAGATAATTAGCTGAAAAAGGTTAATAAAATACAGCTTAATATTTGCTAAGAAAGGCAAGTCTGAGAATGCGGGGAGAGCCGAGATATCGAAAGGGGAGGGGGTTGATCTGCGCCTGTACCTCCACCAATATTTCTGCTTTGTACTATTTTTTTTATCTTAGTACATCATAAGCCTTGCTTGTTGTTGCTTTAGTTATGCTGTTGCGTTTGTCCATGTTTTTGTTTGTTTTCGAAAATGAAACGTTTTAACCACAGAGAGAGGTCTGAAGTTTGAATGTTGTTGGGTTTTTTAATTTAATAGGCCTCTTAGCCCGTATACGCGTATCAGCATAAATAAATGTAAACAATTACCAAGACAAATCATTCACATAAAAATAAGCAGTTCATAAAATTAGAGAAAATAAAATATAAAAATAATATTTAGGTACAAGGTTTTTTTTATAGAGCATAGACAAGTGTTCGACTTCTAAAAGCAAACACATTGGATTGGAAAATGGAAAGAGAAGCATTTCTTAATATCTGTAGGCAATAAAACTAATTTACATGCATTAAGATGCTGATGGTAGTCTTTTGGAAGGAGTTCGAATAAGAAAGTGACAGCGAGAGAGAAAGATAGACAGAGATAGCGAGAGAGAGAGAGAGAGAGAGAGAGAGAGAGAGAGAGAGAGAGAGGAGAGAGAGAGAGAGAGAGAGAGAGAGAATGCACACAGCCACACAGACACGCATGCATACGCGCACACACAGAGTGATAAACACACACACACACGCGCACGCGCGTGCGCTCGCACGCACGCACACACGCACACACACAGTGACACACACACGCACGCACACACACACACACACACACACACACACGCGCGCGCACACACACACACACACAAACACACACATACACACACACACACACACACACACACACACACACACACACACACACGACACACACACACACACACACACACACACACACACACACAACACACACACACACACACACACATAATATTATTTATGTGTATTTTTTCCATATATTTCATTGTAAATTGAGGTTTTTTTGTTTACAGTTTTTGCTTTTCATCTTGTTTGCTTCAGTTGTATTTCTTATTTATTTATGACGACAGGATGAAAAAAAGTTTTGTTCACCTGCTCCAGCTTATTCCTTTATCGTCAATAAAGATCATTTTGACTTGACTTGACTTGACTTGACTTGACACACACCTTGCGGTCCGTATCCGTTGGCATGCAGGTGAAGGTCATAGACAGGGTAGAACGTTGTGGGGCCAACCTGCTCCATGCTGCCTCCAGCTTTTGGCAGACGTTTGATTCCACTGAAGCACACACACACACACACACACACACACACACACGCACGCACGCACGCACACACACACACACACACACACACACACACGCGCGTTTGATTCCACTGCGCACACACACACACACACACACACACACACACACACACACACACACACACACACACACACACGAAACTCATCCGTCAGGGTGCCTTTTAACGGCCCTAGGTGTTTATGGCCTTTGGTCAGAGGCAATCTGACACACTGTGTTTTACTTTCAAAAGGTCGGCACTCGGATTTCCTGGACTTTTCGTGGGCTGATTATTTACTCACAACGTTGTTTCCAAGCTGGTTCTTACTCTCAGCCGTTTTGGAAGCAAATCACAAGCGACTGGTCGTGTGACGTCATCATTGATCATTAAGTTGGCCTTCATTGGTACATGGTATCTGAGAGGTCATAGCTAGGCAAATTGCAGCGTTTTTGAGCAAAGTCTTTGGATTCTTTTCCGAGCAAATAACAGGGGTGGGTAGAACATTTAGGGCGTTGTTTTATTCATTATTCGTGTCTGAGCACTGCCATGCCAAAATTATAATTATTTATTATTATTATTATTTAAGAAAATGTATATAGCGCTTCACCTTTAAGCTCTAAGCGCTTTACAATTGCACTAAAATGATTCATATTAAAAACAACCGCTTACATACCTCCACACAATCCTTCACATTCTTACTCACACACACATACACATGCGCACACAAAGAAATATGTACATATTAAACTAAATATAAATAAAATACATATACATAATAAAATAACAATTTACAATCAGATTACATTAAAAAAATCAATTTTCAATTAATTTAATGTTATTGGCACATTGTGCACGTGCATCACAATTTCACTCAAGATTCATGTAACGCCTGAAAAGGTCTGGGACTCCCTCCGGCGCATTTTTAATGCTGGGCATGCTATATACAAATATATATATATATTTTTTAACATCGCGTAACCGTTCGCACCATTGGCTACGATATTACTTCATCGCAAAGTTTATAACATTTATTTTGTATGTAGGCCTAAGTTCAAGCACTGAAACTGGCGTCTGAAATGTTCGAGTTTGTGTCTCTTTTGCCCATGGGCATATGTATGTACTACTATGCTCGCCGGCAAAACAAACTACACACATGCATTTTATTTGCGTATAAAAGTAGGGCTAATTCAAATCACTTCAAATTTTGCAGATGTCTAATTCAATTACTTGTGTACCCACAATCTTAAGTTTTATTGCAATTAGTACGATTAGTGGTAGCTCAACAAACAATACTTCCCTCAAATTTGAAAATAGCAAAATGTGCGTGGCTACACAAAAAGTGTGAACATTGGATGTGTCCAATGTAGTTGGCAAGGCAAATAACGCAACCCCCTAAGTTTAACATCACAAAACACAGCTGTTCAACATTGGCTATGCCTACCCAAACAGCAATAACTTTAACTGTGTAAGTAGCAGTTCCTCGGGGCTTTCTGGACACATTGAAGGGGTTCATGAGACATCGTGTAAAAATGTTGCCTTGCCAACAACATTGGACACATCCAATTTTTTATTTTTTTGTGTAGCCACGCTTTTGTGATTTTCAAATTTGGGGTGGTATTGTTTGTTGAGCTATTGTATCGAAACTAATCGCACGAAGGCAATACAAATTAAGATATTGGGTACACAAATAATTGAATTAGACATCAGCAAAATTTGAAATAACTTGAATAAGCCGTTCTTTTTATGCGCAGATAAAATGCACACGTGTAGTTTCTTTTGCCGGCGAGTATACAACTACCCGGTAGTGCTAAGGGAAGGGACCCAAATGTCGGTCGACTCCTGCCTCCGGCCAGAAGTTGAAAAACAACAACAACTGCGAAGTACTGTGGCCAAATGATACCTTCTAATAATGCAGTTCGTGAGTAAAATATCATGGCTTAGAAAGGTTTCTAGCGAAAACTTTTAATAATTTTCCAAATGCAAGCTTCTAACACTAAATGACGCAAATGAAATTGATTGGTTCTATTTTTAGTGTTGTTTGGGAAGAATAAGAATGCTTTAATGTCGGACACTAAGTTTCTTTAAAAGTCGAATAACTTTTGCTTTTTGGGGAAATGATGAGACCAAAATTAGCAGGAATATTGAAAACTGTATTCCCTATTCAGTATATGTAGTCTTTGATATTTTGTGTCGCATAATTTTGTTTTGAAGCTTTTGACCGATTTATTTTTGCGTCCAGACATTTGGGTCCGGCCCTTACCTTACTAGTGAACAAGTGGTACTACTTCTAGTCCTACTCGTCATCAACTTCATCATTCTCTTTTTCATCGTCATCATCGTCATAAAAATCATAGTGAGCGGCACTAACAGCAGCAGCAGCAGTATTTGCGAAACTCACATTCCTTGCGTAGTGCTGCAGACGTAGAGATAATCATTATAGAGAGCCAGGCCATTTAATACGAAACCCTGCTCATTGTGGATTACTTGCTGGACACTGAAATCGTTCAGGCTGATTGAGGTAATAGGTCCGTAGGTAATCCGCCCAGAACAGCACGCCCCCTGATAAATAGAAAAAGGAAAATGACAAAACAATCCGTGGTGTTAGAATATCTAGGTGCATGCAAATGCAAGTGAACGCTTTCCTTGTTAAAGACACACTGACGCACCACGATTAAGTCCCTTGGTTTGTTTCTGGGTAGCTGTGGCCCACATACAAATGTTCCCAACTTCAAATTGAGGCTACTCTTTAAAATGATGTATCGGTTTGAATTTGGGGGCATTTGTATGGGAGTCAGACCTAGTCCAAACAAGATTTATTTCCAGCTATAAGAGGGAAAACACGTTAATCCCGTGATTTTGACACGTGATCTGGTGGGTCTTTAAAGGTCTATGTGCACGTTAACAATATTCACAAAATATCTTGTAATAATAAATGAAAAATACAAACAACAACACTAAAATTACAAACAAACGTTTCGCCTTGTTGGCTTCCTCGGTAGTAAGCTTCAGGAATGAATGAACGTGAAGTCAAAATATCTCTATTTAACAAAATATAATAATAATAATAATAATATTTATTTATAGAGCGCTTATCTCCCATTGCAGGGAGCTCAAAGCGCTGAACAAAGGCCTAAACACTAACATACAGATAAACATACACATTAAAGACAAGCCAAGAATAATCAACACGAAGACAAGTATCAATGAATATAAACATTGAAAATAAGTGAGACTGTTAATACAAAATACATATAATTATTAATATCTCTATTTCCCCATGGCAACACAGTGATATTTAAGTCATGTTATGACTGGCCTGTCACTGTGTTGATATAATATGGGGAAAGAGTGGAATAAAATGTTCACGTGTATTGAAACCATATTTTGATGTGCCTGAAAGAATTGATTAGAAGAATGAGTCATACTCTAGTCCGAAAAATGGAAAATCCCGTTACATAAAGTGCGGTTGGCATTGTCAAGGAAAAGCGTTTTATGCGTACATCTAAACACCGTACTCAAGTTGATAGGTTATCTTTCTAAGCACCTAGTTTTCTTTTGTTTTTGTTCTTTACGCACTAGCATAATCAAGCTCTAGTTTTCTTTTGTTTTTGTTCTTTACGCGACTACGCACCCGCACTCGCACACACAAGCACATGCACACACACTCGCACACATTATATACAATTATGCACGCACACTCATGTGCCTGCTTGGGCACACAACATTAATTTGCATCTAGATCCTTATATCAAGCCTCTTAGCTGGAGTTCGTTTTGGTCCGTTTCGACCCGATTCGGTACGTTCCAGTGTTTAGATGTACCCTGTTTTGTGTGTGATTTCCATATGATTTTGGGAATCTGCATCCGACTCTGCCGTGTGCAAAGCCTTTGCTTCTTCAAATTTTGCGGAAACAAAAGGCCATAATATATTTTCTGTCTAAATATTCACTTTTATCTTTCCTCTCTTCTGTCTAAGGCCTGATGTTTCTCAGTTTCTTCTCAAGACTTGAGCCTTTTCTTCCGACAGAAGTGGTAGAAAATCCCCGGTTTTGTGGCAAAATGATCAATTGTTGATTGTTGCTCCGCACAGCGAAGAAGAAAAAGAAAATAGTCTTCGGTGTTATGTACATGTAAACAACGTTAACAACAAGCAATATTATCGGTGGTACAGTTTCCATCTCGACCTGAATGAAGCATAGCTACATGTTTCTGATTTATACAGGCAAATAATTAAAGAAAATGCTTCAAAATATATGATATGTATGCAAGACATGACTAATTTCTTGGTAGTCTATGAGTAAACTAATTTCACTTCAAAGTAAAAAGCGTCGCAATACCCACATTCTTTACTTACACAACTTTCAAACAAGCATAGGGGAAGGTGGGGCAGGTAGGGTGAACTTTTGTTTTTGATCTTAAGCACACATAGTTACATTAGCGACAGCATCTCAGAATCTTTCCACAGAAAGCTTTTACCTTTCGCCATCGAAATGAACTTGATGTAATCTCTAAAATATTACCATTGTAAAAACAAAGCAAACACACACACACAGCCTCAACAACAAGGTACACAAACTGACCATACCTGCTCCACTGTGGGGCAGGAAGGGTCAACCCCATGGGGCATGCAGGGTCAACAAGAACTGAATGAAACTTTGACCAATCGGTCATGGCATTGCTTTTCTCAATGCTCCTGAAACTTGATTTTGGAGATTCATACAAGGGAGCGTACTCCACACCAGATCTGACGAGCGACTGTTCAGCTTTGAGCCCAACCCACGATCAGCAAAGCCCTCATCAGAGTCCTGCTCTTTGCTGACGATGCCACTGTCGCCTCACACACGGAGCAAGAACTCCAGTGTCTCACGGACATATTTTCACAAGCCTGCACAGGCTTTGGGATCGCCATCAGCCTGAAGAAAACCGAAATGCTGGGACAAGGCGTAGGCACACTACCTGTCATCAACATTGGCAGTTACGAGCTGGAGGTTGTCCACCTCTTCAACTTTCTTGGGTCCACCATCAGCGACAATCGGTCCCCTGATGCTGAGATCAAGCAACACATCGGGAAAGCTTCAACAACACTAGGTCGTCTCACCACTCCTGTCTGGGAGAATCCCAAAACTCACAGTCTCCACCAAGATGGCTGTGTACAGCGCCTGTGCCACACTCCTTCCTATGCGGCAGTGAGTCGTGGACAGCATACTCCAGACAGGAGCGAAGGCTGAACAGCTAGCTCCCACACGCGCTGCCTTCGTTGCACCCTTGGCATCAAACAAGAGTGGCAAAGTGTCAAAGCCTCATATCCTTGCTGGCGCTGGCCTCCCACCATGTACACGCTTCTCAGACAGCGCAGACTACGCTGGCTCAGCCATGTGACTGTATGCCAAATGCAAAATGGACACATTCCTATAAGGGCATTGCGTACGGTGAACTAGCCTCTTGCAAGAGACCTGTTGGCCCCAGTCAGCTGCATTACAATGATGTCTGCATGCGGGATCTATGAGCACTCAACGTGGACACTCGGTAGGACACAGCAACTGTCCAAAGCAAACCGCGAAGCATGCTCCACAGACAAGTGAAGAAAGGAGAAGACGGATCCTCAAACTGGCTGAGGAGAAAGGAGCCAGAAGCTGCAGTGGAAGCAATCCCTCATATCATCCAGCCACATCTGCACCCGTTGTTGTAGGGGCTGCCACTCCAGAACAGAGCTGACTAGTTGTTGTTGTCGTTGTCGTTCCCTGGCTTAAAGACTCCAGGGATCAACAGCCGAAGCAATTAACAGCATGGTACAAATGCATCAGCTAGGGATGAGAACATTACGTGTGTGACCGTTTTTGATTACCCCACCACGTGGGCAGCCACACTCCGACTTCGGAGGACACGAGCTGACTAGTAACAGCAGACGCTGTTCCGAAGCGTGATACCAACACGGTCCTTGCATATGTCCGGGGCACACCATTCATGATCAACATCGACCGAAGGAGGTCTATTACTATTATTATTATTATTATTATTATTAGACTGCTGCTACTACAACTGATAATAATAATAATACTAGTAATATCGACGATGATGATAATGATGATGACGATTATTAATTATTATTATGATTATTATTATCATTATTATTATCATTATTATTATTATCATTATTATTATTATTATTATTATTATTATTATTATATTATTATTATCATTATTATTATCATTATTTTATCATTATTATTATCAATATTATTATTGGTGACGAACATGACAACGACAGTACCTGCTTTGTCTAGGGCCAGGCCAAGGGGGAGTCGGCCAGTCGTGTGAACGACTGTCTCTACACCACTTCCATCATAGTCAGCTCGCAAAATCTTTTCAGCATTCCCTAACTCGGACCAGTAGATCTTCCTGGATATAGCCACAACAGTTGGGGTCAAGGTCACCACATAACAAGACATCAAGGTCATGATGCGGACATGCCAGGGACATTTTGCAAAATGTCAAGATCAAAGGTCACTATATAATTTATATTCATGGGCAAAAGAAACATAAATGAAACAGCGACATTTTCAAACGCTGTTTTCAGTGCTTAGCCTATTATTTTTTATAAACTTTGTGATGAAATAATATCGTAGCCCATTGTCTGAACACTGATGTAATATGAAAATATCACGCACAACATTACAAATGCGCCAATGGGAGACCGTTTAAGACAATATAAGAGGGGGGGGATTACATTATCGTGTATCAGTCTCTCTCTCTCTCTCTCTCTCTCTCTCTCTCTCTCTCTCTCTCTCTCTCTCTCTCTCTCTCTCAGATTCTTTCTTTCTCTCAGACGCACACCTACACACACACCAACACACACACATACACATTTATACAAACACATATCCCACCTCCTCACACACGCACTCACACACACTCACACACAAGACCGCGGGCATGCAGGCACACCGATTAACACAAATCTGAGCAAAATAGGATACAAAAATACCCCTAGGGAGATGAGCCTACTGAGTATTGATGGCTCTGACAGCAGAGGGGTAAAAGCTGTTCTTCAGGCGGTTAGATTTGCACTTAAAAGAGCAGAACCTTTTACCAGAAGGGAGTGGTTGAAACAGATGGTGGCACACCAGTCAACCATCTTTCCAACTTCATCCCTGTACCCTGCCTCATCGCCATTAGTAATGAGCCCCTCCATAGTAGTGTCATCAGAAAACTTAATAACTGCAACAGATGGGTTTACAGAGCGAAAGTCATTGGTAAACAATGTAAATAGCAAGGGAGATAATACACATCCTTGGGGGGCGCCGGTGTTTAAAATGACCTTTTCCGATACATGACTGCCAACTCTGACAACTTGGGGTCTGTTGGTGAGGAAATCTGCAATCCATTTACACAACCCAATATTCACATCCATACTAATGAGCTTCTGAATAAGTTGAGATGGGACAATAGTATTAAATGCAGAACTGAAGTCAATGAAAAGAATGCGGGCATAGGTATTAGCTTTCTCTAAATGTTGGATAACAAAATGAAGACCAAGAGACACAGCATCCTCCACAGATCTATTTGCCCGATATGCAAACTGTAAGGGGTCCATTAGAGAGACAGTCACAGATTTCAGATAGCAGAGAATAAGGCGTTCAAAAACTTTCATAACAACGGATGTCAAAGCAACGGGTCTGTAATCATTAAGTGTGACTGTTTTGGGGTTTTTTGGTACTGGAACAATAATAGCGGATTTGAAACATGATGGAACTTTGCATTGAAACAGAGATACATTGAACACATCAGTGAAAATAGGGGCAAGCTGATCAGCACAGTGTTTTAGGCAAGGTGACGAAATACCATCTGGCCCACCGGCTTTCTTTACACTCTGCCGCCTGAACAGTTTCCTAACATCTGATTCTTGCACTACAAAGGCGGGGTCAGAGGCTTCCGAGTCTACCTGGGGCCTTGGAGTTGTGTTTAGTCTGTCAAACCTAGCATAGAAATGGTTCAGTTGATCAGGAAGTGTTGGGTCATCAGTACTAATTCTTGGTTTTTGTTTATATTGAGTAATATTCTGCAGACCCTTCCACACGGCCCTAGCATTGTCTGAAGAAAACTGCTGTTCAATTTTCTGACGGTACTCTATCTTAGCATGTCTGATTTCCTTTTCTACTTCATACTTGGTCTGATTGAAATGTCGTCTAGCATGGTCTTGCAATGTTTTGTCACTCTCATCTAACTTTAGGCGTTCTAATGGGTTGTATGCGACGTCCTTGGCAGCTAATTTAGACTTAATACTATACCTAAACCAGGGCTTGTTATTACCATATATAGTTACAGTTTTGGACGGAACACACAGCTGTTCACAAAGGCTAATATACGATGTAACAGCGTCCGTATAATCATCAAGGTCTGTTGCTGCCTCCTTAAACACAGACCAGTCTGTACAATCAAGACAGCCCTGTAACGCAGCAACAGACTGATCGTCCCATTTACTGACTGCCTTTTTGACAGGCTTCACTGTTTTCAGCTGCTGTCTGCAGGTGGGAAGGAGAAACACCATAGCGTGGTCGCTGCGGCCTAGCGGGGCGCGAGGGATAGAACGATAGGCGCCCGGTATTGTGCTGTAGCAGTGGTCCAGTGTCTTATCTTTGAGGGATAGAGCGATAGGCGCCTGGTAGTGTGCTGTAGCAGTGGTCCAGTGTCTTATCTTTGAGAGATAGAACGATAGGCGCCTGGTAGTGTGCTGTAGCAGTGGTCCAGTGTCTTATCTTTGAGGGATAGAACGATAGGCGCCTGGTAGTGTGCTGTAGCAGTGGTCCAGTGTCTTATCTTTGAGGGATAGAACGATAGGCGCCTGGTATTGTGCTGTAGCAGTGGTCCAGTGTCTTATCTTTGAGGGATAGAACGATAGGCGCCTGGTAGTGTGCTGTAGCAGTGGTCCAGTGTCTTATCTTTGAGGGATAGAACGATAGGCGCCTGGTAGTGTGCTGTAGCAGTGGTCCAGTGTCTTATCTTTGAGGGATAGAACGATAGGCGCCTGGTAGTGTGCTGTAGCAGTGGTCCAGTGTCTTATCTTTGAGGGATAGAACGATAGGCGCCTGGTAGTGTGCTGTAGCAGTCCAGTGTCCAGTGTCTTATCTTTGAGGGATAGAACGATAGGCGCCTGGTATTGTGCTGTAGCAGTGGTCCAGTGTCTTATCTTTGAGGGATAGAACGATAGGCGCCTGGTAGTGTGCTGTAGCAGTGGTCCAGTGTCTTATCTTTGAGGGATAGAACGATAGGCGCCTGGTAGTGTGCTGTAGCAGTGGTCCAGTGTCTTATCTTTGAGGGATAGAACGATAGGCGCCTGGTAGTGTGCTGTAGCAGTGGTCCAGTGTCTTATCTTTGAGGGATAGAACGATAGGCGCCTGGTATTGTGCTGTAGCAGTGGTCCAGTGTCTTATCTTTGAGGGATAGAACGATAGGCGCCTGGTAGTGTGCTGTAGCAGTGGTCCAGTGTCTTATCTTTGAGGGATAGAACGATAGGCGCCTGGTATTGTGCTGTAGCAGTGGTCCAGTGTCTTATCTTTGAGGGATAGAACGATAGGCGCCTGGTAGTGTGCTGTAGCAGTGGTCCAGTGTCTTATCTTTGAGGGATAGAACGATAGGCGCCTGGTAGTGTGCTGTAGCAGTGGTCCAGTGTCTTATCTTTGAGGGATAGAACGATAGGCGCCTGGTAGTGTTCTGTAGCAGTGGTCCAGTGTCTTATGTTTGAGGGATAGAACGATAGGCGCCTGGTAGTGTGCTGTAGCAGTGGTCCAGAGTCTTATCTTTGCAGGTGGGGCACGAAACATGTTGGTGGAATTTAGGAATGGTCGACCTAAGGCTCGTGTGATTAAAGTCACCGAGTGCAATCGTTAGGCCGTCTGGGTGTTTGTTTTCTGCGTCTGTGATATGGCCAGCAAGCTGACGCCTAGCGTTTCCTGCATGCGCCTCTGGGTGGATGCATGCCACTGCCAGCAGAAGAGAAGAAAATTCACGGGGGGAGTAGAAAGGTCGGCATCTTACAATCAACAGTTCTAGATCAGGGGAGCAGAAAGATGTATCAATGTCCGTGTTAGCACACCACCGTTCGTTAACCATGACACCCACACCACCACCCACACCCTTTCCCGTTATGACAGTCACGATCGGTGCGGAAAATTCTAAAGCCTGATGGTGTGATGGAACTATCAGGAACAGAAGAATCTAGCCAGGTTTCCGTGAAACAGAGAGCAGAACAGTCCCTATAGTCTCTTTGAGTATTAACAAGAGCTTGTAGTTCGTCGGCTTTGTTTTTCAGCGATCTTACGTTCGAAAGGAGGATGGATGGTAGAGGGGGGCGGTTAGAGCGTCGCCTGAAATGAACCAGAGCACCGGCACGTTTCCCTCTTTTTCTCTGTTGCTGAGGCCGGTCGTTGGAATGGCGCTGGTTTGAATTTGAAGCCGTTGATGCTTCAGACAGCATCACAGATGCGGGGAGTGAAAAGTCCGGCTTGACATCATGATTGTTGTTTTTGTGACTAGGTTGCCTGGCCTTAAGTTATCATTCGCATCTTTTGGCTTCATAGCTGGTCAAATTCATCGCTGCAAAGTGTAAAGGGAATATGTAACTATTTGTACGAAGGCACTGCTTCGGCGGAGAATATGGAACCTTGATTTATTCTATTGTGTTTTGGCAGACGCGTTGAGTCTTGTGGTGCATAATTGCCTCAGTGTATAATTGCCTCACAATTTTGCCGCAGGGTTTTGTGGAGGGGCAGGTTTTGGTGTTCATTGAGGCTTTGATTTGTTTTGACTACCCTTCGAGGGATGTTTGTATTTATTGAAGGGAGAAAACAGTAAAGTTCTTTTGCTGTCAATTTTATTATTTTGTCTGGTCTGGTGTTGGTGTGTGACTCAGAAATCCGTCTACCCTTAACCGAACCCTCCCTAATACGTACTTCCTTGCATAAAACTGCAGGAGTATCGTGACAGGCACGATGTGCAAGTGTGTCACATTTGACCATTTCACTCCAATTTCACATTCTGTCTTAAACGGTCTCCCATCGGCGCATTTGTAATGCTGTGCATATTATCACATTGCATCAGCGTTGAGACACTGGGCTACGATGTTATTTCATCACAAAGTTTATAAATAATAGGTTAAGCACTGAAAACAGCATTTGAAATTTTCGCGTTTCATTTGCGCTTCTTTTGCTCTTGAGTTTTAGGTCACTTTAAGAATCCCTTTTATCAGGCTATATCAGGCTATATCATCCCTGTTCAACACCTCAACTCCCTGACATATCTTTACATACAGGCGTGCGCTGTGTGTGTGTGTGTGTGTGCGCGCGCGCGCGTGTGTGTGTGTGTGTGTGTGTGTGTGTGTGTGTGTTTGCCCTTGGAGCAAACATGAGAGGATTCTTCCCTCCAACGTCCCTCATCCTGCCTTCCTTTCTTGTGGCACTTGTGGGTGATCGTTATATAAAAAAAAGTCTTGTAAAATTACTACTACTACTACTACTACTACTACTACTACTACTACTACTACTACTACTACTACTATTACTGATGATGATGATGATTATAAATACATCTTATATAGTGCTCTTCGATGAGTAAGCCATCGTCAGAGCACTTTACAGATTTTGAGAGAAAAAACAAACAAACAAAAAGAAACATTGTTAACAAAATATTAAGAAGAAGCATAAACAATCAACTTCTCAGTATTGTCAAACCGATACAGGACATTAATGATACCCAAAAAATCAGAATGACCCAAGAGTCAAAATTATCTTCCCTGACTTTCATCAGTAACTGAGAGTACAGTTTTTATGACCATCCTGTTTGATATTACATCATCACATGCTCTCTCTCTCTCTCTCTCTCTCTCCGACTCTCTCTCTCTCTCTCTCTCTCTCTCTCTCTCTCTCTCTCTCTCTCTCTCATACTCATAAGAGTAAATTCTATATCGCTTTTATTGACTACCAGAAAGCGTTAGACACCGTAGACCGTGATAAACTTTGGTCAGTTCTGCAAAAAGTCAAGACCTCTACAAAAATGCTAAATATGCTTAAAGGAATGTATACATCTGTACAGGCATGTGTAAGAAGTGGCACAGAGTTATCAGAATTCTTTGATTGCCCTGCGCGGGTCAAGCAAGGCTGCTTGTTATCTCCCTTGATTTTTTCATTATCAATTTCAGATGTAGCTGAAGCAGTGACACTTAATGGCAAACATGGTTATCAGTTCCTGCCAGGCCTTATAGAAATTTTCTTGTTATTTGCCAATGACATTGCTCTGATCTCTGTCACACTGTCTGGCCTACAAAATGAAATAAATAAATTACAAAAAGCCTCAGAATTACTTGGCTTGACTGTTAATCTACAAAACCCCCCACTAAAGTCATGGTCTTCAGAAAAAGTGTTTTTAGTCCGTCACCAAGACGGACTATTGCGATGGGCTGGTTTGTATTTTTTTTTCTTTTTTTTTCTGTCTGTCCCAAGGATATCTCCCGAACCGCTTGACCGAATCGCGTCAAATTTTGTGTGGAGGTGTGCCTCCTTAATAGGAAGAGATCGGCGCAAATCATTTTGCCGTCGTGACCTTGACCTTGACGTACGACCTTGAAAACTGAACATCTATTTTTAGCCATATCTCGGGCACCGATCGACATAGGATGTTGAAACTTGGTATGAAGGTGGTTTGGCTTATGCACGTTCTGATGATGGCATACCGATCAAGGTCAAGGTCAAGGTCAAAAAGATCTCTGGAGCCTGAAAATCGGAGGGTCATTTTTTTCTCCTTCTGTCTGTCCCAAGGATATCTTTCGAACGGGTTGACCGAATCACGTCATCATTTTTGTGTGCTGGTGTGTCACTATGAGAGGAAGGCATCCGCGCAAACCATTTTGCCGTCGTGACCTTGACCTTGACGTACGACCTTGAAAACCGAAAATCTTTCAGGGGCCATAACTCCCACACCGTTAGTGTTAGAGTCTTCAAATTTGGCATGCAGGTACTTTGGCGTATGCCCGTTCTGATGGTGGCATACTGATCAAGGTCAAGCTCACGGTCCGGGAGATCGTAGGCCTTGAAAGTGGTAGGGGTCTACAAATTGGGTTTTCAGCCATATTTTCCACATTTGTACTTAACAGAAGCGCTTCATATTGTGTCTGGCACTGTATACCCTAGAGTAGAAAACATCCGAGCATACATTATCGCCATGCTGACCTTGACCTTGACGTGTGACCTTGAAAACCGAAATTTCCTTCTTTGCGCTATATATTATTGCCCTAGCTGTATCTCGTGAACTACAAGACATAAGCTCTTCAAATGTTGTGTCAGGATGTGGATGAATGAAAATGTGTTTAACGTCCTCCAGAGAGAGAGAAAGAGGGGGGGGAGAGAGAGAGAGAGAGACAGACAGACAAACAGACAGACAAAGACACACACAAAGAAAGACAGACAGACAGAGAGACATAGACAGAGAGCAAAGAGGACAACTGCTGTTCCAGTTGGATGAATAAAAATTTGTTTAACGTCCTCCGCCCCGGAGCAGGCACAGAGGCAGACAGAGAGAGAGAGAGAGAGAGAGAGAGAGAGAGAGAGAGACAGAGAGAGAGACAGAGAGAGAGACAGATAGACAGACAGAGAGAGAGAGACAGAGAGAGAGAGACAGAGAGAGAGAGACAGACAGAGAGAGAGACACATAGGCATACAGATACATGAGACACATAGAGAGAGATAGACAAAGACAGAGAGAAAGACAGAGAGAGAGAGAGAGAGAGAGAGAGAGAGAGAGAGAGAGAGAGAGAGAGAGAGAGAGAGAGACAGACAGACAGACAGACAGAGACAGACAGAGACAGACAGACAGCGAGACATAGGCCCTACAGACAAAGGCAGAGAGAGAGAGGGGGGGGGGACAGAGACAGAAAGCGAGAGAGAGAGACACAGACAGACAAACATACACAGAGAGCCCACCCACAGGGAGGCGATAGAAGATCAAAGGCAACCGTAAGACACTGCAGGGGAAGGGGAACGCTCACCGCAGACATGTCCGTCACCAGCAATGCCACGCACTTGCGACACGCCGTAGCATAATTGTCCGTCAAGGTAGGTGATGGGACTTTGCAGTGGTCTGGTTTGTATTTTTGTTTTTGTCCGTCACCATAGGTGATCGGACTTTGTGGTCGTCTGGTTTGTATTTGTCCGTCAAAATAGGTGATCGGACTTTGCATGGGCTGGTCCGTTTTTTTGTTTGTTTGTTTTTCTGTCTGTCCCAAGGATATCTCCCGAACTGCTTGACCGAATCGCGTCAAATTTTGTCTGCTGGTGTGTCACCATGAGAGGAAGGCATCCGCGCAAAATGTTTCGCCGTCGTGACCTTGACCTTGGCTTACGACCTTGAAAACCTTTAAGGGGCCATAACTCCCACACCGTTGGTGTTAGAGTCTTCAAATTTGGCATGTAGGTACTTTGCTTATGCCCGTTCTGATGGTGGCATACCGATCAAGGTCAACGTCATGGTCCAGGAGATCGGTAGGCCTTGAATATGGTAGGGGTCTACAAACTGGGTTTTAAGCTTTATTTTCCACATTTGTGCTTGACAGAAGCGCTTCAGATTGTATACTGTATACCCTAGAGTAGAAAACATCCCA
>CM065707.1:35458760-35480951 GCA_017654935.2 Phymorhynchus buccinoides | reverse complement strand
TATATTCATCAAGGTCTGTTGCTGCCTCCTTAAACACAGACCAGTCTGTACAATCAAGGCAGCCCTGCAACGCAGCAACAGACTGATCGTCCCATTTACTAACTGCCTTTTTGACAGGCTTCACTGTTTTCAGCTGCTGTCTGTAGGTGGGGATGAGAAACACCATAGCGTGGTCGCTGCGGCCTAGCGGGGCGCGAGGGATAGAACGATAGGCGCCTGGTAGTGTGCTGTAGCAGTGGTCCAGTGTCTTATCTTTGAGAGATAGAACGATAGGCGCCTGGTAGTGTGCTGTAGCAGTGGTCCAGTGTCTTATCTTTGAGGGATAGAACGATAGGCGCCTGGTAGTGTTCTGTAGCAGTGGTCCAGTGTCTTATCTTTGAGGGATAGAACGATAGGCGCCTGGTAGTGTTCTGTAGCAGTGGTCCAGTGTCTTATCTTTGAGGGATAGAACGATAGGCGCCTGGTATTGTGCTGTAGCAGTGGTCCAGTGTCTTATCTTTGAGGGATAGAACGATAGGCGCCTGGTAGTGTGCTGTAGCAGTGGTCCAGTGTCTTATCTTTGAGGGATAGAACGATAGGCGCCTGGTAGTGTGCTGTAGCAGTGGTCCAGAGTCTTATCTTTGAGGGATAGAACGATAGGCGCCTGGTATTGTGCTGTAGCAGTGGTCCAGAGTCTTATCTTTGAGGGATAGAACGATAGGCGCCTGGTAGTGTTCTGTAGCAGTGGTCCAGTGTCTTATCTTTGAGGGATAGAACGATAGGCGCCTGGTAGTGTGCTGTAGCAGTGGTCCAGTGTCTTATCTTTGAGGGATAGAACGATAGGCGCCTGGTAGTGTTCTGTAGCAGTGGTCCAGTGTCTTATCTTTGAGGGATAGAACGATAGGCGCCTGGTATTGTGCTGTAGCAGTGGTCCAGTGTCTTATCTTTGAGGGATAGAACGATAGGCGCCTGGTAGTGTGCTGTAGCAGTGGTCCAGAGTCTTATCTTTGCGGGTGGGGCACGAAACATGTTGGTGGAATTTAGGAATGGTCGACCTAAGGCTCGTGTGATTAAAGTCACCGAGTGCAATCGTTAGGCCGTCTGGGTGTTTGTTTTCTGCGTCTGTGATATGGCCAGCAAGCTGACGCCTAGCGTTTCCTGCATGCGCCTCTGGGTGGATGCATGCCACTGCCAGCAGAAGAGAAGAAAATTCACGGGAGCAGTAGAAAGGTCGGCATCTTACAATCAACAGTTCTAGATCAGGGGAGCAGAAAGATGTATCAATGTCCGTGTTAGCACACCACCGTTCGTTAACCATGACACCCACACCACCACCCACACCCTTTCCCGTTATGACAGTCACGATCGGTGCGGAAAATTCTAAAGCCTGACGGTGTGATGGAACAATCAGGAACAGAAGAATCTAGCCAGGTTTCCGTGAAACAGAGAGCAGAACAGTCCCTATAGTCTCTTTGAGTATTAACAAGAGCTTGTAGTTCGTCGGCTTTGTTTTTCAGCGATCTTACGTTCGAAAGGAGGATGGATGGTAGAGGGGGGCGGTTAGAGCGTCGCCTGAAATGAACCAGAGCACCGGCACGTTTCCCTCTTTTTCTCTGTTGCTGAGGCCGGTCGTTGGAATGGCGCTGGTTTGAATTTGAAGCCGTTGATGCTTCAGACAGCATCACAGATGCGGGGAGTGAAAAGTCCGGCTTGACATCATGATTGTTGTTTTTGTGACTAGGTTGCCTGGCCTTAAGTTATCATTCGCATCTTTTGGCTTCATAGCTGGTCAAATTCCTCGCTGCAAAGTGTAAAGGGAATATGTAACTATTTGTACGAAGGCACTGCTTCGGCGGAGAATATGGAACCTTGATCTATTCTATTGTGTTTTGGCAGACTCGTTGAGTCTTGTGGTGCATAATTGCCTCAGTGTATAATTGCCTCACAATTTTGCCGCAGGGATTTGCAGAGGGGCAGGTTTTGGTGTTTATTGAGGTTTTGATTTCTTTTGACTACCCTTCGAGGGATGTTTGTATTTATTGAAGGGAGAAAACAGTAAAGTTCTTTTGCTGTCAATTTTATTATTTTGTCTGGCCTGGTGTTGGTGTGTGAGTGTTTGGTTGTGTGACTCAGAAATCCGTCTACCCTTAACCGAACCCTCCCTAATACGTACTTCCTTGCATAAAACTGCAGGAGTATCGTGACAGGCACGATGTGCAAGTGTATCACATTTGACCATTTCACTCCAATTTCACATTCTGTCTTAAACGGTCTCCCATCGGCGCATTTGTAATGCTGTGCATATTATCACATTGCATCAGCGTTGAGACACTGGGCTACGATGTTATTTCATCACAAAGTTTATAAATAATAGGTTAAGCACTGAAAACAGCATTTTAAATTTTCGCGTTTCATTTGCGCTTCTTTTGCCCTTGAGTTTTAGGTCACTTTAAGAATCCCCTGTTTATCAGGCTATATCAGGCTATATCATCCCTGTTCAACACCTCAACTCCCTGACATATCTTTACATATCTTGAAAGTAATTTGTGACCACTAGGACCTTTGCGCACAGGAACAACAAATCAAGCTTTCGGGTAGGAAAAAGGTCCTTTAATAGAAAGAAGAAAAAACCCACAGACGTTTCAGACTATAAGTCCGTTTTCAATGTAAGGACACAAAAAGGAAACACAACAAAAGTGACAGCAAGCAGGAAGCGATGGAAGAAGAAGGAAAATGAGAAAAATTGACTGAGTAGAATTAACCTCTTTTAAAAAATACAAAAAAATACTGAGTACAAGTTAATCACAAAAACCACGAAAAACACGAGAACCTACTAATTTGTAGGGTAATAAAATGACAAAACTAAGACACTGAATAGGTGTTGACTCTGCATTCAAAAACTGTATTTTAAACCGTTACCAAGAAGTGAGCATCAATCACTACAAAACACACACCAAGAAGTGAGCATCAATCACTACAAAAAACACACACACACACACACACACACACACACACACACACACGCGTACATGTACACACATGCATACAGGCGTGCGCTGTGTGTGTGTGTGTGTGTGTGTGTGTGTGTGTTTGCCCTTGGAGCAAACATGAGAGGATTCTTCCCTCCAACGTCCCTCATCCTGCCTTCCTTTCTTGTGGCACTTGTGGGTGATCGTTATATAAAAAAAAGTCTTGTAAAATTACTACTACTACTACTACTACTACTACTACTACTACTGATAATGATGATGATTATAAATACAGCTTATATAGTGCTCTTCAATGAGTAAGCCATCGTCAGAGCACTTTACAGATTTTGAGAGAAAAAACAAACAAACAAAAAGAAACATTGTTAACAAAATATTAAGAAGCATAAACAATCAACTTCTCAGTATTGTCAAACCGATACAGGACATTAATGATACCAAAAAAATCAGAATGACCCAAGAGTCAAAATTATCTTCCCTGACTTTCATCAGTAACTGAGAGTACAGTTTTTATGACCATCCTGTTTGATATTACATCATCACATGCTCTCTCTCTCTCTCTCTCTCTCTCTCTCTCTCTCTCTCTCTCTCTCTCTCTCTCTCTCTCTCTCTCTCTCTCTCTCTCTCTCTCTCTCTCTCTCTCATACTCATAAGACTAAATTCTATATCGCTTTTATTGACTACCAGAAAGCGTTAGACACTGTAGACCGTGAAAAACTTTGGTCAGTTCTGCAAAAAGTCAAGACCTCTACAAAAATGCTAAATATGCTTAAAGGAATGTATACATCTGTACAGGCATGTGTAAGAAGTGGCGCAGAGTTATCAGAATTCTTTGATTGCCCTGCGCGGATCAAGCAAGGCTGCTTGTTATCTCCCTTGATGTTTTCATTATCAATTTCAAATGTAGCTGAAGCAGTGACACTTAATGGCAAACATGGTTATCAGTTCCTGCCAGGCCTTATAGAAATGTTCTTGTTATTTGCCAATGACATTGTTCTGATCTCTGTCACACTGTCTGGCCTACAAAATGAAATAAATAAATTACAAAAAGCCTCAGAATTACTTGGCTTGACTGTTAATCTACAACACCCCCCACTAAAGTCATGGTCTTCAGAAAGGGTGTGGGTTTTTTTTATAGCAAATACGAAAGATGGTATTACAGAGGACAAGAAATTGAGGTAGTTAATAGTTATAAATACATAGGGTTTACTTTGTCAACTAAGCTATCTATGGATGTATCATTAGCAGAATTTGCAGGTAGGGCTAAATGTAAGGTCATTGATATTTTGAAAACTATGCACAGTTTTGGAAGAATTGACATGGTTGTATTTTTTAAATTGTTTGACGCTCAAGTCAAGCTAATGGGTTTTTTTTCTTCTTCTTTTTTTTTCTCAAGGAACATAGCCTAATTCAACAAAGAATGAGTGCGAGACATGGTAATAAGACAGCAACATATCAATTAACAATAATGTACACATTGCATATCTTTATACATTTCTCAACATATGAATAAAAATTGCTTTAACAAAGGAATAATAAGAAACAGACATCTCCACGTATATTAAGTCAAGCTAATGATGTTGTATGCGTCATAAATGTGGGGTCTGACTCGTATCAAGGTAATAGAAAATGCACATCTTTTCGCTTGTAAGCACTTCCTTAAAGTATACCCAAAAAACCAACAACTGAATACCTTAGTTTATGGTGAACTGGGTAGAAACCCACTCTATAATGATACCAATGTAAGAGCTTTAAAATACCACTTCAAGCTACAATGAATGGCCTTGTGTCGACTATCCAAGCAAGCTTATGAAATAAATTTAAATGATAAAGCAATACAGAATTGGGCATATGAAATATTAAAAAAAACCTGCTTAGATTCTTTTGGATTTTCAGAAGTTCGGATTTATGGTGGAGTAGGAGATGAACGTTCCTTTTTAAAAATGTACAGGCAAAGAATGGTTGACTGTTTTATGCAAGAATGGGCCGCAAAAACTAGAGAACAGTGATCGTTTTTGTGTTTACCATTCATTTAAATCTCTATTAGTACCAGAAAAATATTCAAGTGACATCACAATAAGTAAATTTAGAGTAGCATTGAAAACAATACGTTTTGGCATAAATGAACTGAGAGTTAATGAAAGATACTGTGAAACAGCAATTTAAACAAATGTCCTTTTTGTGATGACTTAGAAAATGAAACTCACTTTCTTTTCAAATGTCCCATGTATGCCAGGTTACGTGAAAAATATATTAACAAACATTATAAATATAACTGCACCCATCCACTTAAGTTTCTCTTGCAAAATGAGAACAAATAGATAAAAAGAGATGTGGCTATGTTCGTTCACTATGCACTTTGTCTAAGAGAAGAATCAGTGTAATTTGTTTAAAGTTGTTTTTGAGTTATTATCAAGGTATTTTCATTAATTTGATTGAATGATGTTCGTTTCATTGTACATGTCCCCATGTGGATAGGCCGGAAGCCTCACGTTAAAAATCCAGTGTTCCAGTGTTCTCTCTCTCTCTGTGCGCGTGCGTGCGTGTGTGATAAGGTAGTAAATAAAACCTACCCCTCCTCGACATCAACAGCAATTTTGTATGGCTTTGACCGGCCTGGTAGCACTGTCTTCACGTGACCTCCATCAATGGCCATCAGGCCGATGTAGCCAACAACACTAACATAGTGAGTGAAGAACAGCAGCCTGGACAGGGGGTCCACAACCAAGGCCATCGCCGTGGTACCTTAGAAACACAATGCCCATATGACACACGGACATCGGTAAACATTACACTTGGTGCAACTGTCATAACCGACTCTGATACAACTATAATCCACGTGTTTTTATGTAACTGTCATACCTGACTTTGATAGAACACATGAGGATTAGAATGCCCACATGACACGACCAACTGTAAACATTACACTTGGTGCAACTGTCATAACTGACTTTGATGCAACTATAATCCACCTGTTTTGTTGCAACTGTCGTAACTGACTGTGATACAACTATAATCCACGTGTTTTGATGCAACTGTCACACCTGACATTGATAAAGGTATAACCCACGAGTTTTTATGCAACTGTCACACCTGACATTGATACAACTATAATCCACGTGTTTTGATGCAACTGTCACACCTGACATTGATACAGTTATAACCCACGTGTTTTGACGCAACTGTCACACCTGACTTTGATAGAATTACACGAGGATTACAATGCCCATATGACGCATGAACAACGGTAAACATTTCTACCTGTAACTGACATTGATAGAACTATAATCTATGTGTTTTGATGCAACTGTCGTAACTGACTTTGATAGAACTATAATCCATGTGTTTTGATGCAACTGTCGTACAACTGACTTCGATAGAACTATAATCCATGTGTTTTGATGCAACTGTCATACAACTGACTTCGATAGAACTATAATCCATGTGTTTTGATGCAACTGTCGTAACTGACTTTGATAGAACTATAATCCATGTGTTTTGATGCAACTGTCGTAACTGACTTCGATAGAACTATGATCCATGTGTTGTGATGCAACTGTCGTAACTGACATCGATAGAACTATAATCCATGTGTTTTGATGCAACTGTCGTAACTGACTTCGATAGAACTATAATCCATGTGTTTTGATGCAACTGTCGTAACTGACTTCGATAGAACTATAATCCATGTGTTTTGATGCAACTGTCGTAACTGACTTCGATAGAACTATAATCCATGTGTTTTGATGCAACTGTCGTAACTGACTTCGATAGAACTATAATCCATGTGTTTTGATGCAACTGTCGTAACTGACTTCGATAGAACTATAATCCATGTGTTTTGATGCAACTGTCGTAACTGACTTCGATAGAACTATAATCCATGTGTTTTGATGCAACTGTCGTAACTGACTTCGATAGAACTATAATCCATGTGTTTTGATGCAACTGTCGTAACTGACTTCGATAGAACTATAATCCATGTGTTTTGATGCAACTGTCGTAACTGACTTCGATAGAACTATAATCCATGTGTTTTGATGCAACTGTCGTAACTGACTTCGATAGAACTATAATCCATGGGTTTTGATGCAACTGTCGTAACTGACTTCGATAGAACTATAACTGACTTCGATAGAACTATAATCCATGGGTTTTGATGCAACTGTCGTAACTGACTTCGATAGAACTATAATCCATGTGTTTTGATGCAACTGTCGTAACTGACTTCGATAGAACTATAATCCATGTGTTTTGATGCAACTGTCGTAACTGACTTCGATAGAACTATAATCCATGTGTTTTGATGCAACTGTCGTAACTGACTTCGATAGAACTATAATCCATGGGTTTTGATGCAACTGTCGTAACTGACTTCGATAGAACTATAATCCATGTGTTTTGATGCAACTGTCGTAACTGACTTCGATAGAACTATAATCCATGTGTTTTGATGCAACTGTCGTAACTGACTTCGATAGAACTATAATCCATGTGTTTTGATGCAACTGTCGTAACTGACTTCGATAGAACTATAATCCATGTGTTTTGATGCAACTGTCGTAACTGACTTCGATAGAACTATAATCCATGTGTTTTGATGCAACTGTCGTAACTGACTTCGATAGAACTATAATCCATGTGTTTTGATGCAACTGTCGTAACTGACTTCGATAGAACTATAATCCATGTGTTTTGATGCAACTGTCGTAACTGACTTCGATAGAACTATAATCCATGTGTTTTGATGCAACTGTCGTAACTGACTTCGATAGAACTATAATCCATGTGTTTTGATGCAACTGTCGTAACTGACTTCGATAGAACTATAATCCATGTGTTTTGATGCAACTGTCGTAACTGACTTCGATAGAACTATAATCCATGTGTTTTGATGCAACTGTCGTAACTGACTTCGATAGAACTATAATCCATGTGTTTTGATGCAACTGTCGTAACTGACTTCGATAGAACTATAATCCATGTGTTTTGATGCAACTGTCGTAACTGACTTCGATAGAACTATAATCCATGGGTTTTGATGCAACTGTCGTAACTGACTTCGATAGAACTATAATCCATGTGTTTTGATGCAACTGTCGTAACTGACTTCGATAGAACTATAATCCATGGGTTTTGATGCAACTGTCGTAACTGACTTCGATAGAACTATAATCCATGTGTTTTGATGCAGCTGTCGTAACTGACTTCGATAGAACTATAATCCATGTGTTTTGATGCAACTGTCGTAACTGACTTCGATAGAACTATAATCCATGTGTTTTGATGCAACTGTCGTAACTGACTTCGATAGAACTATAATCCATGTGTTTTGATGCAGCTGTCGTAACTGACTTCGATAGAACTATAATCCATGTGTTTTGATGCAGCTGTCGTAACTGACTTCGATAGAACTATAATCCATGTGTTTTGATGCAACTGTCGTAACTGACTTCGATAGAACTATAATCCATGTGTTTTGATGCAGCTGTCGTAACTGAATTTCGATAGAACTATAATCCATGTGTTTTGATGCAGCTGTCGTAACTGACTTCGATAGAACTATAATCCATGTGTTTTGATGCAGCGGGCGTAACTGACTTCGATAGAACTATAATCCATGTGTTTTGATGCAGCCAGCGTAACTGACTTTGATATAACTATAATCCATGTGTTTTGATGCAGCTGTCGTAACTGACTTCGATAGAACTATAATCCATGTGTTTTGATGCAGCCAGAGTAACTGAATTTGATATAAGCAATGTAAAGAAAGGTAGCTCTCTCTGTAATTAACTCCCTTCACCAAAAACATTTTTGGCACAAAGTCGTCTAGGAAAGTATAAACAACAGCCACATTGAGACAGACCAAGGTTCATCCTCAAATAGAACATTAATCCATGTGGTTTGATGCAACTGTCGTAACTGATTTTGATAGAACTCTAATCCATGCATTTTGATGCAACTGTCATAACTAACTTTGATAGAACTTTAATCCACGTGGTTTGATGCAACTGTTATTACTGACTTTGATAGAACTTTAATCCACTTGGTTTTATGCAACTGTCGCAACTGACTTTGATAGAACTTGAATCCATGCGCTGTGATTCAACTGTCGTACCTGATTTTGATAGAACTCTAATCCACATGTGAAATGAACAAGGGGAAGACACTCTCCATTAGTTAACTCCCTCCATCAAAGTTATTTTCGACACCACTGCCTAGCACAGTGTGAGCAACAGCCAAAGGGAAGTAAACCAAACTTCATCCTCAAAAAGGATCAGCCAGGTTTGCCTATATGGCCGTCACTCACATAGTACACAACAACAATGGTGGATAGAACTGTTTACAAACAAATCAACATGTATTCAAGAAAGGTATATAGCCTTCTAGTCTTGAATTTGTTAACACTTAAACAACACACACCACAGAACAAACTGGTATGCCTCGATATAAGTTGGGTTAAACGAAGATTGAGATAGGTAGGCTAGGAGAGGAGATAGTGAAATGAATAAGTGGAAGAAACTCTTCAGTAATTAACTCCCTTCATCAGAAGTTATTTTCGACACCACCGCTTAGCTGAGTATGAGCAACGGACCATGAGCAACAGCCAAAGGAAAGGAAACCTAAACTTCATCCTAAACTTTATTCCATATTTTGATGCAACTGAATCTGATAGAACTATTATCCACGTGGTTTGATGCAACTGTCAAAACCGACTTTGATAGAATTTGAATCAATGTGCATTGATGTTATTGTCATAACTCTCTTTGAAAGAACTTTAATCTACGTGCTTTGATTCAACTGTCGTAACTGACTTTGATAGAACTATAAATTTATGTGTCTTGAAGTAACTATCATAACTGACTTTGATAGATGATGTGAAATATGTTGGTCTTTTTTTTCTGTCTTCTGTCTGTCTTGGCGAGTGTGTTGTCATTGCACCCCCTATTTGCATCATTATCATTATGTGTGTATGTATATTTATGTGTATCTTGCAATACTTGTAGTTTGCATCTCCTGGTATTTTGTTTAAGTTGTAGTATAGTGAATTCGTATTACGTGCATGTATTATCATGTTCATGTGTATTTTGCATAATTATGTTCTTTAGTTATCGACGGGGCTATAATTTTAATATTAATCTTACTCTTGTATCTGTAAGGCGCTTGGAGCTGTTGACAGGATATTGCACCATATTATTATTATTATTATTATTGGCAAATATTAAGAAAGCCCCCTCCTCTGCACCCTTCCATTCATTTCATGCTGTTTCGTCGACCGCTGTTGCATTTTCAGTTTATCGCTGACACTAAACTGACACTCAACCTATTCCTAACCCTATCCCAAACCCTATTCCTAACCCTAACCCTAACCTGAAACCGCTGTTTCCCTTAGGGTTAGTGTTAGAAATAGGTCTTGGGATAGGGTGAGAGATAGGCTTAGGGTCAGCTTAGTGCCAAGTACACCAAAAATGTTGATGGTACGTTATGATCATGTGCACGAAAATTCAGAACACAGTAATCTGAGAATGCGACATAAAAATAGGTATGAAAACTTTCAGTTTACTGCTGGCACCGTTCCTCCAGCCTACAGGACTCAAAAGTTAGAGCATTTGAAATGCAATAATAGGAAAATTGCTTAAAACTTTTTTTGTCCCTATGTCTTTGAAACGAACACAAACTCTGGTCGTGTCACTTATTTTTTCATATTTTTAATTTTGGAACATTCTTATGTTCACACTTTTACTTAAAAAATATTTTTATCATTTCTAATTTACTTGAGTGCTGGTGGGTTTTTTTGGAGCGTTTTACCAATATACAGGAAGAGACATTCCATTTGTGGAACAATCTTCTTGTTGAGGGGAGAGTAGTTCCACCTTGGTAGGTTAAGACCCCATCCAGTGCCGAGCTGATGAGACTCCCTAGAGTCGAAACGGCTGTCCTCGGCTGGGTTCTGGCATTGCCTCCCTAATAAGCAGGAGAAACTAAGCTAGCACTCTATGTTTTTTAGAACATAGATCAAGATACCAAGTTAGCATATAACTGGTTTTTGGTTTGAATGTTCGTTTCAAAGACATTGTGTCACAAATTGAAGGCCTATAAACATAGACAAGTTTTATTTGGGTGTGTATAGTAACAAAATAATGTTTCAAACGTATATGAGGGATTCATGTTTCTGAATCTATGTTTGTTGTCTTCTTCTTTGCGACGTTTATTTAGCCCTTTCCACGAAATTATCGTTCTTCTCGTGTATTCCGGATTCCAGATTTTTTCCGATCCATAATTTTGCTTTTCAGCTCACTCACTGTCGTCTGCCCGGTTGGAAGGGTGGATTTTGATTTGAGGCTCTAGGCTAACTGTTGTACAGGTCGGTTCTGTGCTCATATTTTCGAGCTAGTTTTGGTAACTTGTACCTTCAAGGGTAGCAAGCTAGGGAATCGACGCCCGCAGAAACTAGGCTTTTTAGCTCGTACTCCGTCACTGGAGAAAGGAAAGAGTGAAGCTGGAACTCATCTTCATTTCGAGAACCGAACTAAAATTTTGAACCCAATCAAACTGACCATTAGGCCTATCCACGTGGGGCCTGGACGGGTGACACCCTAGACGACTGTCAGAGGGTCAGTTTTCTACGGCACGGCTCGTTTGGAGGTTAGCAAATTCATTTCTGCCACAGCATTGTTGTTTTCTTGTATTTGTTTCTGTTTCCGCCAAGGAGAATATTTTGCGATAAAATTCTTGTTTAGTTTGATATGTAAAAGGTGCCCTAGCTTTTATTTCCGAGTTTGTGCTGTCTGCGAGACGTAGACAGGTAAGTTTGTATAGCTAACTGCCGTTAGTTATAGTTTTAGTCTGTATAAAACAGGTGGAGTTTAGAATTAGAGTGTTTTGTTTCAGTCTCTCCTATTCAAGGGAGGTAAGCGTTATGACTGCTTGTTGTTTTGGGGAGGCAGTTTCACTTTGGTTTGTTCCCTTAATTAATTGTTGGTGAGGATTTGAGTAGAGTTATCGCATTAGCCTAGTATACAAGGTACTTGTAATTATGTGCAAGTGTATACTAATCATTATTAGTTCAGCATGTTCTTATGCCAGTCGTAAAGGACTGGTAACGCTATGTACAAGCCAGAATAAGTTGTAAAGTTGACCACAATAATTATTTTCTCATCAATGGGAAATCTAGTATTATTTGGTGCTGACATTATGTATAAAGCCATGTATTTTATCGATGGCAACCGTACAAATATGTGGTCAGTAATAGACAGTTTATTAATTGTTTTACAAGAATGTGAGTTGCTGTGAACTTTGTCATTTCTTCTAAGATGGTTCAGCCATATAAATGTGCTTCCTGAGCATGAGTTAATTTACTCTTTTCCAAATTGGTAAAACCGTGTTGGGTTTTTAATTTGGCTGATTCACATTCTTAGTCTTTCATTCTTCCTACACACTCTGTGCGGTATCACTCCTCGCATAGCTTTGGTAGGAATCATGATAGGCTGCTATAAGCTATGTGGCACAGTGCAGTCACTCAGGGGCTATTGTTTCAGCTTTTTCTCCTGACGGCCTGGTGGTCTGCTGTCTCAGTCTTCGTTCCTTCGGCGGAACACGTACGTTGGCGCCAAGGCCTGGAGGGTGCTCAAAGTCTTCGAGGGACTGAACGCGAGTGGCGTCGTCTGTGTCTGCCTTTCGAAATGAACTGTCCGGACGCTCGCTCATCCTACGCCTAAGACTCCGTCTTCATCTTCTGAGATACGACTCAGTTACGTACCTTTGTGCGTGTGAAGTTGTGTGTTGAGTGGTAGATGTATGAGTGTGTGACTTTATTTTACTCTTCTCTATTATTAGATTTATTTTGAAATTGGTGTTTTCCCCGTTTTGGTTCCCCATAGTGGGTTAGGGTCTCTTTTGGGTTCCGGTCGGAGAGGGGTTCTACGCGTTAAAATTTGGGGTTAGCTAGGTCCTGTCATGATTGCTGAGTGAGTGAATAAATGTGTTGTTTCTCGTAAAACAAATCTTAGTTTGTTGCGGGTGAGCCTTGGTGTGCTTGAGAATTGTGCCTGTCGCATCTACTGAATCCATACCTAGATTTCAAACGTTACACATCGGGACAAAAAAGTTTTAAGCAATTTTCCTATATATATATATTTACACAAACAGAAACCCCTTACAACAATCTTCTCCCCACCTCCACCACCACCATTACCACAGATCTTGATCTTGATAGTGGATATTTTACCTCTTCACAAGGAACAAGTGGTAAACACCACTATCATCGCCACGCCACCTTTCAAACAAACACTGCCCAACTCACCAGTAACAATGGTCTGCATGCGTGCTCCCATCGATGGTCTGCATATTGCTCCCATCGAGGTCGACCGTCCTGACGTCATCCTGTCCAACTCACCAGTAACAATGGTCTGCATGTTGCTCCCATCGAGGTTGACCGTCCTGACGTCATCCTGCCAAGCTCACCAGTAAGAAGGGTCTGCATGTTGCTTCCGTCAAGGTTGACCGTCCTGACGTCATCCTGTCCAACTCACCAGTAACAATGGTCTGCATGTTGGTCTGACCATCCTGACGTCATCCTACCAAGCTCACCATGTCTGCTCCCATCGAGGTCGACCGTCCTGACGTCATCCTGTCCAACTCACCAGTAACAATGGTCTGCATGTTGCTCCCATCGAGGTCGACCGTCCTGACGTCATCCTGTCCAACTCACCAGTAACAATGGTCATGTTGAATGTCATTCACCAGTAAGAATGGTCTGCATGTTGCTTCCGTCAACCTCCTGACGTCATCGAGGTCGACCGTCCTGACGTCATCCTGTCCAACTCACCAGTAACAATGGTCTGTAACAAGGGTCTGCATGTTGCTCCCAGGTCGACCGTCGACCTGACGTCATCCTGCCCAACTCACCGTAACAATGGTCCATGTTGCTCCCATCCGACCGTCCTGACGTCATCCTGTCCAACTCACCAGTAACAATGGTCTGCATGTTGCTCCCATCGAGGTCGACCGTCCTGACGTCATCCTGTCCAACTCACCAGTAACAATGGTCTGCATGTTGCTCCCATCAAGGTCGACCGTCCTGACGTCATCCTGTCCAACTCACCAGTAACAATGATCTGCATGTTGCTTCCGTCGAGGTGTTGCTCCCATCAAGGCCCGACCGTCCTGACGTCATCCTGTCCAACTCACCAGTAATGTTGCTTCCGTCGAAGCTGAATGGTCTGCATGTTGCTCCCATCAAGGTCGACCGTCCTGACGTCACCAGTAACAATCCTGCTCCCCACCGTCCTGACTCACCTGTAAGAAGGTCTGCATCTGCTCCCATGACCGTTGCTGCCCAACTCACCCGTCTGAGGTTGACCGTCCTAACTATATCTTGGGATGAATCACTCCAGTAGATTTTCTCCTCCACGGAATCATAGCCTATGGCTTGATGACCGCTCTGATCTGGCGTATTGAAAATGGTGTAGCCGTGGGGAGGGCTGAGATCCATCGTGATGACTTGTTGGGCCCTGCTGTGTGGAATAAAGATGAATCCTTTGTCCCCTGGGTATAGAAGAGAGGGAATGAGTATTACTAGGGTGAATCAGTAAGCTGCAGTGGATTCCTGCTAACTGAAAAAACCCGGGTAAATTAAAAAAACACTGGATAGCTCCCCTTTTACAGACTATTTGTTTTAGGGCAAAAATGTAATTAGTTTCTATGTTTGAAATCCTTATAAAAAATTTAGAAAAAGAAATTCAATAGAAATACTAAAGCTTCGAAAAACGTTGTTAAATAAAATTTGAAGCATGTCAAAACTAAACTACATTTAAAAGCAATTTTGACATATCACTTTTACATGTAAAGGGGTGTTGAGATATATGCTCACAAGACACTTGCTCACAAGACACTAATCTTGCTCACAACCTTAAAGGGCCACCCTGACGGATGAGTTTTTGTAAGAAACACGTCCAGATCACCAGGAAAACACCCTTTTCAGAGATTGCAACACTCACTTTGCTCTGGTTTCCTAGAAATCAAACCGTCAAATCAGCGATTCCTCCTTGACGGATTCTCAGAGCAGCTGATGCTGCAATTCCAAAACACACTCCGAAACCAAATGGCAAGCACCATTTTACGTCTGAATGGTGGAACGAAGTGTGTGACGAGGCTACAACCGCTAAAAGACACGCCCTACGCAGTGGACGTGTCGAAAGCCAACGAAGACGCACTTATGGAGGCCACTGAGGCCTGCCAAGAAGTCGTGAACGATGTTCGAAAAAGACACTGGGAACAGTTCTGCCACGATGAGATCCAAGAGCCACATGACGCCTGCAAGATGTGGAGGAAAATCAGAATACTCAAACGGCACGAGTGCCCAGTTGAGAAACCACTCCTAGTGGATGGCAAACTCGCTCGAAACACACAAGAAAAGGCGGATGCACTAGCCAACATCTTCTCCCGAGCAAGTCAAACAGAGCACCTCTCTGAAGGAATAACCCAAATAATACAGAAAGCGGAAGCTACCTTTGAAGAGCCTATGTTGAACGACAACTCAGCCCCCTTCAACAGCAACCTCACGCTCGAAGAAGTGAAATCGGCAATCGATAGCTTAGGGTCGGCCAGTAAAGCTGGAAATCCATGACGGCAAAAACATCAGGGCACCGGCGACGACATTAAGAACTTGCTCCACCTTTCACTACATATTAGACTGTTCTTATGATTATGCCGTGTCAATCGCTAAATTTCTACTGCTTGAATCCATGAGACACAAAACGGCAACGGCAAGTCACCGGTACCGTCGACGGTACCGTCACGGCAGGAGGTTTCGGAGCATGTAGCGAATTCTCCCGTTGTCGTCCACGAAATAGAGACGGCACATTGAAATCTTAGAAGAAAAATGCCTCGGTCAGCTATGGAAATGAGGGGTTTGGGTCAAGGTCATTACGTTAACCCACGTGCACGTACATTTTTGTGGCATTGTCTGACCTAAAAATAAAAAGATGCCAGCGCAGCAAGACAAGCTCCCCCCCCCCCCCCCCCCCCCCCCCCCCCCCATTTTTTTTCGTTGATTTTTTATTTTAATCTGCCAGTCTCAACTCCCTTTTTCAGTCTTCTTATCTTCATACGCACATTTGCGAGTGTGTGTGTGTGTGTGTGTGTGTGTGTGCGTGTGTGCGTGTGTGCGTGTGCGTGTGCGCGTGCGTGCGCGCGCGTGTGCGTGTGTGCGCGTGTGCGTGTGCGTGTGCGCGTGCGTGTGTGTGTGTGTGCGTGTGTGTGTGTGCGTGCGCCAGTGTGTGTGTGTGTATGTGCGCGCGCATGTGTGTGAGTTGTGTGTATGTCAAGTCACATCAAGTGATGCGAAAATGATATTTATTGAGCATAAAGAAATAAGCTTTGACAGGTTTGTTTTTACATTCTGTTGTTGCCTGTCTGTCGTTTCCGACAATGACTGCCAGATAGCAGAGGGGGCAGCTGCTATTCCGGCAGGTTGGGCTAAAATTGGTTTATAATTGAGAAGCCTTGCCCAGAATACATCTCCACTCTCTCGGCCAAAGGGATTTGAGGACGAGAGTTGGCGAGGGGGAAGGCCCCCAAAGCCAACCAATCCCACTGGCTGCAGCACTAGATCCAGTACAAATATCCCCTAGTTAGAGATTCATAGACTTCCACGAAAGACTAAGCTGTACATGATGTTCCAATACTGAGCTGCACCATGATATTCCAATACTGTATTATATCATGTATAGTACAGCTCTCATTTACTATTGGCTCCTTCTACACGGTAATGTCAACCAATGATAAAAACCATTTGGGTAAAGGGTCTGAGTGCTACCTTCTGTGCTCATGATATAAAACCCAAACTAGAAAAGCATGCAAACTGAAAAATAAATTAAAACATAAAGCAAGAAAAACATTCAAACATGCAAACATGAAAAAACAAAACAAAACAAATGTCACTACTAAGCTTCAAAATAACTACTGGTACGTGTGTGTGTGTGTGTGTGTGTGTGTGTGTGTGTGTGTGTGCGTGCGTGCGTGCGCGTGCGTGCGCGCGTGCGCGTGCGTGCGTGTGCGTGTGCGTGCGTGTGCGTGCGTGCGTGCGTGCGTGCGTGTGCGTGTGTGCGTGCGTGCATGTGTGTGTGTGTGTGTGCATGCGTGCGCGCGCGTGTGTGTATGAATGTGTTTGTGTGTAAGTGTTGTCTAGACAATTACGTGCACCAGCGAACTAAATGCATTCAGTTCCACGATCTGTGTTATTGTTTTTTTCTGCTTCTCTTCTCGATATTTCATCAACAAAAGAACAAAAAGCACCTGACTATCAACATGTTTGGATAGGTAGGGCGCCATGTCTTTCAAACAGAAAAGGTTCCGTGCCGTTTGCATGGATTCAAAACTTCGGGTTTCGTGACGGAACCTAGGACGACAACGACAAAAAACCTGCCGTGACGGCAAAAAAACCTGCCGTGCCGTCCTCATGGATTTCCAGCTTTAAGCTTCTGTTGCAGAACCTATCTCCTATCACATAATTCTCCGATTCACAAGACCGATGCAAAACGTGCTTCACGCTTTCTGCCAGATGTAGGGGAAGACGGGGTAAAAAGCGCATGGGCGGGTAAGAAGCCCACCCCAATTATCTCATGAAATAAAGAAAATTTCAGTCAAATTTGCCCATGAGACGAATGCTAGACATTAACGCTCGTCTCATGGGCAAAATGAGACTGAAATTTGCTTCATTTCATGAGATAATTGGGGTGGGCTTCTTACCCGCCCATGCGCTTTTTACCCTGTCTTCCTCTACTGGTCAACCAGCACGATCCCTGCAGCCTGGAAAGAAGCCCAAGTGTGCGCCACCCCCAAAGAAGGATGGAAGTTCAGTTTAACGTCGCGTATCGGCTTTCGCCATGTACGACGGGCTGAACAAACCAACCACGTTATAAAAACATTTTATGTTCCCGAATCACTGTCTTAGCCAAAAGGCCGAGAAGCGATCAGTCGAACACGAAGCCACCCAAGCTTCCAACCAGCTACAGGCCTATTGCTCTGACCCCTCACCTCGGCAAAGTGTACGAGCGAGTTGTCAAAGAAAGACTTGAGTATCATCTGGCAAAACATGAAAGCCTGCCAGTATGTCAGGCAGGCTTTCGCAAAGGCAGAAACTGTATTGAGAATGTTGTAAGCCTCATTGAACTCATCAAAAAGGAATTCAGATAAACGACGAAAACCTATGCTGCCTCCTTTGACATCAAAAAGGCATTCAACACTGCTTGGCATGCCAAACTATTGGACAAGATGCCAACGCTCGGCATCAATGGCCGTCTCTTCCAGTTCGTCAGGACCTTCCTGACAAATAGGCCAATGGCGGTCAAAATTGGTTCCACTATTGTTTAGAAGCAGCGATCTGTAGCTTGCCAAAACAAAATGCTGACCTAAACGTTTCGGGTTAGAAGCAAACATATAGTCTGAATGGCTTGTCTACATGTATATGAAGGTAACTAGGGTGGATGTTGGCTTTTGTCTGCCACTTCATGGCCGCTATAACACTTTTATAAATGGCCGATGGCATCGGCTTATTTTGACATATTGTGGGCAAATACCTGCTTATGTATATGATATTTATGTGAATTATGCCATTATTGAACACACAGAATTCAAGCATACAACTTTCCAGTCATTTAAAACACAAATTGAATACAAAAATTGAATTTCAACTTCTTTTGCTCTAAAAAATATTAAACGCAACAGACGACAGAGTTCAATATTTTAACTGAATTCATTAAACAAAATCATTGATTGCACATCATAACTTGATGCAGAAAACGTTAACATGTCTTATTATAAAGTATTTTTTCATATAACATTCATTCTGTTACGTATGAAGGCAACTAAAAGAATACCGATTGCGCATCATTCATTGATGTTTAAATGGATGTCACTGTATCAGCATATATAAAGCCAAAATGTGCATATGTCATGAACAAAATAATGTTTTTACCTATATGAAGGCAAATGTAAGATTTTGACTGAACATAATTCCTTGATGTGTAAACGGATGTCAATGTATGACCATTTCAAAACCCCAAAATGTGTAAAGTTATCTGTGCTGAGGTTACTGTTCACACATTACCAGTAATGAACTTTTGAACATTTTTACACAACTGCATGACTATACTTTGCTTCAACAATTACTTGACAGTTGTTAAAAATTTGTATTTTCATATTAATAATGGTCATTTCTTGTCTCAGACGAACTAAACCTCAGTGGTATGTCTCTTGTCAGCTCTTATGCTTGTTATACCTTGTTTGGATCGTTAAACATCCCAACAGTGAATGGGTTTCTGCAATGTCCTTGCTCTGGCAAGGCGAGCACATGAACACAGTCGTGTTGCACAGGAGACACAGGTACATGTCGTAAGCTGCATCAACAATCCGATTGAATGTTCTTCTGTCAGAAGTTGGGGGTCCAGTACTTCAAGTCCATTCTCTTTCACAATGAGTTTCCACCCACTCTAGCTGCAGGCAGGTGTGGGTGAACGTCCAGGACTCTTCTCCAAACAAGTGTCTGGTAATGAAATCGCCTGACATGCAATTTCAGTGCTTCATGTGTATGTGGCAGATTCTCCATTACTTTGTTCAAGCTGTGAAGGAGATCATATTGAACTTGCTGTATGGATTGTTTCTGTGTGCTTGGGTTGTAGAATTTGCCGACACATGACTCTGCATCAGTCAGAACTGCATCATCAGGAAAATCTTCAGTGCCCAGGTTTTGAAGAACCTGGGGATTGTTGAAAAAGACACTACAGGCAGATCGTTTGCAAATGCCACCAATCTGGCTTGTGCTGTCTGATCCTGTGATGGCATGGGATGCCAGGAGAGAGGATCACTGTGTGTCAGTTACATTGATGAAATGAATTGGTATGAAATGCTTTTTCCGATGAGTCCCTGTTTGCATCCACAGGTAGAGACTGAGTTGTGGTTGATGTGCAAGAAGTACAAGGACATCCGTGTCACGGCTGATGACAACTGTCTGGGAGTATCCACACTCACTTGCATCTCTTGCATGAAGGAGCATTCTTGTACCAGCCACTGTTGCAAGAGAAAGTGGGACTGGAAAGTGCTCTTTTTCTAGCACCCTGTCAATGTCAACGTCCCTTCCTGCTTTCATTGCAGTTATGACACGTCTAAAAAGTTCTCTGTCTGGCTAAACTGAAACATCTTTCTCCTTCTCTACATTGACTTGAATTGTGTGCATGCTGTGAAATGTTTTGATTATTCTTGTTTTTATGCTGTCATGAAAGCTGATAGTTCTACACACAAATCTGTTTCGGACAAAGCCTGTGATGATTGCATTCCCAGTTTCTTCAGCTGACTGCAGATCACTTGCCACATTACCACTGGCTACATCACTTGTGGTCAGTGCTGAAAGTTCGTGACTTGGCAAGGGAATGGATTGACGGTTTGGAACAAACTGGCAAGTTTCTGCACATCGTTGCGGTCTCTTTTCAGCCTCGTTTCTCCAAAGTCTTTGTGTGGGGTTTCATGTTCGTTTCCTTCTTCGTCATCAATGAGGTCGAACATTTTTCTGGTGTCTCTTGCGAGTTGTGCCCTTTCATTGAAAGTGATGCACTACCTGTCTCTGGCTGTATCATGTCAAGTGATTCCAACAAGACCTCTTGCAACTTCACCTGTTTTGTTCACGTGTTTAATAGGCAGGGGTAGGGAGGAAAACACTGTGATGACAGTTCGTGAGACGAAGAGAAAAACAATAAAGAGACAACAAAGAGATAAAGGTGGGTGGGGTAAGGGAGGGGTGGGAGCATAGGAATGTAGGGAGGCTGTTGGGTGGTGCTTTTATAGCAGGGAGAGAGAGAGTAGGAAAAATCAAGATACATAAGTCAATATTGTATCATTAACAAGGAAATTGTTGTATAGCGTAAACTTTTCAGTCTGTTTTTAAGTATTTTATAGTAAATTGAGATCAAAAATCTATTTTGTTCTCTTCCAATAACTTTGTAACCTACATATTTCGATTATGCGCACTTAAAAAAACTATAATGAGCCACTGAGATGGTAAATGTATTCTACTTTGTAAGCAACATATAAAGCGATTAGACAGATTTAGCCACCATTTTGGACACTTTCATGGCGGCCATAATTCGCGAATCCAGAAGCAACATCCATGTGGAATACTTTACACCACATCGATACATTCTAACCCAGGTGGATGATTGCTTCTAACCAGTAACGTTTAGGTGGTTTCACTTTCTGGAAATGTGCTTCGTGACTACTACGTCAAAAACACTCACTCTAGACATGGGAGTACCTCAGGGTAGTGCCATCGCCCTGTTGATATTCGGCATCATGCTACAAGATCTGGAAGAAAGTTATCAACGATGACATTGAAAAGAATACACCCTACACCGAAAAATGATACCAGCTCAACATCGCGCTATCCGCTGATGATTTGGCTGAATGGACTGATGCTTCCCACTACCAAAGCAAGGACAAACTGAAATACTTCCAATGATGTATAGATACCATCAACTTGTACATGAAAATGGATTCCAATGGATTCCAACTGTCAGCCGAAAAGACAGTTTTCATGTGCGTTTTTTCACCCCAAATGGGAAACCAGAAAACCCCACATTCGATAACTCTTGATGGCCTTACCATCAAACCCACAGATCAGGTCAAATTCTTGGGTATTACCATCAGAAACGACCTATCATGGACAACTCACATCAATAACTTGATAACCAAAGCCAGGAGAGCTATTGGGACAATCGAATTCCTTAGCAGAGAATCTTGGATCACGCCCACAAACCTGCCCCATCTGGCAAATGCGCTTGTCCGCTCCAAACTAGCATACAGACACAAGGCATTTTTCAGTCACTCTGGGCCACATGCGCCTTGATGCTCTACAGTAATAATAATACAAAAAATAGACATATCGAGATTAGAAACAAACATGAACATAAATATAAGCAAAGTTTAAATGACGACTGTTGACTGAAGCAAACAGATAATGTTAGATCTAGACTAAATTTATTCAATGCTGACTAGTTCTAAACCGGCAACCTTTTGAACTAGCCAGTTGTAAGTGAGTTACGCATTTTGATAAGGAATCAAATCACAAGCAAAAATGCTAAAACTTAGACAAATATAGGTCTACACACCTGCTGAAAAGATTATCTAAAACCGAAAGCAACACGGGAATACTTACGACTTCAGTTCCACTATG
>CM065707.1:35446260-35451260 GCA_017654935.2 Phymorhynchus buccinoides | reverse complement strand
ATTCATATTTGACGTCACTAAGTGACAATGGCAACAGGGTGCAAAGTGAAAGTGAACTTCAAAAACTGGATGGAAAAGTGAAGAAGAAAGAAAAGAAGAGGAAAGTCTAGACTTTGCCTCGCAGTAGAAGCCGGAGAATTTCGAGTAGGATCAGAGGCAGATCACAGTTGGATGGTGTAGAGAGAATTAGATCTAGATCTACTTGACCAGTGGTTGATCCTTTGGCCAAACAGGTGAACACAAGGATTTGGCACTTATAGGACTGGCATGGTATAACCGGCGATTTGCTGTCTTTATTTTAACCGGTGTTATGCACTGTACATTTATATATAGAGTTAGTGAGAGGATACCCGGGCCTTAGCACGGTTGGCTTTGTTTCAAACCCGTGTTCCGCACTGTGGATTTGTCGGGGGCCTTAGCACGGTTGGCTTTGTTTCAACCCCGTGTTCCGCACTGTTGCTTTGTTGGGGCCTTAGCACGGTTGGCTTTGTTTCAACCCCGTGTTCCGCACTGTGGATTTGTCGGGGCCTTAGCACGGTTGGTTGTTTCTTTGTTTCAATCGGGGCCTTAGCACGGTTGTTCCACATCCCGTGTTGTGGATTTGTCGGGGCCTTAGCACGGTTGGCTTTGTTTCAACCCCGTGTTCCGCACTGTGGATTTGTCAGGGCCTTAGCACGGTTGGCTTTGTTTCAATCCCGTGTTCCGCACTGTGGATTTGTCGGGGCCTTAGCACGGTTGTCTTTGTTTCAATCCCGTGTTCCGCACTGTTGATTTGTCGGGGCCTTAGCACGGTTGTATCTTTGTTTCAATCCCGTGTTCCGCACTGTGGATTTGTCGGGGCCTTAGCACGGTTGGCTTTGTTTCAATCCCGTGTTCCGCACTGTGTGATTTGTCGGGGCCTTAGCACGGTTGTCTTTGTTTCAATCCCGTGTTCACGCACTGGGTTAGCACGGTTTTGTCAATCCCGGCACTGTATTTGTCGGGGCACGGTTGTCTTTGTTTCAATCCCGTGTTCCGCACTGTTGATTTGTTGGGGCCTTAGCACGGTTGTCTTTGTTTCAATCCCGTGTTCCACACTGTTGATTTGTCGGGGCCTTAGCACGGTTGTCTTTGTTTCAATCCCGTGTTCCACACTGTTGCTTTGTCGGGGCCTTAGCACGGTTGTATCTTTGGTTTCAATCCCGTGTTCCGCACTGTTGATTTGTTGGGGCCTTAGCACGGTTGTCTTTGTTCCAATCCCATGTTCCGCACTGTTGCTTTGTTTGGGTCTTAGCACGATTGTCTTTGTTCCAATCCCATGTTCCACACAGTTGATTTGTACCTGACCCTTGACGGCAAATGGCTCGAATTATGTTTTTATGACATTGTGGTGACGATGATGTTTGTGCCTTGGTGGCCTGTGCGAATAGACATCTTTAGCCCCACTGCTCTGGAATGGTGTTTATACAACTTGGAGTGATATTTGTCTGCTTCAAAGTCATGTTGGAGGCCTATTGTGAGCAGTTTTGTGCTAGGCCTCAATTGATAGAGTGTTATGCACTATGGCGGCAAATGGATCTAGTGACGCAACCAAACATACCATCAAATGTGTCCAAAAGCTTCCCTTTGTGGAACGTTTGCTAGACTATGGTTTGTGTGTTTGCGTGTGTTGTTTTGTGTTTTCCAAGCATCGAAACAGGTAAGACTTATCTTTTCCAGAGATTTGTGCTGCAAGCTTTTCACCCCTTTTTCTGTTGTTTTTTTTGTTTGATTTTTGCTCCTTACTAAGCTTAGGCGTACTTGACGCACCTGATTTGTTCGAGCGCATGTCAAGGTCAGCTTTGAGCACTGACTCACTAGGCCTTTCCCGTTTTGTTTGGGCTGCAACTTAATTAAAAATTTGGCACTGCAAAAGTCTTCTGGACAAAGATACAATTATGTCAAATTTGTATAATACTTTTGATGAATTAAAAAAGAAAGGAGAGAAAAAGTCCATTCCATAATTTTGTTAAAATTTTATAGTTTTAGCTGTAGAAAGCATGCCACCTTGAAACAAATCAAAGTCACAAACGAGAAAGGGCGTAAAAGGGCGGCGAGGCCCACTTCTAGCCCTAATTACTACTACTACTACTACTACACACAAATTCTGGGTTGCCTGGTATACGTTTGATGTCATCATTTTTCGCTAACCATCAAAAACGTTTGTCCTGATAATGATGTTGGAATCTAATTGAGATGTCTAGTACATGTCTTAATGTTATTTGGTTAGTTCCTTGGACATGTTTCTAGGGGCTAGTGGCCTTAAAAAGGAAATAAGTCATTGTTCAATTGTTCAGACGTTTCTGGAATGTTGGCTTCACTACTCACACTGTGGTCTACAGGTATCAATGGCGGAGCACGATGCGAAGAGGACAACCACCATGGACATCTGGCACAGCACCATTCTGTCTGAAAAAATCAACGCATCGACAGTAACACTGGGTGATGGAGATGCAACAGTCTTTCTCCTGTTACGGGCACAGAACTCTTCTAACTTGTGACCTCCTGACATACGACCACCTTTTTTTGTGTAGTTTGCGCTCGCAGTTCTAACACTCGGCGATGGAGATGACTGAGAGGCGTCAACCGTTTTACCTACTATTACTATTCAGTACTGAGACATAAATCTTCTGACTAGTGATTTCCTGACATACAGTGCTGCCCCTTTTTATGACTTCACTGGCAAACCAGTTTTGGATGAACAATTTTGTTTGGTGCTGCCGGGCCTGTAGGAACGGGAGTGGACTGCAATCAGAACGAAGGCCTCCCTGACTGTCTGTCTGTCTGTCTGTATCTCTCTCTCTCTCTCTCTCTCTCTCTCTCCTCTCTCTTCTCTCTCTCTCTCTCTCTCTCTCATTCTGCATTCCTTACCCCTCCCACTGTTCCCTCAATATGCGATCAAAAATCTTTGTGGTTTTGTAATTAACTGTGTTTATTGTTAGTTATATGCCATTGTGCATTCTCCCCCTCCCCACTGTTCCATTGTGACATGGGCAGAAGGCCTAGTCAATAAACTTGAGTTGAGTTGAGTTGAGTTGAGTCACTCTCTCTCTCTCTCTCTCTCTCTCTCTCTCTTACTCTCTCTCTCTCTCTCTCTCCTCTCTATCTCTGTCTCTCTCTCTCTTTCTCTCATTTTGTCTGTTAATGTACTTTCATATGATTGTGTGTTTTAAGAAAATGTTATTAGTATTTGTTCGCTTTTTTGTCTATTTGTTTGTTTATGTTAGTGGCAAGTATGAAAAACGGATAATATTTGTCAAAACGTTTACCGTTGTAAAATGAAAGTTCATTATAATGTTTTTTAGAACATAGATCAAGATACCAAGTTCTTGTAACTGGTCTTGATTCTAATGTTCGATTATAAAGACATTTGTACAAAAAGGTTTTATCAAATTTTACTAGTCTTGCATTTCAAATGCTCTAACGTTCAAGTTCTTTAGATCAGAGGCGCGGTGCACAGCAGTATACCGAGATTTTATTTCAAATCTATTTTCATCCTTTTGGACACCATCTCAGTTGCTGGCCCTCCCTGGTCGTGTCGTTTATATGTTTATATTTTAACTTTGGAACATTGTTATGTTCACCTTTTTACCTAAGATTCTTATTTCCAATGTTTTATCTGAGTGCTGGTTTGGCTTTTTTTTTTGGTTATGCTAATATACAACAGGGGAAAACCTTCCCACTGTGGAAGGACCTTGGTGTTGAGGTGACAAAAATCCACATGACTTGGGTAAGATCCCAATGCCGTGTTCACGTGACGAGATCCTCTTGGATCGAAACAGCCATCGTGGACTGGGCTCTGTCTGCCTCCTCTAAAAAAGGAGGACCAACTAAACTAGCACTCTCTGTTTTTTAGAACATAGATCAACACACCAAGTTATTGTAACTGGTCTTGATTCTAATGTTCGATCAGAAAGACATTTGGACAAAAAGTTTTTATCAAATGTTACTATATATCTGTTCAAAAAGCTGACAAAAAACAAGCTTGGTTAAAATTTTCCCCGACGTTGATCTCTTGACTTTTTCCAGGGGTCTTTTTGTTCTGAACAAGTTGTGGCCAGTTCAAATTACATGTTCTTTTTCCACACCTGAATAAAACTCACCAAAAATAAATACAGGTAAAAGCCGGGTAGTCACAGGCACGCTAAAAATCTAGGTTACTCACGGATAACTAATCAAAATCAAATATATTGTAATGTGATAAAACCATCATACAACCACTGACGGAAGAAGCAGCAAAAAAGGTGAGGGAGAGAAAGAATGGATGAGGGAATATATATATATTGATAGAACAGTACTCTGTATCATGACGATGAGACAAATGATCCCCATTCTCTCAAAGATAAAGGAAAATGGATGTTGTTTGTTTAAAAAAACCGACCCAAAGTCAGTCGAGGGAAAAGGGATAATATAATCATAAATTATAGTCATCGCGTGGAGAGATCACGTGGCCCTTATCTCACGTGACGTGTACACCCACAGCTCGCGATGGTAAAATAATTATATAAGAGATGAGGTCTAAAAAAAATGGTTCATTGTATAGCGGATGTCTTAAAAATGTATATTAATTTTCAATAAAATGTTCAAAATATGAACATATTCCATCCAGCGATGTTTGAGATATTCAAGGTTAAAATGTTGTCAAATTTGAAATTTTTCGGCGAATTCGGCAACAATATTTAACATTAGTATATGTTAAGGCTTGTGCGTAAATGTGTGTGCATATTTGCATATCAGTGTGGCTTTGTGCATGTGTCGCGTGTGTGTGAAAAGGTAGGTAGGTAGGTAGGTAGGTAAATAGGAACAGGCTTCATCAGCCTAGGCCTCACGGCCTATTAATCGTCCCCTCAATATTAAATGACTTATGATTTGTTTTCAATTGGTCTGGGCAAGTTTTTGGAAAATCAAATCAATCAAAATCACACCAAAAAATCTGAAATTTAGGAAGATTATCTAGAAGATTTTTAAAAGTATTAATATTT
>CM065707.1:35429885-35445760 GCA_017654935.2 Phymorhynchus buccinoides | reverse complement strand
TACAGTTTCCACCCAGGGGTACATCTGCGCAACGGAGAAACAGTCTGACAAGTGTTGTTGTAGAGGGTGACACGACAACAAAAACCCACGTTAAACCCCACAAAATGATGTTTATAGAGTTGTAATAATCAAGCTATGGTATTTGGTGGGTTTGTTTCATGGCTACCAGACGTGACGCGAAGCTGGTAATGTTTTATGTGGTGTTTGATTTTGTGTGTGTGTGTGTGTGTGTGTGTGTGTGTGTGTGTGTGTGTGTGTGTGTGTGTGTGTGTTGGGGAGGAGGGGATGGGCTGGCTGACGATGTATTATATGTCAACATGATAGCGTTTGAACCGAGGGACATAAGAGCCTCAAAATTTGCATGCAGATAATTATTATTCGGTTAGCAATGTATTTAGTGGTAAGGACAGTTTGAGTATCCGAGCTGCTTGCTGCTAGTTTTTCCCGCGTCAGTCCGGACGCTGTTGCTGTGGAAGTCAGATGCTATTTTGAACCCGCGAATAATCTTTCTTAGATTCTGCAGAGATATATAGAAAGTCCTTTCTATATCTCTGGAGTCTGCCTTTTGGGCCTATAGCACATTAAACCAGCGTTTAGAATTGGCGCTGTGGTGGCTTGTGCGCAATGACCAGTGTTTCTTCGTTGGCACTGTGGTCTTGGTATGATGACCGGTGATGATTTGGGCGCCGTGTCTTTGTGTGATGATGCCGTTGTCTTTGTGCTCGAATGGCCTAAAGTACGTTTTCGCACTGTTGTTGTGTTACTGGGTCATCTGATGTTATTTCGTGATTTCTGCAGATGAACGGTTTTCAGCTTTGATTATCTACTGTGTGGGATTGTAAATTTTCGTCTCTGCCTTTGAGAGTCGCGGTTCTGCAACTGTAACATTTGGGCCATATTCATATTTGACGTCACTAAGTGACAATGGCAACAGGGTGCAAAGTGAAAGTGAACTTCAAAAACTGGATGGAAAAGTGAAGAAGAAAGAAAAGAAGAGGAAAGTCTAGACTTTGCCTCGCAGTAGAAGCCGGAGAATTTCGAGTAGGATCAGAGGCAGATCACAGTTGGATGGTGTAGAGAGAATTAGATCTAGATCTACTTGACCAGTGGTTGATCCTTTGGCCAAACAGGTGAACACAAGGATTTGGCACTTATAGGACTGGCATGGTATAACCGGCGATTTGCTGTCTTTATTTTAACCGGTGTTATGCACTGTACATTTATATAGAGTTAGTGAGAGGATACCCGGGCCTTAGCACGGTTGGCTTTGTTTCAATCCCGTGTTCCGCACTGTGGATTTGTCGGGGGCCTTAGCACGGTTGGCTTTGTTTCAACCCCGTGTTCCGCACTGTGGATTTGTTGGGGCCTTAGCACGGTTGTCTTTGTTTCAATCCCGTGTTCCGCACTGTGGATTTGTCGGGGCCTTAGCACGGTTGTCTTTGTTTCAATCCCGTGTTCCGCACTGTTGATTTGTCGGGGCCTTAGCACGGTTGTCTTTGTTTCAATCCCGTGTTCCGCACTGTTGATTTGTCGGGGCCTTAGCACGGTTGGCTTTGTTTCAACCCCGTGTTCCGCACTGTTGATTTGTTGGGGCCTTAGCACGGTTGTCTTTGTTTCAATCCCGTGTTCCGCACTGTGGATTTGTCGGGGCCTTAGCACGGTTGTCTTTGTTTCAATCGTGTTCCACACTGTTGCTTTGTCGGGGCCTTAGCACGGTTGTATCTTTGGTTTCAATCCCGTGTTCCGCACTGTGGATTTGTCGGGGCCTTAGCACGGTTGGCTTTGTTTCAACCCCGTGTTCCGCACTGTTGATTTGTTGGGGCCTTAGCACGGTTGTCTTTGTTTCAATCCCGTGTTCCGCACTGTTGATTTGTCGGGGCCTTAGCACGGTTGTCTTTGTTTCAACCCCGTGTTCCGCACTGTTGATTTGTTGGGGCCTTAGCACGGTTGTCTTTGTTTCAATCCCGTGTTCCGCACTGTGGATTTGTCGGGGCCTTAGCACGGTTGGCTTTGTTTCAATCATGTTCCACACTGTTGCTTTGTCGGGGCCTTAGCACGGTTGTATCTTTGGTTTCAATCCCGTGTTCCGCACTGTTGCTTTGTTGGGGCCTTAGCACGGTTGTCTTTGTTCCAATCCCGTGTTCCGCACTGTTGATTTGTTGGGGTCTTAGCACGGTTGTCTTTGTTCCAATCCCATGTTCCACACAGTTGATTTGTACCTGACCCTTGACGGCAAATGGCTCGAATTATGTTTTTATGACATTGTGGTGACGATGATGTTTGTGCCTTGGTGGCCTGTGCGAATAGACATCTTTAGCCCCACTGCTCTGGAATGGTGTTTATACAACTTGGAGTGATATTTGTCTGCTTCAAAGTCATGTTGGAGGCCTATTGTGAGCAGTTTTGTGCTAGGCCTCAATTGATAGAGTGTTATGCACTATGGCGGCAAATGGATCTAGTGACGCAACCAAACATACCATCAAATGTGTCCAAAAGCTTCCCTTTGTGGAACTTTTGCTAGACTATGGTTTGTGTGTTTGCGTGTGTTGTTTTGTGTTTTCCAAGCATCGAAACAGGTAAGACTTATCTTTTCCAGAGATTTGTGCTGCAAGCTTTTCACCCCTTTTTCTGTTGTTTTTTTTGTTTGATTTTTGCTCCTTACTAAGCTTAGGCGTACTTGACGCACCTGATTTGTTCGAGCGCATGTCAAGGTCAGCTTTGAGCACTGACTCACTAGGCCTTTCCCGTTTTGCTTGGGCTGCAACTTAATTAAAAATTTGGCACTGCAAAAGTCTTCTGGACAAAGATACAATTATGTCAAATTTGTATAATACTTTTGATGAATTAAAAAAGAAAGGAGAGAAAAAGTCCATTCCATAATTTTGTTAAATTTTATAGTTTTAGCTGTAGAAAGCATGCCACCTTGAAACAAATCAAAGTCACAAACGAGAAAGGGCGTAAAAGGGCGGCGAGGCCCACTTCTAGCCCTAATTACTACTACTACTACTACTACTACACACAATTCTGGGTTGCCTGGTATACGTTTGATGTCATCATTTTTCGCTAACCATCAAAAACGTTTGTCCTGATAATGATGTTGGAATCTAATTGAGATGTCTAGTACATGTCTTAATGTTATTTGGTTAGTTCCTTGGACATGTTTCTAGGGGCTAGTGGCCTTAAAAAGGAAATAAGTCATTGTTCAATTGTTCAGACGTTTCTGGAATGTTGGCTTCACTACTCACACTGTGGTCTACAGGTATCAATGGCGGAGCACGATGCGAAGAGGACAACCACCATGGACATCTGGCACAGCACCATTCTGTCTGAAAAAATCAACGCATCGACAGTAACACTGGGTGATGGAGATGCAACAGTCTTTCTCCTGTTACGGGCACAGAACTCTTCTAACTTGTGACCTCCTGACATACGACCACCTTTTTTTGTGTAGTTTGCGCTCGCAGTTCTAACACTCGGCGATGGAGATGACTGAGAGGCGTCAACCGTTTTACCTACTATTACTATTCAGTACTGAGACATAAATCTTCTGACTAGTGATTTCCTGACATACAGTGCTGCCCCTTTTTATGACTTCACTGGCAAACCAGTTTTGGATGAACAATTTTGTTTGGTGCTGCCGGGCCTGTAGGAACGGGAGTGGACTGCAATCAGAACGAAGGCCTCCCTGACTGTCTGTCTGTCTGTCTCTCTCTCTCTCTCTCTCTCTCTCTCTCTCTCTCTCTCTCTCTCTCTCTCTCTCTCTCTCTCTCATTCTGCATTCCTTACCCCTCCCACTGTTCCCTCAATATGCGATCAAAAATCTTTGTGGTTTTGTAATTAACTGTGTTTATTGTTAGTTATATGCCATTGTGCATTCTCCCCCTCCCCACTGTTCCATTGTGACATGGGCAGAAGGCCTAGTCAGTAAACTGAGTTGAGTTGAGTTGAGTCACTCTCTCTCTCTCTCTCTCTCTCTCTCTCTCTCTCTCTCTCTCTCTCTCTCTCTCTCTCTCTCTCTCTCTCTCTCTCTCTCTCTCTCTCTCTCTCTGTCTCTCTCTCTCTTTCTCTCATTTTGTCTGTTAATGTACTTTCATATGATTGTGTGTTTTAAGAAAATGTTATTAGTATTTGTTCGCTTTTTTGTCTATTTGTTTGTTTATGTTAGTGGCAAGTATGAAAAACGGATAATATTTGTCAAAACGTTTACCGTTGTAAAATGAAAGTTCATTATAATGTTTTTTAGAACATAGATCAAGATACCAAGTTCTTGTAACTGGTCTTGATTCTAATGTTCGATTATAAAGACATTTGTACAAAAAGGTTTTATCAAATTTTACTAGTCTTGCATTTCAAATGCTCTAACGTTCAAGTTCTTTAGATCAGAGGCGCGGTGCACAGCAGTATACCGAGATTTTATTTCAAATCTATTTTCATCCTTTTGGACACCATCTCAGTTGCTGGCCCTCCCTGGTCGTGTCGTTTATATGTTTATATTTTAACTTTGGAACATTGTTATGTTCACCTTTTTACCTAAGATTCTTATTTCCAATGTTTTATCTGAGTGCTGGTTTGGCTTTTTTTTTTGGTGTGTGCTAATATACAACAGGGAAACCTTCCCACTGTGGAAGGACCTTGGTGTTGAGGTGACAAAATCCACATGACTTGGGTAAGATCCCAATGCCGTGTTCACGTGACGAGATCCTCTTGGATCGAAACAGCCATCGTGGACTGGGCTCTGTCTGCCTCCTCTAAAAAAGGAGGACCAACTAAACTAGCACTCTCTGTTTTTTAGAACATAGATCAACACACCAAGTTATTGTAACTGGTCTTGATTCTAATGTTCGATCAGAAAGACATTTGGACAAAAAGTTTTTATCAAATGTTACTATATATCTGTTCAAAAAGCTGACAAAAAACAAGCTTGGTTAAAATTTTCCCCGACGTTGATCTCTTGACTTTTTCCAGGGGTCTTTTTGTTCTGAACAAGTTGTGGCCAGTACAAATTACATTTTCTTTTTCCACACCTGAATAAAACTCACCAAAAATAAATACAGGTAAAAGCCGGGTAGTCACAGGCACGCTAAAAATCTAGGTTACTCACGGATAACTAATCAAAATCAAATATATTGTAATGTGATAAAACCATCATACAACCACTGACGGAAGAAGCAGCAAAAAAGGTGAGGGAGAGAAAGAATGGATGAGGGAATATATATATATTGATAGAACAGTACTCTGTATCATGACGATGAGACAAATGATCCCCATTCTCTCAAAGATAAAGGAAAATGGATGTTGTTTGTTTAAAAAAACCGACCCAAAGTCAGTCGAGGGAAAAGGGATAATATAATCATAAATTATAGTCATCGCGTGGAGAGATCACGTGGCCCTTATCTCACGTGACGTGTACACCCACAGCTCGCGATGGTAAAATAATTATATAAGAGATGAGGTCTAAAAAAATGGTTCATTGTATAGCGGATGTCTTAAAAATGTATATTAATTTTCAATAAAATGTTCAAAATATGAACATATTCCATCCAGCGATGTTTGAGATATTCAAGGTTAAAATGTTGTCAAATTTGAAATTTTTCGGCGAATTCGGCAACAATATTTAACATTAGTATATGTTAAGGTTTGTGCGTAAATGTGTGTGCATATTTGCATATCAGTGTGGCTTTGTGCATGTGTCGCGTGTGTGTGAAAAGGTAGGTAGGTAGGTAGGTAGGTAGGCAGGGACAGGCTTCATCAGCCTAGGCCTCACGGCCTATTAATCGTCCCCTCAATATCAAATGACTTATGATTTGTTTTCAATTGGTCTGAGCAAGTTTTTGGAAAATCAAATCAATCAAAATCACACAAAAAGTGTCTGAAATTTAGGAAGATTATCTAGAAGATTTTTAAAAGTATTAATATTTTGTGCAAACTTAATGTTAGTGTCAAGATCATTCCAGTAAACAGCAACTCTGTTAGTAAAGTAACATTTTCTTTTGTTAAAAGAGGAGGGAGGGAGAAAGTGCACGAGCACTTGATTGTGCATGCGTGTGTGTGTGTGCGTGTGTGTGTGTGTGTGTGTGTGTGTGTGTGTGTGTGTGTGTGTGTGTGTGTGTGTGTGTGTGTGTGTGTGTGTGTGTGTGCGTGTGTGTGTGTGTGTGTGTGCGTGTGTGTGTGTGTGTGTGTGTGTGTGTGTGTGTCTGTGTCTGTGTCTGTGTGTGTGTGTGGAGAGAGAGGGGGGGGGGTGGGGGGTGAGGGGGGCTTATCTTTCAGTGTGTATATATTCGAGCTTGTGTATGCTTAAACTACGCGCGGTTTGTGAAAATATGTCCATTTGAATTTTGTGTATGTATACTTGATTATTGTGTTCATGTGGCTGTCCATATTAGCGGACATGCAAGCTTTAAGGTGAGCATTCCAACATTCGTCAACGCTTCTTTGTGAAGGCTAACGAATGTGTTTGAGTATGCGCGCCATGTTATTATTAACACGTTCTTTACGTTCCCGTTCGTTCTCTCTCTCTCTCTCTCTCTCTCTCTCTCTCTCTCTCTCTCTCTCTCTCTCTCTCTCTCTCTCTCTCTCTCTCTCTCTCACTCGCTTTCTCTCCTCTCCCGCCCCCCCTCTCCGCGCGAGGGGTGTAGCGTGGCACAGAGGTAACGCGTTCGCCTTGTGTCAAGTTCGAACCTGGGTACAGGGGATTTTTCCTCTCATTTTGCACTAGGCCTTACGGTCTGAACGTGGAGTCTTTCGGATGAGACGATAAACCGAAGTCCCGTGTGCCCATGCACTTAGCATACGTTAATCCCAGTGGCAACGAAAAAGTTGTCATTTAGTCAAAATTTACACACACACACACACACCACCTTTCCTTCCTCATCAGTCACACCAAAATCGCATGCAAAAAAGGGGGTGGCGCGCCTCTGGTTGCGACGCGCTCTCCAGGTGGGGGGAGCAACCCGAATTTCACAGAGACGCCTCTGTGACAACAAAGTACCTAATACCTAAAAAAAAAAAGACTACATCATTAAACTGGTTTTTGAAAAGAGTTAGATTAGTCCAACGTTTTAATTATATCTACGCGCGGTTTGTGAAATTCAAGATACGTTCTACTAACCTATTTTTTTTTTTAAGTCGGTGGTTTTTTTTTAATGCAATGGAGGGAACGATACAGGCCTTTACACACTGCGTGATTCTGGCTACGCGCGGTTTGTGAAATTCAAGATACGTTCTACTAACCTAATTGTTTAAAGTCGGTTATATCTTCTTTTAATGCAATGGAGCGAACGATACAGGCCTTTACACACTGCGTGATTCTCGGCGTTCCACGGGAGATCATTCTACTAGCTTATATAATATATATATATATATATTTTTTTACATTAGCTTACATTTTATTTATATTATATATATAATAAAATTCCCTTTGCAAAATAGAAGGCACAATCTATTTTTACTGCGATCGTGGTGGTGGGGGGGGGGGGGTAAAAAAAAAAATTGGGAAAAAAAAGAAAAATGAATTTTATTGACATTAGCAAACAATGCTCCTATGCCAAGGAAGCACAAACCATGAACTAAAGAAGAATATAAGCCTAACTGGCGACTATAAATCAGTTCATAAGATTTTGTTTTTTAAGAAACATAAAATAAAACATATTGCATACATAGATAGATTACACTATAGAAAAATAAATTTACACTACAGAATAACTGTTAGACTGACCAACAAACAATAATACGTAAGTTACCAATAGGATAAGTCGGGTAATGCACCACAAAGATATATGCAACAATCCAATTTCTCTTTTCTAAGCTTTGTAGCTTTAGCTAAAAACAAAGCATAACACATTTTCATTCTCTGAGGCAAGTAAATTACATAAATTATACCTCTGCAAATTGGATTTAGTGAATATAAGACATGTTTTGCGTAGCTTATTATATTCCTTACAAGAAAATAAAAAGTGCAATTTATCCTCAAAACCATCAGAACATAAAGGACAAACAGAATTAATAAACAAATCACGAGTGAACCACAATTTGTTAGAATACAAGCCTAGAGTTCTCGTTCTAAATTTAATAAAGGCATCCCTACACCATTTATTTGTTAGTACATCAAGATATTTTTCAGGATATAATCCGTCCTTAAAAGAATGGTACCAACTATATTTATCTTTTTCAGCTATAGCAGCGTGCCAGTTTTGTTTAAAGCAATCGACCATACGTTGTTTGAATTCACACAGAAAAACCTTTTCATTTCCTAAACCCTGCGTTATCCAAACCAAAACCATTTTCTGTTAATACTTTTTTAATACTTGATACCCAGTTATATTTACCCAATTCGTGTTGTCTTAAGAGCATTTTTTACGCTTTTTTGCAGATACGTGTCAATGGTAGTCGTGTTAGTTTAATCCAATATCTAATGCATTTAACATACGAACGAATAAACAATGGATATCTTCCTGACTCGCCATAGCATACTTTGTTTGAGGAATGTACTGGAACATTTAAGAGTCTTTTGATTGCAAAAGTATGGACACTTTCTAATGGTTTATTTTCAATAAGTCCCCACACTTCAGCTCCATACGTTAAAACTGGCTCTATTTTAGTATCAAACATCTTCCAAAATATACTAACATCAAATGAACTTAACTTCCTCAAACTACGAAGGATTTCGATCACCCCTCTTCTACCATTTTTGGATAGTTATGACCAGCATGGAGTCAAGCTTAGTTTTGTAGGTAAACAAAAGAGAGTGAATGAGAGAGACAGACACACAGAGAGAGAGAGAGAGAGAGAGAGAGAGAGAGAGAGAGAGAGAGAGAGAGAGAGAGAGAGAGAAACAGAGAGAGAGAGAGAGAGAGAGTGAACGAACGAAACTTTATTTATACAGGGTTATGAGATAAGAATCAATACTTGTTTGCACCTAACCCTGTGGCAAAACAAAAATATGGAATAAACATCAACAATATTAAAACATTGAAAGAAAGAAAAACCAAACAAGTGATACTCGACCACACAAATCTTAAAATGATTCCTTCCGGCGGTTCACAAAATATACCCCGGGCAGACAGACAGACAGACAGACAGACAGAGACGAACGATCTTATACTCTGCACAGAATATTCTTAATAATAATAATAATAATAATAATAATAATAATGACAACTTATATAGCGCTTATTCTCCTTACGGGGCTCTAAGCGCTTCACAAAAAAGTTAAAAATCTGAGCAGAAACAACAACAAAACAACGCACTTATCATAAGGAACAACCCAAAACGAAATAACAATAACTACATTTACGTCCCCCCCCCCCCCCCCCCCCCTCCCCCCCCCCCCCCCTCCTTCACACTCCACTAAAATCCAAACCATTACAAATAGCGTTTTCCACGCAAAAGGCATTTTCTCACACCCCCCCCCCCCATCCCCCCCCCCCCCCCCCCCCCCCTCCCGCCCGCTCCCGCATTCACCATCCCCCTTCATAGACCTCAAGCTGACCAACTTTTTGTAGATCTCCCAGCACGCATTTACGTTCTTCTACGTTCCCAGGCCATAGAGCCATAATGGGTAAGGTACACATGTGTCCGGTTTTCAGTTTTCACTGGTCTCCCCGCTGCATACAGCCGACACATTCCGATTCGATTTGAGCTTTCACTGGTTTCCCCGCTGCATACAGCCGACACATTCCGATTCGATTTGAGCTTTCACTGGTTTCCCCGCTGCATACAGCCGACACATTCCGATTCGATTTGAGCTTTCACTGGTTTCCCCGCTGCATACAGCCGACACATTCCGATTCGATTTGAGCTTTCACTGGTTTCCCCGCTGCATACAGCCGACACATTCCGATTCGATTTGAGCTTTCACTGGTTTCCCCGCTGCATACAGCCGACACATTCCGATTCGATTTGAGCTTTCACTGGTTTCCCCGCTGCATACAGCCGACACATTCCGATTCGATTTGAGCTTTCACTGGTTTCCCCGCTGCATACAGCCGACACATTCCGATTCGATTTGAGCTTTCACTGGTTTCCCCGCTGCATACAGCCAACACATTCCGATTCGATTTGAGCTTTGACTGGTTTCCCCGCTGCATACAGCCAACACATTCCGATTCGATTTGAGCTTTCACTGGTTTCCCCGCTGCATACAGCCGACACATTCCGATTCGATTTGAGCTTTGACTGGTTTCCCCGCTGCATACAGCCGACACATTCCGATTCGATTTGAGCTTTCACTGGTTTCCCCGCTGCATACAGCCAACACATTCCGTTTCCCCGCTTCGATTTGAGCTTTGACTGGTTTCCCCGCTGCATACAGCCAACACATTCCGATTCGATTTGAGCTTTCACTGGTTTCCCCGCTGCATACAGCCGACACATTCCGATTCGATTTGAGCTTTGACTGGTTTCCCCGCTGCATACAGCCGACACATTCCGATTCGATTTGAGCTTTGACTGGTTTCCCCGCTGCATACAGCCGACACATTCCGATTCGATTTGAGCTTTCACTGGTTTCCCCGCTGCATACAGCCGACACATTCCGATTCGATTTGAGCTTTCACTGGTTTCCCCGCTGCATACAGCCAACACATTCCGATTCGATTTGAGCTTTCACTGGTTTCCCCGCTGCATACAGCCAACACATTCCGATTCGATTTGAGCTTTGACTGGTTTCCCCGCTGCATACAGCCAACACATTCCGATTCGATTTGAGCTTTCACTGGTTTCCCCGCTGCATACAGCCGACACATTCCGATTCGATTTGAGCTTTCACTGGTTTCCCCGCTGCATACAGCCGACACATTCCGATTCGATTTGAGCTTTGACTGGTTTCCCCGCTGCATACAGCCGACACACGATTTCGATTTGAGCTTTGACTGGTTTTTGATTCCGATTCGATTTGACTGACTGGTTTCCCCGCTGCATACAGCCGACACATTCCGATTCGAGCTTTCACTGGTTTCCCGCTGCATCAGCCGACACCATTCCGATTCGATTTCAGCTTTCACTGGTTTCCCCGCTGCATACAGCCAACACATTCCGATTTCGATTTCAGTTTTCACTGGTTTCCCCGCTGCATACAGCCGACACATTCCGATTCGATTTGAGCTTTTCACTGGTTTCCCCGCTGCATACAGCCGACACATTCCGATTCGATTTGAGCTTTCACTGGTTTCCCCGCTGCATACAGCCAACACATTCCGATTCGATTTGAGCTTTCACTGGTTTCCCCGCTGCATACAGCCGACACATTCCGATTCGATTTCAGCTTTCACTGGTTTCCCCGCTGCATACAGCCGACACATTCCGATTCGATTTGAGCTTTCACTGGTTTCCCCGCTGCATACAGCCGACACATTCCGATTCGATTTCAGCTTTGACTGGTTTCCCCGCTGCATACAGCCGACACATTCCGATTCGATTTCACACTGGTTTCCCCGCTTACAGCCGACACATTCCGATTCGATTTGAGCTTTCACTGGTTTCCCCGCTGCATACAGCCGACACATTCCGATTCGATTTGAGCTTTCACTGGTTTCCCCGCTGCATACAGCCGACACATTCCGATTCGATTTGAGCTTTCACTGGTTTCCCCGCTGCATACAGCCGACACATTCCGATTCGATTTGAGCTTTCACTGGTTTCCCCGCTGCATACAGCCAACACATTCCGATTCGATTTGAGCTTTCACTGGTTTCCCCGCTGCATACAGCCGACACATTCCGATTCGATTTGAGCTTTCACTGGTTTCCCCGCTGCATACAGCCAACACATTCCGATTCGATTTCGGGGGAGGGCAAAGAATAGAAACGAAACGAAATTTTATTTAACCAGGGCTATGATATAAGCATTGATTTGATTTGATTGATTTAATTTAAAGTCTGTTCACACAATGGTGATATTAGACGGGGGGAGGGGAGGGGGGAGTGTGTGTGTGTGTGTGCGCGCGCGCGCGCGTGTGTGTATGTCAATATGAGTGCGTGTGCAACAAATCCCTAACAAATTAATAACAACAAATAAATAAAAAAAAGTGAAAAAGAAAAGAAAATTAAAGTTAATTAACTCATGAACTAAAGTAATCTTGCAATTCCAGAGCTGGATATGACTGTAGCAACGATATAAGCATTATAAGATTGTATAAAGCTTGTTTTCCAATCAGCCCTGGGGCAAAAGAAAATATTCACAACAATAATTATGTCCATGGAAAGAAAAGAAAATTAACATAGAAGACAAAAACAATTAAGTCAATCAAAGGGAAATAACAAAGCGCTATTTACAACAAGGTATTCAGAAGGAAGAATACAAGGACGGAGAGAGAAGGGGGGGGGAGAAGAAAACTGAGAAGGGTGGAGGGGGGAAATGAGGGACAAGGGGGCAATACAGGTGGAGGAAAAGGGGTTGAGAGAGAGAGTGTGTGAGAGACAGAGAGAGTGAGAGAGAGAGAGAGTGAGAGACAGAGAGAGTGAGAGACTGAGAGAGTGAGAGACAGAGAGAGAGAGAGAGACAGAGAGAGAGAGAGAGAGAGAGAGTGAGAGACAGAGAGTGAGAGACAGAGAGAGTGAGAGACAGAGAGAGTGAGAGAGAGAGAGACAGAGAGAGTGAGAGACAGAGAGAGTGAGAGAGAGAGAGAGAGAGAGACAGAGTGAGAGTGAGAGAGAGTGAGAGACAGAGAGAGAGAGAGAGACAGAGAGAGTGAGAGAGAGAGAGTGAGAGAGAGAGAATGACAGAGATATATAGAAAGCGAGAGAGAGAGAGAGAGAGAGAGAGAGAGAGAGAGAGAGAGAGAGAGAGAGAGAGAGAGAGAGAGAGAGAGAGAGAGTGAGAGAGAGAGTGTGTGAGAGAGAGAGTGTGAGAGTGAGTGAAAGAGAGGGAGAGGCAGGCAGAGAGACACACTATTAGTTATTTGGATTTGGGCAAGGTACATGACTTTTGGGCTCCATAGAGAAACGTGTGCTTTAACTAACGAGAGCTATAGCTCGAGTTAGCTAAAGAACACAGCTTCCAGAGAGCCCAAAAGTATGCATATGTCACGGGAAATATCGGAATCCGGGAAAATTCCGAAGATCATAGATTTAAATAGCAAAAAAGAAAACACTGAGCAGATTTCAAAATAAATGCGAGGGCTGGTAACAAAATATATATAGTGAGCACATACTAACCCTGCATTGAACATCAAAACTAAAAAGGCAGCCAAAAACTTCTTGGGACATGCAATGACAAAAAAGACAAAGCTGAGTTGGTATTCACTTCAATTAAAACACACGCGAATTTAAATAGAATAAATAAAATCAAACAACTACAACGCTGTTTCATACTATATATATATAGTATGAAAGAAAAATCTCAGTGAATAGCCAGCTCCGTACCCCTACTCTGAAGGACTGAAAAGTTAGTGCATTTGAAATGCAGAATAGTTTGCTTTGATAAAGCTTTTCTGTGTCCAATGTCTTTATTTGTGAACCTCAGAAACAAAACCAGTTAATGTTAACTTTGAGCAATGTTCCGTGTTTAAATTAAAAAATTATATATATATATATATATATATATTACTATTCCAGTTAAGTACTTAACTTACCGTAAGCGGAAATCGCTTATACAAGTTAACTAGTTAACTGACATTTCGAAGTTTTTTTCCGTTTGAGAGGGGATTATTTTCTGAAGGTTTTGTAACACGCAATGTAATTGGTCGGCGTTTTTGTTTTTTGTTTGTTTTTTTTTTTACTCAACGATTACCTGCGTCAAGTGCTATTGACCCTGACCCTTTTCCGCAAATATGGCTGATGATCGTTTTGCACGTGCCAATTTGCCTGAAGTTGCATCTGTAATAGATGCAGCGAAACGTGTGCTACGTTGCGTTAATGTAGAGCCTAGGCCGTCTCAAAAAGATATGCTTCTAAAGTTGCAGCAAGATTTGACTACCATACGTTCATTGGACAGCAATTCAACCTAACGGATACAATCTATCCACTAACTCATAAGAAACGGACAATGATATATTTATACTATTTGATGCTATTTGGGGATTATTTCAGTTACTAAAACGTATTTGGAGCAATTTCTGGGAAAAGATTGCTGATCTGCAGTATCCAATGGGATTTCGTGTTACAAAAAACAGTTAACTAGGCTAGTTCAACCATGATAAAATGCCACTTAAGCAGTTAACTGACCGGAAGCGGAAATTGAAAAGAAAGTCCACTTAAGTAGTTAACTGGTATTTTATCACGTTTTGGGAATAAGAAAGTCCACTTAAATAGTTAACTGGTATTTTATCACGTTTTGGGAAGAAGAAAGTCCACTTAAGTAGTTAACTGGTATTTTATCACGTTTGAGCGCGATAAATATTAAAGCCAGTTAAGTTGTTAACTGGTATTTTATCACTTCTGAGCCCCATAAGTTTGAATACTGGCGGTTGGGAGACGTGCGGGAGGATCTGCACGCTGTAATCTGAGAACCATTAGGCCTATCATATTTCCTAAGGGGCTGACTGGAAGAGACATTCCAGCCTCGGAAAGATTGTAGGCCTACACAAGATGTGGCTATCCTTTGTACATAATTATAAGGTAAATGAAGTGAATGTGTACTGTGGAGCAGAGTTTTAAAAAGGGGCGGGTCATGTTGTAGGCCCTACATAAGGGGGGGGGGGGGGGGGGGGGGGGGTTCCAGCAGATTTCAAAGCCCCAAAAACGAAGAAAGAAGCAGCACAACATGTCTTGCCCGTTTTACCTTTAGTTTGGTGTTACAAAAACGGAAAAGAGCGTAATCATACTCTGTTACTTATGCTACTTTCAAACACAAGCACGGCCAAACATTATCAGCTAATGCAGCTATTTCTACCATAACCGTTTAGTTCGGTGTTTGCTCTTTCTGTTGATACCAAACGCTTTATTGTTAATCAAAGAATGAAATAGTGAGGCCAAGAGAGGAGATGACGAAATTGAACAAAGGGTAATTACTCTCTTTTTCTAATTAACTCCGCCCCCTCCACCAAAGTTTGATTACGATACCATTCACCTAGCAGTGCGTGGGTCAGAACCAAAGTGAGACAAGCAAAGCATCATTCTTAAAAAAGAATGTGCCAAGCTCGCCTTTATGACCCTCACCCACACAGTACACATCAACAATGGTGGAGAGGACAACATACAAACAAATCAACACATGTCCAAGAGTGCCACTTGTGATTTGTACCTAAACTAGAGCAACTGCGTAATGTAGTAGCTGATAATGTTGGCCAGTTTGAATATAAAGTTGTTAAGAAAAGGGATAACAAATGGCATTTAATTCCATTCGTTGATTGGGAAATTAAGTTTGAATTTTTAAGCCCGTTTACATTCTTTGACAATGACAAACATTTTCGCAAATCATTTAACTCAGGACCGTTGCATATCAGTCTTATTCCAAAAAAACAGCAGAAGAGAAATAGCAATCAAACCTTATAAAAAGAGACAGTACATGCTGCACAGAAAAAAGACAGTGACAAAAGAGGGATCCACGCAATTAGAGTTCATTCCTAGAATTGTTTTAGCAGACGAATTTACTATGATATTTTAACTTTCTGTTAGAGCAGACAACCCTGAGTCCCTACCTGTTGGTGTTAGCGACAACCTAATGAAAGGGATTCTTATTTCTTGGCAAAACATGGATGTTGGATCAGTGAGATGTACTATCGTTATTCAAAGCCGCGGTGAAGAAATTAAGGCAGTGTCTACCAGCGATAAAGTTATATTGAGTGTTTATCCAGACAATCTTAAAGAATTAACGTAAATTAATGTTACTAATTTAGATCTCATTGGGTTTTATTACACTGAAAGTATTTTGTCTGATGATCTTCTTAAATGATAACAAGTGCACATTACATGTTAATTTTTTTTTAAATCTAAAAAGAT
>CM065707.1:35393242-35429385 GCA_017654935.2 Phymorhynchus buccinoides | reverse complement strand
TCCATGCGCTGTGATTCAACTGTCGTACCTGATTTTGATAGAACTCTAATCCACATGTGAAATGAACAAGGGGAAGACACTCTCCATTAGTTAACTCCCTCCATCAAAGTTATTTTCGACACCACTGCCTAGCACAGTGTGAGCAACAGCCAAAGGGAAGTAAACCAAACTTCATCCTCAAAAAGGATCAGCCAGGTTTGCCTATATGGCCGTCACTCACATAGTACACAACAACAATGGTGGATAGAACTGTTTACAAACAAATCAACATGTATTCAAGAAAGGTATATAGCCTTCTAGTCTTGAATTTGTTAACACTTAAACAACACACACCACAGAACAAACTGGTATGCCTCAATAGAAGTTGGGTTAAACGAAGATTGAGATAGGTAGGCTAGGAGAGGAGATAGTGAAATGAATAAGTGGAAGAAACTCTTCAGTAATTAACTCCCTTCATCAGAAGTTATTTTCGACACCACCGCTTAGCTGAGTATGAGTAATGGACCATGAGCAACAGCCAAAGGAAAGGAAACCTAAACTTCATCCTAAACTTTAGTCCATATTTTGATGCAACTGAATCTGATAGAACTATTATCCACGTGGTTTGATGCAACTGTCGAAACCGACTTTGATAGAATTTGAATCAATGTGCATTGATGTTATTGTCATAACTCTCTTTGAAAGAACTTTAATCTACGTGCTTTGATTCAACTGTCGTAACTGACTTTGATAGAACTATAAATCTATGTGTCTTGAAGTAACTATCATAACTGACTTTGATAGATGATGTGAAATATGTTGGTCTTTTTTTTCTGTCTTCTGTCTGTCTTGGCGAGTGTGTTGTCATTGCATCCCCTATTTGCATCATTATCATTATGTGTGTATGTATATTTATGTGTATCTTGCAGTACTTGTAGTTTGCATCTCCTGGTATTTTGTTTAAGTTGTAGTATAGTGAATTCGTATTACGTGCATGTATTATCATGTTCATGTGTATTTTGGCAGCATAATTATGTTCTTTAGTTATCGACGGGGCTATAATTTTAATATTAATCTTACTCTTGTATCTGTAAGGCGCTTGGAGCTGTTGACAGGATATTGCACCATATTATTATTATTATTATTATTATTGGCAAATATTAAGAAAGCCCCCTCCTCTGCACCCTTCCATTTATTTCATGCTGTTTCGTCGACCGCTGTTGCATTTTCAGTTTATCGCTGACACTAAACTGACACTCAACCTAATCCTAACCCTATCCCAAACCCTATTCCTAACCCTAACCCTAACCTGAAACCGCTGTTTCCCTTAGGGTTAGTGTTAGAAATAGGTCTTGGGATAGGGTGAGAGATAGGCTTAGGGTCAGCTTAGTGCCAAGTACACCAAAAATGTTGATGGTACGTTATGATCATGTGCACGAAAATTCAGAACACAGTAATCTGAGAATGCGACATAAAAATAGGTATGAAAACTTTCAGTTTACTGCTGGCACCGTTCCTCCAGCCTACAGGACTCAAAAGTTAGAGCATTTGAAATGCTATAATAGGAAAATTGCTTAAACTTTTTTTGTCCCTATGTCTTTGAAACGAACACAAACTCTGGTCGTGTCACTTATTTTTTCATATTTTAAATTTTGGAACATTCTTATGTTCACACTTTTACTTTAAAAAGATTTTTATCATTTCTAATTTACTTGAGTGCTGGGGTTTTTTTTTGGAGCGTTTTACCAATATACAGGAAGAGACATTCCATTTGTGGAACAATCTTCTTGTTGAGGGGAGAGTAGTTCCACCTTGGTAGGTTAAGACCCCATCCAGTGCCGAGCTGATGAGACTCCCTAGAGTCGAAACGGCTGTCCTCGGCTGGGTTCTGGCATTGCCTCCCTAATAAGCAGGAGAGACTAATCCAGCACTCTATGTTTTTTAGAACATAGATCAAGATACCAAGTTAGCATATAACTGGTTTTTGGTTTCACAAATTGAAGGCCTATAAACATAGACAAGTTTTATTTGGGTGTGTATAGTAACAAAATAATGTTTCAAACGTATGAGGGATTCATGTTTCTGAATCTATGTTTGTTGTCTTCTTCTTTGCGACGTTTTTTTTAGCCATTTCCACGAAATTATCGTTCTTCTCGTGCATTCCGGATTCCAGATTTTTTCCGATCCATAATTTTGCTTTTCAGCTCACTCACTGTCGCCTGCCCAGTTGGAAGGGTGGATTTTGATTTGAGGCTCTAGGCTAACTGTTGTACAGGTCGGTTCTGTGCTCATATTTTCGAGCTAGTTTTGGTAACTTGTACCTTCAAGGGTAGCAAGCTAGGGAATCGACGCCCGCTGAAACTAGGCTTTTTAGCTCGTACTCCGTCACTGGAGAAAGGAAAGAGTGAAGCTGGAACTCATCTTCATTTCGAGAACCGAACTAAAATTTTGAACCGAATCAAACTGACCATTAGGCCTATCCACGTGGGGCCTGGACGGGTAACACCCTAGACGACTGTCAGAGGGTCAGTTTTCTACGGCACAGCTCGCTTGGAGGTTAGCAAATTCATTTCTGCCACAGCATTGTTGTTTTGTTGTATTTGCTTCTGTTTCCGCCAGGGAGAATATTTTGCGATAAAATTCTTGTTTAATTTGATATGTAAAAGGTGCCCTAGCTTTTATTTCCGAGTTTGTGCTGTCTGCGAGACGTAGACAGGTAAGTTTGTATAGCTAACTGCCGTTAGTTATAGTTTTAGTCTGTATAAAACAGGTGGTGTTTAGAATTAGTGTTTTGTTTCAGTCTCTCCTATTCAAGGGAGGTAAGCGTTATGACTGCTTGTTGTTTTGGGGAGGCAGTTTCACTTTGGTTTGTTCCCTTAATTAATTGTTGGTGAGGATTTGAGTAGAGTTATCGCATTAGCCTAGTATACAAGGTACTTGTAATTATGTGCAAGTGTATACTAATCATTATTAGTTCAGCATGTTCTTTGCCAGTCGTAAAGGACTGGGAGCGCTATGTACAAGCCAGAATAAGTTGTAAAGTTGACCACAATAATTATTTTCTCATCAATGGGAAATCTAGTATTATTTGGTGCTGACATCATGTATAAAGCCATGTATTTCATCGATGGCAACCGTACAAATATGTGGTCAGTAATAGACAGTTTATTAATTGTTTTACAAGAATGTGAGTTGCTGTGAACTTTGTCATTTCTTCTAAGATGGTTCAGCCATATAAATGTGCTTCCTGAGCATGAGTAATAGACAGTTTATTAATTGTTTTACAAGAATGTGAGTTGCTGTGAACTTTGTCATTTCTTCTAAGATGGTTCAGCCATATAAATGTGCTTCCTGAGCATGAGTAATAGACAGTTTATTAATTGTTTTACAAGAATGTGAGTTGCTGTGAACTTTGTCATTTCTTCTAAGATGGTTCAGCCATATAAATGTGCTTCCTGAGCATGAGTAATAGACAGTTTATTAATTGTTTTATAAGAATGTGAGTTGCTGTGAACTTTGTCTGTCATTTCTTCTAGATGGTTCAGCCATATAAATGTGCTTCCTGAGCATGAGTTAATTTACTCTTTTCCAAATTGGTAAAACCGTGTTGGGTTTTTAATTTGGCTGATTCACATTCTTAGTCTTTCATTCTTCCTACATACTCTGTGCGGTATCACTCCTCGCATAGCTTTGGTAGGAATCATGATAGGCTGCTATAAGCTATGTGGCACAGTGCAGTCACTCAGGGGCTATTGTTTCAGCTTTTTCTCCTTCACACCGAGGACGGTCTGGTGGTCTGCTGTCTCAGTCTTCGTTCCTTCGGCGGAACACGTACGTTGGCGCCAAGGCCTGGAGGGTGCTCAAAGTCTTCGAGGGACTGAACGCGAGTGGCGTCGTCTGTGTCTGCCTTTCGAAATGAACTGTCCGGACGCTCGCTCATCCTACGCCTAAGACTCCGTCTTCATCTTCTGAGATACGACTGTTACGTACCTTTGTGCGTGTGAAGTTGTGTGTTGAGTGGTAGATGTATGAGTGTGTGACTTTATTTTACTCTTCTCTATTATTAGATTTATTTTGAAATTGGTGTTTTCCCCGTTTTGGTTCCCCATAGTGGGTTAGGGTCTCTTTTGGGTTCCGGTCGGAGAGGGGTTCTACGCGTTAAAATTTGGGGTTAGCTAGGTCCTGTCATGATTGCTGAGTGAGTGAATAAATGTGTTGTTTCTCGTAAAACAAATCTTAGTTTGTTGCGGGTGAGCCTTGGTGTGCTTGAGAATTGTGCCTGTCGCATCTACTGAATCCATACCTAGATTTCAAACGTTACACATCGGGACAAAAAAGTTTTAAGCAATTTTCCTATATATATATATTTACACAAACAGAAACCCCTTACAACAATCTTCTCCCCACCTCCACCACCACCATTACCACAGATCTTGATCTTGATAGTGGATATTTTACCTCTTCACAAGGAACAAGTGGTAAACACCACTATCATCGCCACGCCACCTTTCAAACAAACACTGCCCAACTCACCAGTAACAATGGTCTGCATGCTGCTCCCATCGAGGTCGACCGTCCTGACTTCATCCTGCCCAACTCACCAGTAAAAAGGGTCTGCATGTTGCTCCCATCGAGGTCGACCGTCCTGACGTCATCCTGTCCAACTCACCAGTAACAATGGTCTGAATGTTGCTCCCATCGAGGTCGACCGTCCTGACGTCATCCTGTCCAACTCACCAGTAACAATGGTCTGAATGTTGCTCCCATCGAGGTCGACCGTCCTGACGTCATCCTGTCCAACTCACCAGTAACAATGGTCTGAATGTTGCTCCCATCGAGGTCGACCGTCCTGACGTCATCCTGTCCAACTCACCAGTAACAATGGTCTGCATGTTGCTTCCGTCAAGGTTGACCGTCCTGACGTCATCCTGTCCAACTCACCAGTAACAATGGTCTGCATGTTGCTCCCATCAAGGTCGACCGTCCTGACGTCATCCTGTCCAACTCACCAGTAACAATGGTCTGCATGTTGCTCCCATCAAGGTCGACCGTCCTGACGTCATCATGTCCAACTCACCAGTAACAATGGTCTGAATGTTGCTCCCATCGAGGTCGACCGTCCTGACGTCATCCTGTCCAACTCACCAGTAACAATGGTCTGCATGTTGCTCCCATCAAGGTCGACCGTCCTGACGTCATCCTGTCCAACTCACCTGTAAGAAGGGTCTGCATGTTGCTGCCGTCGAGGTTGACCGTCCTAACTATATCTTGGGATGAATCACTCCAGTAGATTTTCTCCTCCACGGAATCATAGCCTATGGCTTGATGACCGCTCTGATCTGGCGTATTGAAAATGGTGTAGCCATGGGGAGGGCTGAGATCCATCGTGATGACTTGTTGGGCCCTGTTGTGTGGAATAAAGATGAATCCTTTGTCCCCTGGGTATAGAAGAGAGGAATGAGTATTACTACGGTGAATCAGTAAGCTGCAGTGGATTCCTGCTAACTGAAAAAAACCGGGTAACTACAAAAACACTGGATAGCTCCCCTTTTACAGACTATTTGTTTTAGGGCAAAAATGTAATTAGTTTCTATGTTTGAAATCCTTATAAAAAATTTGGAAAAAGAAATTCAATAGAAATACTAAAGCTTCGAAAAACTTTGTGAAATAACATTTGAAGCATGTCAAAACTAAACTACATTTAGAAGCAATTTTTACATATCACTTTTACATGTAAAGGGGTGTTGAGATATATGCTCACAAGACACTTGCTCACAAGACACTAATCTTGCTCACAACCTTAAAGGGCCACCCTGACGGATGAATTTTTGCAAGAAACACGGCCAGATCACCAGGAAAACACCCTTTTCAGATATTGCAACACTCACTTTGCTCACTTCACAATGACCGCAAAAGTAAAGTATACATATAGGTACACACAAGGTTCACAAACATTCAAAAATAGAGAAACACGCTCATAAAAGCAAATTAAGACATCAGTACAATGTAAACAACATGTGTGTAAACGGAAACCCTTTAAACCCGGTGAACATTCAAAGAAGCCTACCCAGAAGGCATCTATGCATTTCACAGGTGACTGACGAGACCAACAACCTAATCTCGAGCGAGCCCAGTACGACAGACGACAGTTGATTAAACTTATTAAAGTTTTAAAGCATGCATAGACTAGACCGCGTTTTCAAAAATACCATGTAGGCATTTTTGAAAAGCCCAATGGGTGCTGAATACACATCCATCGTATGTCAGTGAATTTAGGTCTCCATTTTAATTGGCTGAAACAAGATAGTGGCCACAACAGGGTTTTTGACATAATTATTGTAAAGGACAGGGTGTCCGTTGCTCTTTTAACCTGCGCATTACTATTGTAGAAGTTATTAGGTGATTGGTTTTATTTATATTTTTGTTAAAAAAACCCATCAAAAACGAACAGTCCAACTGGACCGACACCTCAGCCCCTGGTGGAGAGCCTGCATCCGCAGAGCTCTCATCCACCAAAGAATAAATTAGGGAGTTAGGAGCCATAGGTCAAAGTAGTTGTAAATGAAAGGCGGGAGCTGTTCCGGTCGGAGTTTGTCCCCGGGGACCGCTACGATAGGGGAATTGGTCTTGCCTAGACGCTGCGAAAAGGCCTATGGTTCACACATTTTTTGTTTTGTTTTAATTTAAACTTAAATCTACTTCACCAAACAACACAAGACTGTCAATAATCGAATAACTTCAAGAACTAGGAAACGGAAGAGCTGAACGTAGATCTCCAGGCACCTGAAGTATTTTTTTTTTTTTTTTTTCGTCTCTGATTCTTTCTTTCTTCTCCTTTGGTCACATCCCTAAGGGCGTACGTTTACTTCTGTAAATAGAAGTGGGTCGCCACCACAGAAGAAGAAGGGGATGTTCACACACGTGACCGCACTTACTATAAACGTTGTTCACACATTTTACCATACTTACCACTACAAATGTTGTCCATACAGACGGAAGCTCCTGCACAATAGTTGTTGTTGGTGCCACACCCCGAGGCTCCTGGTGGGAGTCCTGAGAAAACACACACACACACACACACACACACACACACACACACACACGGCAGAAAAGATGGAGATTGTAAAGAAAAGGGAAAGTCGTCGTCTAAATGGCCTGCTACACGTCAGCTAAAATCGTACGACTGTGCGATACGATTCGATCACGTGATCTCGAAGCGCGAATTACATTTGTTCTTGGAGACCACGTGATCCAATCGAATCGCACAAACAATTGCCTACACATAATTTACCGTACTGATCATAAACGTTGTTCACGCACATCACCGTATTTTTTGAAAACATTGTTCACACACTTTACCATACTTACTACAAATATTGCGTACACATAATTTACCGTACTTATTACAAACGTTGTTGACACACACACATTACCGTATTTTTTGCAAACATTATTCACACACTTTACCACACTTACTACAAACATAACTTACACACTTCACCGTACTTATCACAAACATTGTTCACACACTTTACCATACTTTCAACAAACATTGTTCACACACTTTACCGCACTTACTATAAACGTTGTTCACACATTTTACCATACTTACCACAAATGTTGTCCATACAGACGGAAGCTCCTGCACAATAGTTGTTGTTGGTGCCACACCCTGAGGCTCCTGGTGGGAGTCCTGAGAAAAACACACACACACACACACACACACACACACACACACACACACACACACACACACACACACACACACACACACACACACACACACACACACACACACACACACACACACACACACACACACACACACACACACACACACACACACACACACACACACACACACACACACACACACACACACACACACACACACACACACACACACACACCACACGCACACACACACACATAGACACACACATACACAGAAACACACACACACACACACACACACGCACACGCACATGCACACACACACACACACACACACACACACATACACACACACGCACACACACGCACACACACACACGCACACGCACACACATACACATACACACACACACACGCACGCACGCACGCGCGCACGCACACGCACGCACGCACACGCACGCACGCACGCACACGCACACACACACACACACACACACACACACACACACACACACACACAGCAGAAAAGATGGAGATTGTAAAGAAAAGGGAAAGTCGTCGTCTAAAGGGCCTGCTACACGTCAGCTAAAATCGTACGACTGTGCGATACGATTCGATCACGTGATCTCGAAGCGCGAATTACATTTGTTCTTGGAGACCACGTGATCCAATCGAATCGCACAAACAATTGCCTACACATAATTTACCGTACTGATCATAAACGTTGTTCACGCACATCACCGTATTTTTTGAAAACATTGTTCACACACTTTACCATACTTACTACAAATATTGCGTACACATAATTTACCGTACTTATTACACACGTTGTTGACACACATTACCGTATTTTTTGCAAACATTATTCACACACTTTACCACACTTACTACAAACATAACTTACACACTTCACCGTACTTATCGCAAACATTGTTCACACACTTTACCATACTTTCAACAAACATTGTTCACACACTTTACCGCACTTACTACAAACGTTGTTCATACACTTTACCGTACTTACTACAAAATAATTAATGTTGAATGAAGCAAATCTATGTAAATATGAATTGGCAATTTCTGTTTCCTAGCAGTTTATGTAAGGCAAACATTGCTTTAAGAGTCTGATTGTATGCATATTTTCTTGCCATAAAAAAGAGCCTGTTCTACTAAACTCAATACCTAAATATGTTATTGAATTAAGAGTCTCTATCTTTTTATTCCCAAATAAATCTTTTTCACGCACACTGTTTCGTCCATGAAAATCAACTACTTCAGTATTAACTGGATTGACTTCAAGTTGCTATTTTTGGCAATACATATGTAAAACATTCAGTTCCTTTTGCAAAGCAGGTCTAGAATTTGCTAACAAAATTGTATCATCAGCATATAACAGCACTAGTAATTTAATAAAGTGTTTACGTTTTATTTCTGATGTATTGAAATCACATTCTAATGTAGAACAGCCAATATACCGATGTACAAGTAGTGCAAAGAGGCCTGCCAGCCGTGAGATATAAAACAATATCCAGAGATATCATTTGCATATATTAACCCATAGGCTTAGTGTAAACGCGCGTGAGAAAAGGTGTAAGAATACACTGTTGCTATTAGAAACTTGACGTCACAGTTATATATCTCAGGGCTTGCAAACGAAGCTGTGCAATGTTACCCCTAGGATTCATTCAGCGCTGACGACAACATTAATGCTAGTACATAACGAAGATTCATTGTTTGAATGAATCAATAGTACATGTCACATATCTGCACAATCCATTATGTGCCTGCCACTTGAAATGTCTAGCCGTGTATCAAGGCCTAGGCTACTCAACTTCATGACCGCCTCGATTAGCAGACGATTCGAGCTATGTAATTTTGGCACAGGGAGAGTCCATGTTGATAATGTAGACGCAGTACTGTCGCAAAACAGCTCGAATTCATCTTCAGTCCGGAAATAAAAATGAGCTGACTGAACCTGTGCGAAGAGCTAGCGCACCTTCGTTAAAAAGAAGGGGAAATAAAAGCGTGTTTTAGGGGCTTGTGATCGTTCTTGTCAAAGCTGACTCCCCTCTTTTTCACGGTGTGTTGAAATTGACTCGCTCTTGTTAAGTGTGTATGTTTTATTGTTGGTGTTTAGGCCTACAGGTTACACTAACAGCAATTGTCGTTAGTGTTTCAGTTCGTTGCTTCTGTTTATGTTTTGTTATGTTTTATTACCACATCTTATGAAGTACATTTGAGTTAAAATTTTCTATTTTGTTGAACTATATTCTTTGCTCAAGAATGTCTGTTACAGAGTGTGTGCTGCGACCACTGTTGTGAAAAATGGATGCGTTTTCATTTTGCTACAGATCTGAGCCTGTTTCTTTTTTTTGCTTTTCTGTTGATACACATCGGTATATATCCGTTATTATCAATAAGGTATTGTTCTAGATCATTCAAAAATAACGCAAATAATAAAGGTGACAGGTTTTCTCCCTGACGAACTCCCCTATAACTACCAAAAAACTCAGATTTTTCACCATCAAGGAAGATGCAGGATTTTATTTGATTATACATATTGATGACAACATGCAATACTTTCCCAGAAATACCCTGTTTCATCAATTTGTGCCAAGGCTTGTCTCCAAATAGAATCAAATGCCTTTTTGTAATCAATAAAAGCACAGTACAATTTGTCATTACTTGCAGAAAATATATCAATTAATGCTTTAAGAACAAAAGTGTGATCAAGTGTGGAGTGCATGCGTCTAAAACCTGCTTGATTTTCTGAAAGGATTCCGTTCAATTCAACAGAAAATGTAAGCCTGCTGTTGAGATTTGATGTAAATAGTGTTCCTATACAACTGAGCAGTGTTATCCCTCTGTAGTTATTGCAGTCGTCTTGATCCCCTTTGCCTTTATAAAGTGGCACAATTAACCCTGTCACCCAATCCTCTGGTATAACACCAGAATCCAAAACACTATTAAACAACGAACAATAAAATTTAGTCAAATAAGGCACACTTTTCCTTATGTACTCATTAATTACTAAATCAACACCAGCTGCTTTGTTATTTTTTAAGCATTAAATAACGCCTTCGATTTCGTCTTCTGTAATTGGATCATTTAAGATATCTAAACTGACTTTCCTTTCAATTACTTCATCAAAGTTTGTATAATTAATTCCGATATCCTGATTAAGCAACTGAAAGTGATCTTTAAGATCTTCAAGAGAAATAGGACAAGGGGAAACAGATTCACCTTTAATCTTTCTCCAATACTCCCTTGGATCTCTTGACTTTATCATGCGCAATTCTTTATGCCATTTTTTCGTTCCCTTCTTCCAGATCGCCTCAAAACATTTCTGTATCGTATCGTACAGTCGTACGACTTTAGTGGACGTGTGGCCGGCCCTTTTAAGAGAGCAACAGATTAGAGAAAGCAAAGCATGCACTAAGATGAGGGAAATGTCACATTATAATGTTGTACAGAAATACAGTCAGACAGACAGACAGTCTGACACACATATAGACAGACAAACGCACAGAGACGCAGAGAGACAGACAGACAGACGGCTTACTGCATGCTTTAGAGGGAGTGGAGTCGTCACAGATTGACCCTGGAGTACAGAACTTGGGGCTGATCCTGTTACAGTTTCCACCCAGCGGTACATCTGCGCAACAGAGAAACAGTCTGACAAGTGTTGTTGTAGAGGGTGACACGACAACAAAAACCCACGTTAAACCCCACAAAATGATGTTTATAGAGTTGTAATAATCAAGCTATGGTATTTGGTGGGTTTGTTTCATGGCTACCAGACGTGACGCGAAGCTGGTAATGTTTTATGTGGTGTTTGATTGTGTGTGTGTGTGTGTGTGTGTGTGTGTGTGTGTGTGTGTGTGTGTGTGTGTGTGTGTGTGTGTGTGTGTGTTGGGGAGGAGGGGATGGGCTGGCTGACGATGTATTATATGTCAACATGATAGCGTTTGAACCGAGGGACATAAGAGCCTAAAAATTTGCATGCAGATAATTATTATTCGGTTAGCAATGTATTTAGTGGTAAGGACAGTTTGAGTATCCGAGCTGCTTGCTGCTAGTTTTTCCCGCGTCAGTCCGGACGCTGTTGCTGTGGAAGTCAGATGCTATTTTGAACCCGCGAATAATCTTTCTTAGATTCTGCAGAGATATATAGAAAGTCCTTTCTATATCTCTGGAGTCTGCCTTTTGGGCCTATAGCACATTATACCAGCGTTTAGAATTGGCGCTGTGGTGGTTTGTGCGCAATGACCAGTGTTTCTTCGTTGGCACTGTGGTCTTGGTATGATGACCGGTGATGATTTGGGCGCCGTGTCTTTGTGTGATGATGCCGTTGTCTTTGTGCTCGAATGGCCTAAAGTACGTTTTCGCACTGTTGTTGTGTTACTGGGTCATCTGATGTTATTTCGTGATTTCTGCAGATGAACGGTTTTCAGCTTTGATTATCTACTGTGTGGGATTGTAAATTTTCGTCTCTGCCTTTGAGAGTCGCGGTTCTGCAACTGTAACATTTGGGCCATATTCATATTTGACGTCACTAAGTGACAATGGCAACAGGGTGCAAAGTGAAAGTGAACTTCAAAAACTGGATGGAAAAGTGAAGAAGAAAGAAAAGAAGAGGAAAGTCTAGACTTTGCCTCGCAGTAGAAGCCGGAGAATTTCGAGTAGGATCAGAGGCAGATCACAGTTGGATGGTGTAGAGAGAATTAGATCTAGATCTACTTGACCAGTGGTTGATCCTTTGGCCAAACAGGTGAACACAAGGATTTGGCACTTATAGGACTGGCATGGTATAACCAGCGATTTGCTGTCTTTATTTTAACCGGTGTTATGCACTGTACATTTATATAGAGTTAGTGAGAGGATACCCGGGCTTTAGCACGGTTGGCTTTGTTTCAATCCCGTGTTCCGCACTGTGGATTTGTCGGGGCCTTAGCACGGTTGGCTTTGTTTCAATCCCGTGTTCCGCACTGTTGATTTGTTGGGGCCTTAGCACGGTTGTCTTTGTTTCAATCCCGTGTTCCGCACTGTTGATTTGTCAGGGCCTTAGCACGGTTGGCTTTGTTTCAACCCCGTGTTCCGCACTGTGGATTTGTTGGGGCCTTAGCACGGTTGGCTTTGTTTCAACCCCGTGTTCCGCACTGTGGATTTGTCGGGGCCTGAGCACGGTTGTCTTTGTTTCAATCCCGTGTTCCGCACTGTGGATTTGTCGGGGCCTTAGCACGGTTGTCTTTGTTTCAATCCCGTGTTCCGCACTGTTGATTTGTTGGGGCCTTAGCACGGTTGTTTTGTTTCAATCCCGTGTTCCGCACTGTGGATTTGTCGGGGCCTTAGCACGGTTGTCTTTGTTTCAATCCCGTGTTCCACACTGTTGATTTGTCGGGGCCTTAGCACGGTTGTATCTTTGGTTTCAATCCCGTGTTCCGCACTGTTGATTTGTTGGGGTCTTAGCACGGTTGTCTTTGTTCCAATCCCATGTTCCACACAGTTGATTTGTACCTGACCCTTGACGGCAAATGGCTCGAATTATGTTTTTATGACATTGTGGTGACGATGATGTTTGTGCCTTGGTGGCCTGTGCGAATAGACATCTTTAGCCCCACTGCTCTGGAATGGTGTTTATACAACTTGGAGTGATATTTGTCTGCTTCAAAGTCATGTTGGAGGCCTATTGTGAGCAGTTTTGTGCTAGGCCTCAATTGATAGAGTGTTATGCACTATGGCGGCAAATGGATCTAGTGACGCAACCAAACATACCATCAAATGTGTCCAAAAGCTTCCCTTTGTGGAACGTTTGCTAGACTATGGTTTGTGTGTTTGCGTGTGTTGTTTTGTGTTTTCCAAGCATCGAAACAGGTAAGACTTATCTTTTCCAGAGATTTGTGCTGCAAGCTTTTCACCCCTTTTTCTGTTGTTTTTTTTGTTTGATTTTTGCTCCTTACTAAGCTTAGGCGTACTTGACGCACCTGATTTGTTCGAGCGCATGTCAAGGTCAGCTTTTGAGCACTGACTCACTAGGCCTTTCCCGTTTTGTTTGGGCTGCAACTTAATTAAAAATTTGGCACTGCAAAAATCTTCTGGACAAAGATACAATTATGTCAAATTTGTATAATACTTTTGATGAATTAAAAAAAAAAGGAGAGAAAAAGTCCATTCCATATTTTTGTTAAATTTTATAGTTTAGCTGTAGAAAGCATGCCACCTTGAAACAAATCAAAGTCACAAACGAGAAAGGGCGTAAAAGGGCCGCGAGGCCCACTTCTAGCCCTAATTACTACTACTACTACTACTACTACACACAAATTCTGGGTTGCCTGGTATACGTTTGATGTCATCATTTTTCGCTAACCATCAAAAACGTTTGTCCTGATAATGATGTTGGAATCTAATTGAGATGTCTAGTACATGTCTTAATGTTATTTGGTTAGTTCCTTGGACATGTTTCTAGGGGCTAGTGGCCTTAAAAAGGAAATAAGTCATTGTTCAATTGTTCAGACGTTTCTGGAATGTTGGCTTCACTACTCACACTGTGGTCTACAGGTATCAATGGCGGAGCACGATGCGAAGAGGACAACCACCATGGACATCTGGCACAGCACCATTCTGTCTGAAAAAATCAACGCATCGACAGTAACACTGGGTGATGGAGATGCAACAGTCTTTCTCCTGTTACGGGCACAGAACTCTTCTAACTTGTGACCTCCTGACATACGACCACCTTTTTTTGTGTAGTTTGCGCTCGCAGTTCTAACACTCGGCGATGGAGATGACTGAGAGGCGTCAACCGTTTTACCTACTATTACTATTCAGTACTGAGACATAAATCTTCTGACTAGTGATTTCCTGACATACAGTGCTGCCCCTTTTTATGACTTCACTGGCAAACCAGTTTTGGATGAACAATTTTGTTTGGTGCTGCCGGGCCTGTAGGAACGGGAGTGGACTGCAATCAGAACGAAGGCCTCCCTGACTGTCTGTCTGTCTGTCTGTCTGTCTGTCTGTATCTCTCTCTCTCTCTCTCTCTCTCTCTCTCTCTCTCTCTCTCTCTCTCATTCTGCATTCCTTACCCCTCCCACTGTTCCCTCAATATGCGATCAAAAATGTTTGTGGTTTTGTAATTAACTGTGTTTATTGTTAGTTATATGCCATTGTTCATTCTCCCCCTCCCCACTGTTCCATTGTGACATGGGCAGAAGGCCTAGTCAGTAAACTGAGTTGAGTTGAGTTGAGTCACTCTCTCTCTCTCTCTCTCTCTCTCTCTCTCTCTCTCTCTCTCTCTCTCTCTCTCTCTCTCTCTCTCTCTCTCTCTCTCTCTCTCTCTCTCTCTTTCTCTCATTTTGTCTGTTAATGTACTTTCATATGATTGTGTGTTTTAAGAAAATGTTATTAGTATTTGTTCGCTTTTTTGTCTATTTGTTTGTTTATGTTAGTGGCAAGTATGAAAAACGGATAATATTTGTCAAAACGTTTACCGTTGTAAAATGAAAGTTCATTATAATGTTTTTTAGAACATAGATCAAGATACCAAGTTCTTGTAACTGGTCTTGATTCTAATGTTCGATTATAAAGACATTTGTACAAAAAGGTTTTATCAAATTTTACTAGTCTTGCATTTCAAATGCTCTAACGTTCAAGTTCTTTAGATCAGAGGCGCGGTGCACAGCAGTATACCGAGATTTTATTTCAAATCTATTTTCATCCTTTTGGACACCATCTCAGTTGCTGGCCCTCTCTGGTCGTGTCGTTTATATGTTTATATTTTAACTTTGGAACATTGTTATGTTCACCTTTTTACCTAAGATTCTTATTTCCATTGTTTTATCTGAGTGCTGGTTTGGCTTTTTTTTTTGGTGTGTGCTAATATACAACAGGGAAACCTTCCCACTGTGGAAGGACCTTGGTGTTGAGGTGACAAAATCCACATGACTTGGGTAAGATCCCAATGCCGTGTTCACGTGACGAGATCCTCTTGGATCGAAACAGCCATCGTGGACTGGGCTCTGTCTGCCTCCTCTAAAAAAGGAGGACCAACTAAACTAGCACTCTCTGTTTTTTAGAACATAGATCAACACACCAAGTTATTGTAACTGGTCTTGATTCTAATGTTCGATCAGAAAGACATTTGGACAAAAAGTTTTTATCAAATGTTACTATATATCTGTTCAAAAAGCTGACAAAAAACAAGCTTGGTTAAAATTTTCCCCGACGTTGATCTCTTGACTTTTTCCAGGGGTCTTTTTGTTCTGAACAAGTTGTGGCCAGTTCAAATTACATGTTCTTTTTCCACACCTGAATAAAACTCACCAAAAATAAATACAGGTAAAAGCCGGGTAGTCACAGGCACGCTAAAAATCTAGGTTACTCACGGATAACTAATCAAAATCAAATATATTGTAATGTGATAAAACCATCATACAACCACTGACGGAAGAAGCAGCAAAAAAGGTGAGGGAGAGAAAGAATGGATGAGGGAATATATATATATTGATAGAACAGTACTCTGTATCATGACGATGAGACAAATGATCCCCATTCTCTCAAAGATAAAGGAAAATGGATGTTGTTTGTTTAAAAAAACCGACCCAAAGTCAGTCGAGGGAAAAGGGATAATATAATCATAAATTATAGTCATCGCGTGGAGAGATCACGTGGCCCTTATCTCACGTGACGTGTACACCCACAGCTCGCGATGGTAAAATAATTATATAAGAGATGAGGTCTAAAAAAATGGTTCATTGTATAGCGGATGTCTTAAAAATGTATATTAATTTTCAATAAAATGTTCAAAATATGAACATATTCCATCCAGCGATGTTTGAGATATTCAAGGTTAAAATGTTGTCAAATTTGACATTTTTCGGCGAATTCGGCAACAATATTTAACATTAGTATATGTTAAGGTTTGTGCGTAAATGTGTGTGCATATTTGCATATCAGTGTGGCTTTGTGCATGTGTCGCGTGTGTGTGAAAAGGTAGGTAGGTAGGTAGGTAGGTAGGCAGGGACAGGCTTCATCAGCCTAGGCCTCACGGCCTATTAATCGTCCCCTCAATATCAAATGACTTATGATTTGTTTTCAATTGGTCTGGGCAAGTTTTTGGAAAATCAAATCAATCAAAATCACAAAAAAAATTCTGAAATTTAGGAAGATTATTTAGAAGATTTTTAAAAGTATTAATATTTTGTGCAAACTTAATGTTAGTGTCAAGATCATTCCAGTAAACAGCAACTCTGTTAGTAAAGTAATATTTTATTTTGTTAAAAGAGGAGGGAGAGAGAAAGTGCACGAGCACTTGATTGTGCATGCGTGTGTGTGTGTGCGTGTGTGTGTGTGTGTGTGTCTGTGTGTGTCTGTGTGTGTGTGTGTGTCTGTGTGTGTGTGTGTGTGCGTGCGTGTGTGTGTGCGTGTGTGTGTGTGTGCGTGTGTGTGTGTGTGTGTGTGTGTCTGTGTGTGTGTGTCTGTGTGTGTGTGGAGAGAGAGGGGGGGGGGTGGAGGGTGAGGGGGGCTTATCTTTCAGTGTGTATATATTCGAGCTTGTGTATGCTTAAACTACGCGCGGTTTGTGAAAATATGTCCATTTGAATTTTGTGTATGTATACTTGATTATTGTGTTCATGTGGCTGTCCATATTAGCGGACATGCAAGCTTTAAGGTGAGCATTCCAACATTCGTCAACGCTTCTTTGTGAAGGCTAATGAATGTGTTTGAGTATGCGCGCCATGTTATTATTAACACGTTCTTTACGTTCCCGTTCGTTCCTTCTCTCTCTCTCTCTCTCTCTCTCTCTCTCTCTCTCTCTCTCTCTCTCTCTCTCACTCGCTTTCTCTCCTCTCCCGCCCCCCCTCTCCGCGCGAGGGGTGTAGCGTGGCACAGAGGTAACGCGTTCGCCTTGTGTCAAGTTCGAACCTGGGTACAGGGGATTTTTTCCTCTCATTTTGCACTAGGCATTACGGTCTGAACGAGGAGTCTTTCGGATGAGACGATAAACCGAAGTCCCGTGTGCCTATGCACTTAGCATACGTTAATCCCAGTGGCAACGAAAAAGTTGTCATTTAGTCAAAATTTACACTCACACACACACACCTTTCCTTCCTCATCAGTCACACCAAAATCGTATGCAAAAAAGGGGGTGGCGCGCCTCTGGTTGCGACGCGCTCTCCAGGTGGGGGGAGCAACCCGAATTTCACAGAGACGCCTCTGTGACAACAAAGTACCTAATACCTAAAAAAAAAAAGGACTACATCATTAAACTGGTTTTTGAAAAGAGTTAGATTAGTCCAACGTTTTAATTATATCTACGCGCGGTTTGTGAAATTCAAGATACGTTCTACTAACCTATTTTTTTTTTTAAGTCGGTGGGTTTTTTTTAATGCAATGGAGCGAACGATACAGGCCTTTACACACTGCGTGATTCTGGCTACGCGCGGTTTGTGAAATTCAAGATACGTTCTACTAACCTAATTGTTTAAAGTCGGTTATATCTTCTTTTAATGCAATGGAGCGAACGATACAGGCCTTTACACACTGCGTGATTCTCGGCGTTCCACGGGAGATCATTCTACTAGCTTATATAAATATATATATATATATTTTTTTACATTAGCTTACATTTTATTTATATTATATATATAATAAAATTCCCTTTGCAAAATAGAAGGCACAATCTATTTTTACTGCGATCGTGGTGGTGGAGGGGGGGGGGGGGTAAAAAAAAATTGGGAAAAAAAAGAAAAATGAATTTTATTGACATTAGCAAACAATGCTCCTATGCCAAGGAAGCACAAACCATGAACTAAAGAAGAATATAAGCCTAACTGGCGACTATAAATCAGTTCATAAGATTTTGTTTTTTAAGAAACATCAAATAAAACATATTGCATACATAGATAGATTACACTATAGAAAAATAAATTTACACTACAGAATAACTGTTAGACTGACCAACAAACAATAATACGTAAGTTACCAATAGGATAAGTCGGGTAATGCACCACAAAGATATATGCAACAATCCAATTTCTCTTTTCTAAGCTTTGTAGCTTTAGCTAAAAACAAAGCATAACACATTTTCATTCTCTGAGGCAAGTAAATTACATAAATTATACCTCTGCAAATTGGATTTAGTGAATATAAGACATGTTTTGCGTAGCTTATTATATTCTTACAAGAAAATAAAAAGTGCAATTTATCCTCAAAACCATCAGAACATAAAGGACAAACAGAATTAATAAACAAATCACGAGTGAACCACAATTTGTTAGAATACAAGCCTAGAGTTCTCGTTCTAAATTTAATAAAGGCATCCCTACACCATTTATTTGTTAGTACATCAAGATATTTTTCAGGATATAATCCGTCCTTAAAAGAATGGTACCAACTATATTATCTTTTTCAGCTATAGCAGCGTGCCAGTTTTGTTTAAAGCAATCGACCATACGTTGTTTGAATTCACACAGAAAAACCTTTTCATTTCCTAAACCCTGCGTTATCCAAACCAATCCAAAACCATTTTCTGTTAATACTTTTTTAATACTTGATACCCAGTTATATTTACCCAATTCGTGTTGTCTTAAGAGCATTTTTTACGCTTTTTTGCAGATACGTGTCAATGGTAGTCGTGTTAGTTTAATCCAATATTTAATGCATTTAACATACGAACGAATAAACAATGGATGTCTTCCTGACTCGCCATAGCATACTTTGTTTGAGGAATGTACTGGAACATTTAAGAGTTTTGATTGCAAAAGTATGGACACTTTCTAATGGTTTATTTTCAAAAAGTCCCCACACTTCAGCTCCATACGTTAAAACTGGCTCTATTTTAGTATCAAACATCTTCCAAAATATACTAACATCAAATGAACTTAACTTCCTCAAACTACGAAGGATTTCGATCACGCCTCTTCTACCATTTTTGGATAGTTATGACCAGCATGGAGTCAAGCTTAGTTTTGTAGGTAAACAAAAGAGAGTGAATGAGAGAGACAGACAGAGAGAGAGAGAGAGAGAGAGAGAGAGAGAGAGAGAGAGAGAGAGTGAACGAACGAAATTTTATTTATACAGGGTTATGAGATAAGAATCAATACTTGTTTGCACCTAACCCTGTGGCAAAACAAAAATATGGAATAAACATCAACAATATTAAAACATTGAAAGAAAGAAAAACCAAACAAGTGATACTCGACCACACAAAACTTAAAATGATTCCTTCCGGCGGTTCACGAAATATACCCCGGGCAGACAGACAGACAGAGACGAACGATCTTATTCTCCTCTGCACAGAATATTCTTAATAATAATGACAACTTATATAGCGCTTATTTTCCTTACGGGGCTCTAAGCGCTTCACAAAAAAGTTAAAAATCTGAGCAGAAACAACAACAAAACAACGCACTTATCATAAGGAACAACCCAAAACGAAATAACAATAACTACATTTACGTCCCCCCCCCCCCCCTCCTTCACACTCCCCTAAAATCCAAACCATTACAAATAGCGTTTTCCATGCAAAAGGCATTTTCTCACACTACCCCCCCCCCCCCACCCCCCCCCACCCCCCCTCGGCCCGCTCCCGCATTCACCATCCCCCTTCATAGACCTCAAGCTGACCAACTTTTTGTAGATCTCCCAGCACGCATTTACGTTCTTCTACGTTCCCAGGCCATAGAGCCATAATGGGTAAGGTACACATGTGTCCGAGGATTTCAGCTTTCACTGGTTTCCCCGCTGCATACAGCCAACACATTCCGATTCGATTTGAGCTTTCACTGGTTTCCCCGCTGCATACAGCCAACACATTCCGATTCGATTTGAGCTTTCACTGGTTTCCCCGCTGCATACAGCCAACACATTCCGATTCGATTTGAGCTTTCACTGGTTTCCCCGCTGCATACAGCCAACACATTCCGATTCGATTTGAGCTTTCACTGGTTTCCCCGCTGCATACAGCCAACACATTCCGATTCGATTTGAGCTTTCACTGGTTTCCCCGCTGCATACAGCCAACACATTCCGATTCGATTTGAGCTTTCACTGGTTTCCCCGCTGCATACAGCCAACACATTCCGATTCGATTTGAGCTTTCACTGGTTTCCCCGCTGCATACAGCCAACACATTCCGATTCGATTTGAGCTTTCACTGGTTTCCCCGCTGCATACAGCCAACACATTCCGATTCGATTTGAGCTTTCACTGGTTTCCCCGCTGCATACAGCCAACACATTCCGATTCGATTTGAGCTTTCACTGGTTTCCCCGCTGCATACAGCCAACACATTCCGATTCGATTTGAGCTTTCACTGGTTTCCCCGCTGCATACAGCCAACACATTCCGATTCGATTTGAGCTTTCACTGGTTTCCCCGCTGCATACAGCCAACACATTCCGATTCGATTTGAGCTTTCACTGGTTTCCCCGCTGCATACAGCCGACACATTCCGATTCGATTTCGGGGGAAGGCAAAGGATACAAACGAAACGAAATTTTATTTAACCAGGGCTATGATATAAGCATTGATTTGATTTGATTGATTTAATTTAAAGTCTGTTCACACAATGATGATATTAGACGGGGGGAGGGGAGGGGGAGTGTGTGTGCGTGTGCGCGCGCGCGCGCGTGTGTGTATGTCAATATGAGTGCGTGTGCAACAAATCCCTAACAAATTAATAACAACAAATAAATAAAAAAAGTGAAAAAGAAAAGAAAATTAAAGTTAATGAACTCATGAACTAAAGTAATCTTGCAATTCCAGAGCTGGATCAGACTGTAGCAACGATATAAGCATTATAAGATTGTATAAAGCTTGTTTTCCAATCAGCCCTGGGGCAAAAGAAAATATTCACAACAATAATTATGTCCATGGAAAGAAAAGAAAATTAACATAGAAGACAAAAACAATTAAGTCAATCAAAGGGAAATAACAAAGCGCTATTTACAACAAGGTATTCAGAAGGAAGAATACAAGGACGGAGAGAGGGGGGGGGGGGGGGGGAGAAGAAAACTGAGAAGGGTGGAGGGGGGAAATGAGGGACAAGGGGGCAATACAGGTGGAGGAAAAGGGGTTGAGAGAGAGAGTGTGTGAGAGACAGAGAGAGTGAGAGACAGAGAGAGTGAGAGACTGAGAGAGTGAGAGACAGAGAGAGTGAGAGACAGAGAGAGTGAGAGACAGAGAGAGTGAGAGACAGAGAGAGTGAGAGACAGAGAGAGTGAGAGAGACAGAGAGAGTGAGAGACAGAGAGAGTGAGAGACAGAGAGAGAGTGAGAGAGAGAGAATGACAGAGATATATAGAAAGCGAGAGAGAGAGAGAGAGAGAGAGAGAGAGAGAGAGAGAGAGAGAGAGAGAGAGAGAGAGAGAGAGAGAGAGAGAGAATGAGAGAGAGAGAGAGAGAGAGAGTGTGTGAGAGAGAGAGTGTGAGAGTGAGTGAAAGAGAGGGAGAGGCAGGCAGAGAGACACACTATTAGTTATTTGGATTTGGGCAAGGTACATGACTTTTGGGCTCCATAGAGAAACGTGTGCTTTAACTAACGAGAGCTATAGCTCGAGTTAGCTAAAGAACACAGCTTCCAGAGAGCCCAAAAGTATGCATATGTCACGGGAAATAGCAAAAAAGAAAACACAGCAGATTTCAAAATAAATGCGAGGGCTGGTAACAAAATATATATAGTGAGCACATACTAACCCTGCATTGAACATCAAAACTAAAAAGGCAGCCAAAAACTTCTTGGGACATGCAATGACAAAAAAGACAAAGCTGAGTTGGTATTCACTTCAATTAAAACACACGCGAATTTAAATAGAATAAATAAAATCAAACAACTACAACGCTGTTTCATACTATATATATATAGTATGAAAGAAAAATCTGTGAATAGCCAGCTCCGTACCCCTACTCTGAAGGACTGAAAAGTTAGTGCATTTGAAATGCAGAATAGTTTGCTTTGATAAAGCTTTTCTGTGTCCAATGTCTTTATTTGTGAACCTCAGAAACAAAACCAGTTAATGTAAACTTTGAGCAATGTTCCGTGTTAAATTAAAAAAAATTATATATATATATATATATATTACTATTCCAGTTAAGTACTTAACTTACCGTAAGCGGAAATCGCTTATACAAGTTAACTAGTTAACTGACATTTCGAAGTTTTTTTCCGTTTGAGAGGGGATTATTTTCTGAAGGTTTTGTAACACGCAATGTAATTGGTCGGCGTTTTTTTTTTTTTTTTTTTTTTACTTAACGATTACCTGCGTCAAGTGCTATTGACCCTGACCCTTTTCCGCAAATATGGCTGATGATCGTTTTGCACGTGCCAATTTGCCTGAAGTTGCATCTGTAATAGATGCAGCGAAACGTGTGCTACGTTGCGTTAATGTAGAGCCTAGGCCATCTCAAAAAGATATGCTTCTAAAGTTGCAGCAAGATTTGACTACCATACGTTCATTGGACAGCAATTCAACCTAACGGATACAATCTATCCACTAACTCATAAGAAACGGACAATGATATATTTATACTATTTGATGCTATTTGGGGATTATTTCAGTTACTAAAACGTATTTGGAGCAATTTCTGGGGAAAGATTGCTGATCTGCAGTATCCAATGGGATTTCGTGTTACAAAAACAAGTTAACTAGGCTAGTTCAACCATGATAAAATGCCACTTAAGCAGTTAACTGACCGGAAGCGGAAATTGAAAAGAAAGTCCACTTAAGTAGTTAACTGGTATTTTATCACGTTTTGGGAAGAAGAAAGTCCACTTAAGTAGTTAACTGGTATTTTATCACGTTTTGGGAAGAAGAAAGTCCACTTAAGTAGTTAACTGGTATTTTATCACGTTTGAGCGCGATAAATATTAAAGCCAGTTAAGTTGTTAACTGGTATTTTATCACTTCTGAGCCCCATAAGTTTGAATACTGGCGGTTGGGAGACGTGCGGGAGGATCTGCACGCTGTAATCTGAGAACCATTAGGCCTATCATATTTCCTAAGGGGCTGACTGGAAGAGACATTCCAGCCTCGGAAAGATTGTAGGCCTACACAAGATGTGGCTATCCTTTGTACATAATTATAAGGTAAATGAAGTGAATGTGTACTGTGGAGCAGAGTTTTAAAGGGGCGGGTCATGTTGTAGCCTACATAAAGGGGGGGGGGGGGGGTTCCAGCAGATTTCAAAGCCCCAAAAACGAAGAAAGAAGCAGCACAACATGTCTTGCCCGTTTTACCTTTAGTTTGGTGTTACAAAAACGGAAAAGAGCGTAATCATACTCTGTTACTTATGCTACTTTCAAACACAAGCACGGCCAAACATTATCAGCTAATGCAGCTATTTCTACCATAACCGTTTAGTTCGGTGTTTGCTCTTTCTGTTGATACCAAACGCTTTATTGTTAGTCAAAGAATGAAATAGTGAGGCCAAGAGAGGAGATGACGAAATTGAACAAAGGGTAATTACTCTCTTTTTCTAATTAACTCCCCTCCACCAAAGCTGATTACGATACCATTCACCTAGCAGTGCGTGGGTCAGAACCAAAGTGAGACAAGCAAAGCATCATTCTTAAAAAAGAATGTGCCAAGCTCGCCTTTATGACCCTCACCCACACAGTACACATCAACAATGGTGGGGAGGACAACATACAAACAAATCAACACATGTCCAAGAGTGCCACTTGTGATTTGTACCTAAACTAGAGCAACTGCGTAATGTAGTAGCTGATAATGTTGGCCAGTTTGAATATAAAGTTGTTAAGAAAAGGGACAACAAATGGCATTTAATTCCATTCGTTGATTGGGAAATTAAGTTTGAATTTTTAAGCCCGTTTACATTCTTTGATAATGACAAACACTTTCGCAAATCATTTAACTCAGGACCGTTACATGTCAGTCTGATTCCACAAAACAACAGCAGAAGAGAAATAGCAATCAAACCTTATAAAAAGAGACAGTACATGCTGCACAGAAAAAAGACAGTGACAAAGGATGCAGCCACGCTATTAGAGTTCATTCCTAAAATGGCTTTAGCAGACGAATTTACTATGATATTTGAACTTTCTGTTAGAGCAGACAACCCTGATTCCCTACCTGTTGGTGTTAGCGACAACCTAATGAAAGGGATTCTTATTTCTTGGCAAAACTTGGATGTTGAATCAGTGAGATGTACTATCGTTATTCAAAACCGCGGTTAAGAAATTAAGGCAGTGTCGACCAGCGATAAAGTTATATTGAGTGTTGATCCAAACAATCTCAAAGAATGAACGTTCATTAATGTTACTAATTTAGATCTCATTGGGTTTTATTACACTGAAAGCATTTTGTCTGATGATCTTCTTAAAATGATAACAAGTGCAAATTAAATGTTAATTTTTTTTTTAAATATAAAAAGATGTCCGTTAAAGTTTATCCAAAAATACCGAAAGAAAATACTGACAAAGAAAAGACTGAGGGTGGTGATGATCCTGAAATCAAAAAGTTCAGATTGTCCACGATTACTGAAATACAAAGAGAATTGGAAAAAGACCTCACTAACTATAACATAACCAAACGAAGGTACTCTTGTTTGCTTAATTCAATAACATACTTAAATACTGGATTTGGAACTCTAGGTACTTTAACAGCAGGAAGCTCTGTAGGGTTGTTAGCGACAGGGGTCGGATCGCCCATAGCTTTGCCTCTAGGGTGTGTATCACTGACGCTGGGGTTGTTTTCAATCAGTACGTCTGCTTTCAACAACAAAATAAAAATAAAACTTCAAAAGCATACAGCCATGGTTCAATTAATAATGGCAAAACTTAGTTCATTTCGGTTAATAATCAGTAAGGCTTTGCAAGACTCTCAAATTTCGGATGAGGAGTTCAATAGATTGCAAGCAGACTACAACGACTACAAAATGCAAAAGTTTGAACTTCAGAAAAAATCAAGAGCAAGTTTTTCACAACCGCAAGACATAGAAGCGATAAAAAAAGAATGCGAAAAAAATATAAACGACACATTAAAATCTGTTCTAGGGAAATAACAATAAGAACTCCAAAGGGTGCTTATTCAATTCAATATGATTCCAAGTTTCGAAAGTCTACTGACTATGACACTTAGTTCTCCAGTGACCAACTGCAAAGGAAAACTCAGGTGATTTAAACACACGCTTTGTGTTGTTTGAGTCGAGTGATTTTTTATTTACAACTGTTGTGTTTATCTCGTGTAACTTAGATTGTATTTTTATGTTGTCATGATAAAACGTCTGGCTGTCGAACAACGATTTTAAATAGTTATCGTGTGTCATGACCATTTGAACAACAGGTCTACTGATTCCTTTTGCTTTTTTAATAACACTAGTTTGACTGGCAATTGAATACATCTTTGCTCTCAGTCCAACGTACTCTTTGATTATAGTTCCATTCAGTTCATCCTTCATTTTCCCAATCACCTTTTTATTTACAGATGAATGCAATGGAGATTTAATTGGGTAGTCAGATGTATCATACCACGATTCAACACCTTTTGCTGAATCTGACTCTAAATCTTTGTAAAAGTCTTCAGTCGGAATGTCTAGAATAAATGAATCCGTGTCTGTGTACAATACTTTAGATTCTGGATACAGTGGTTTAAAGTAGTCATATAAAAATTCCAGCATCAATAGTTTAGACAATTCAAGGATAGCAAACCCAATGAAGACTGGTTTGTCTAGTTTTACATTAAGTTTCTTCATCATTATCCCGTAAAGGTTGTCATGGTACTTTTTGAAGTCTTGATAATTAGGTTTTGAAGTTAATTTGATTGCTTTGTTTTCTTGGGTAACTAATCTAACGTCTTTACGTTTGTGCGGGTTTTCCATTGTCTTTCCAAAACAACTGTTGTTCATTAACTTGAAGAAGTCTTTTTCTGATGAATCGGTTGACTGAATTCGAAGATTAGTGTTTTTTTGAATATATGGCTCCATGAATTTCTCCTGACTAAACGAAATGATTCTATGAACTGCTGTCAGTTTTAATCCGTGACGTAAATAGAATTGTAGGAGTCTATAATGACAGACGTATTTTTTGTTGTTGAATAGATTAGGTACGAGTTTTGGTGGCTCTGATCCCACCTGAAGTCTTTCTGCTGCTAACGGGTAGTCGTTGTGTAGGTCATGGAGTTCATCCGGATAATCTAAGTCGACTTCTAAAATAAATCCTGTTTCGTAAGAATCTGGTAATTTCAAAAGCCACTCTAGGTACTCCGTGATGTTAAAATTAAAAGGAGCTGTAAACATTTTAAAGTTTTATGTAATGGAAGTGATTGACACATTGCCCAACCATAGAGATTGTTAGCGTCCAAGTACATGATATAATTTGATGGTTTTGTCGGATCGTAGTCGTCTAAGTATTTGTTGTTGGCCTTACAATAACTGTGTGAAGCCATGCTAATTCCTCCATGTAGTCCGTCTTCAATCATCCGGAGAGTTGGCTGATCAGAAAGCAAGTCAATCTGTATTTTGGTAAATCTTAAGAATGCATCCCAACTCATACCAGGAGCAGTGATATAATTAGCAGGGTCTAGACTGTAATGTTTCATACACGTTTTTCTGTAATTTTCAAATACGTCCGCAAGCAAACAAACGTCAGCCATTAAATAGGCGTCATGATAGTCTCCCATGGTCTGACAGTTTAATTTAATCCACGCTGACTGAGCATGGTCGTAGTCAGTGTCGCTTATATCTTTTCCTTTTAAACTAGAGTAGAATGCGCCTTTAGGTGGTAATTCAACTTCATCGAACCGCTTCCAACTACTCATGTACTCGTAAGGGTATACTCCTTTTCGTACAAGTGCTGGATCAAAGTATTTTTCTGTTATAGAACATTTGGATAGTGACTGACCTAAAGACTAGTGATCCCATCAGATGTTGTAATGAATCGTAAAAAGACAATTGACCTAATGTAAATGTCATGTACTTTTCTGAAGACTGAGCTATACAACTGACGGTTCTAAATGAATCAGTAACTGCTTGTAGAATTAAATGGGAGTCATATCCACGTAGATTGTGAAAGAATATAGGCAGTTTCCAATTCTTTGGCTCAACCTTTAACTGCAAATTACAGGAGTTGTGTGCTGCTCCTCTGAATTTTCCACTAATGTGATCATGGTCTCGTACTTTATAGATGTCTGAATAATCCGGGTCCTCCTCTTGCATAAACCCTTTTTTGCAAATCCAACATTCAGTAGCTGATTCAAATTGAATTAAATCTTCAGGTGTCATGATTAAATCTAATCAATTTAGTTGGTTTGATAGTTCATTTCGTAGTTTCATCATTCTCATTAAAAAGATTTTTGCAGCATCGGGTCCTCTATAAAGTTCTGGTGTTGAATGTTTCCCATCTGATCTAACAACAATAAATGCGTATGAACAGATTTGATGATTATTTAATAAAACTGTTTTAGGAAGATTTTTAGGGGCTGGTCCTTGATACGGAACGATGATAGATTCGAAGTCTGCGTAAACAACATAAGGACTTAATTGCAGTTTCTTCCAGTTTTTAAAGAACACCTTACTTCCTTCTTTTGGAGTAATAAGTTCAGTATAGCAGTCAACGGATGAATTACAATGTTTTCTATGTTCAACTGCTGCATAAATACTTGGCATTCTCTGTAAACATCTTCGACAGAATTCTTGTTTATGCCCATCTTTTAAAGTAAACTGAATAAGTCTGCTCATTGTACGAATTAAAGTGTAGTGTGTTTTTGTTTTATCTGTTAGTAAGAGTAGATCAACATGATTTTTATTAGGATCATTACTAAATGAGGGAGCGTTCTTTGATACACGGATTGGTTTAAGGTTTTCTTCTGATGACCATGTGTAGACGTTAACTGATATAGGTTTGTTTTGTTCTTCAAATTGATCAATTTTATCAACACTAACAGGGAAGTCAATACCATTAAAGTTTAATTCATTTATGTTTTCTTGATAATTTGTTACTCTTTCTGCGTTCTTTTTAACATAATGTAGTTTGGCTAAAACGCACCACATAAAACATTTATTGTCTGATTTTTTAATGTTTAATACTGCACGTTTTAAAAAAAGTTCTTTAGGTAAAGGAATAAACGCGTTTCCTACGATTGGCGCATATTTACTCTCCTTTAATTTAATTTCTAATACTCCTCCTTCTGACCAACCAGATCCTCTCAGTTTTGCCTCTTCTGATGCGTTACGGGGCGTGAACTTGGTGATTAAATTGTCTGCCCAGGTTTCTGTAAAATCATTATATGAAAGAACTACTTGCTGTTTAGTAGAGACCCATACTTGAAGCTGCTCACCTTGGACTGTTTCATAATCTACGTACACTGCTAACATTACTTTAACTGGTGGTTCTATAGCTAGTTTTTCAGGTATTTGCGAAATAGCATGTTTTACACTTTCTAGTACATTTTTTGGATCAATAACTTCTAAATCCGTTTCTTTAAAAACTTTGTCTAAGTGCTCAATTATTTCATCCAGTAACATTGTCATGTTGAGTTCCTTTTTCTAACTCAAATTATTTTGTTTAATTAAAAATAATTATTTTTTTTACCCCTAAAAGTAGTGTTTTTTCTTCCGATTTGACAGAATAAAGGGGAGACGGATTTTTACTTTTTTCACCCCTTAAAGTAGTGTCTAAAAAAGTCTGTCCAGACCGGTCTGAAGCCGCCTGTCTTCTTGGGGACCGTGAAAAGTCGGGAGTAGAAAATGGGGTTTTTTTGCTTTTTTTTCATCCTTAAAGTAGTGTTTTTGTATCTAAAATGGGGGTAAGGGGCGGATTTTTTGGGCCCCCTAAAAGTAGTGTTTTTTGGTCGTTTTTTTTAATAAATGGAGGAGTGAAACCGAAACCGAAACCGATACTGAGCCAGAATTGGGGTTCACTCGTTCTCTTACCTCCATTACTTTATGTTTACCACCACTATGTTTCGCTGATTCGGACACAATGCCGATGTCCATCATCATCATATAGTAATTTGGCAAGTGTCCCGTGTGTGTGTGTGTGTGTGTGTGTGTGTGTGTGTGTGTGTCTGAAACACGAAACGGGCCTTATAACTCCGCCGTTTTTCGACCGATTCGCTTCAAATTTGCTGTGAGCCCTCACGGGGCGATGGCAACGGCAACCGAGATGGCCCTATCATTTGCGCGAAACGCGCATCCGCCGGCCTCTTGGCGCCCGTATCTCCGGCGTTTCTGGGCCCATTGCCTTCGAATTTGGCAGGAAGATGACCGGGGCCGGGGACTATCTGTGTGCCAAACCGGAAGCGCATCCATTACTTAGGCGCATAACAGCAGCATGATGAAAAACGGGCCTTATAACTCCGCCGGTTTTCAACCGAATCGCGTCAAACTTGCTGTCAGGCTTGCTGTCACCGGGGCAAAGCCTGGCAGCAAATTTGAAGAAAATCGGGAGAGCGCGTCACTCTCAGAGCAGCGCCAACGGGAAACGGGGCTTTATAACTCTGCCGTTTCTTAACGAAATCGCTTCAAATTTGCTGTACTCAGCGTTACCAGTACTTGGCCTTACCGTTACTAGGCGTTACCGTTACTAGGGAGAGCGCATCACTCTCAGAGCAGCGCCAACGCGAAACGGGGCCTTATAACTCTACCGTTTCTTTACCAAATCGCTTCAAATTTGCTGTACTCAGCGTTACCAATACTTGGCATTACCGTTACTAGGCGTTACCGTTACTAGGCGTTACTGGTACTCGGCGTTGCGCTAGTCATATAGTAATTTGGCAAGTGTCCCGTGTGTGTGTGTGTGTGTGTCTGTGTGTGTGTCTGAAACACGAAACGGGCCTTATAACTCCGCCGTTTTTCGATTCGCTTCAAATTTGCTGTGAGCCCTCACGGGGCGATGGCAACGGCAACCGAGGCGGACGTGTCATTTGCGCGGTTTCGCAAATGCGCGAAACGCGCATCCGCCGGCCTCTCGGCGCCCGTATCTCCGGCGTTTCTGGGCCGATCGCCTTCGCATTTGGCAGGAAGATGACCGGGGCCGGGGACTATCCGTGTGCCAAACCGGAAGCGAATCGGTTCAGAAATGCGCGCGCTATACGACTCCGCCGTTTCTTAACCGAATCGCTTCAAATTTGCTGTACTCGGCGTTACCAGTACTTGGCGTTACCGTTACTAGGCGTTACCGTTACTAGGCGTTACTGGGACTCGGCGTTGCGCTAGTAGTCATGATATGTCGCTGAATCGGACTATATGCCAATTAGTCCACAGTCCTCACTTGTCCCTGATTCCGCCTTTATTTTCCACCACCCCTTAAATGATAATGAATCAAATAAATTCTGATGTGCTCCGTCCCCTGTGTTGACCATTTTGTTCTTTTATGTCCGCCGTCCCTATGTGTCGCTGATTGTGACACTATGCCGATGTCCGCTCCCGTTCCTATGTGACGCTGATTCCGACTTATGGCCAATGTCTCTCGTCCCTATGTGTCACTGATTCCGTCTCTTTATTCCACCACCCCCTCACATAGGAACGGGAGCGGTCATAGTGTCACAATCAGCGACACTTGGGGATAGCGGACATTACTAAATTTCCCTTGTCAAAATCTACTTCAGCATAGCGATGTTGTGAAGGGGGCATTACTAAGTATTCCAACGTAAATGTTTAAAACGCAGTATCATTATTTGTCAGTAATAAATTTTATCTTGAAGCTCAATATGGGCCTACTCCTCTTCCTCTGAAAAATCATCTTCTGAAGTATGTGTTCAATCTTTGTGCACACTTACATAATTATAATGTGGATGAAGACCTTTATCAACATGACATGACACTTTTCTTTTTCTTTGTCTGTGGCCATCAGACGCATCTCTGAAAGAGATAGGCGTTGATATGTGTGTGTGTGTGTGTGTGTGTGTGTGTGTGTGCGTGTGCGTGTGCGCGTGTGTGTGCGTGTGCGCGTGTGTGTGCGTACGTGCATGCGTGTGTTCGTTTGTGTGTATGTGTGTGAAGTCAAGTAAAAACAATGTTATTGAGGATAAAAGATGTCTTGATATCTTTTTACATGCTCTCTCTCTCTCTCTCTCTCTCTCTCTCTCTCTCTCTCTCTCTCTCTCTCTCTCTCTCTCTCTCTCTCTCTCTCCTCCCTCTCTCTCTCTCTCTCTCTCTCTCTCTCTCTCTCTCTCTCTCTCTCTCTCCCTCTCTCTCTCAGGTCACTAAATCTTTACCAGATGGACTGTGTTTATTTGTACTCTTTGCAGATTGGTATTGAAGCAAAGCTACAAATTAAACGTGCATATGTCCGCTCGCATCGCTTCCCAACCATTGCTCTATCATTTCATTGACTCATTCAACATGTCTTCCACTATGGATGCTGCTGATCATTGAATGATGAAGGATATGTAGGGGTGTGCATCTACAGAAACTGCAAGGTCTCACTCAAGTTCGCATTACTGTTGGTTGCTTCAAAATGTTACCCTTCAAAATGTCTTCCACGCTAGTGTGTGGATTATAATTGTCAACAACAAATGAAGGAATAGGAACAAAAATATACAGGACATGTTTTCTGTTTTCTTTCTTGTTTGTTATTATTTATCATTGTTCACTGACGTTCTAACAGAATCCACAAGGGGCACTGTACACTAGCTTCACAAATCCAGAGCCAGTGTATCAAGTGCAGTTTCAAGAAAGCCACCTGCAAACCAAATCCAAACAGCTGCGTCATAGTCATGGCCTATGAAACTGCAAATGGTTACGGCAATACTTGTAAGAGCGAGTACATTTAGTATGGATTTGTTGGGGTTTTCCTTGTATGTAGCGTTATTTAATATTACAAATAAATTAATATTGCAAATATATCAACAAAAGTATGTTGTGCACAGTGTGGGGTGGGGTGGGGGTTTATGAAGTATACCAAGCTTTGCACGGTATATGGATTTGAATTGACAATTGATGTTTACTAGAGCATGAACGAAGGAGTGAAAAGGTGCCCCATTAATCTTCATCTTCTGTCTCTTTTTTTGTGGGTGGAAGTTCAGTTTAACGTCGCGTATCGGCTTTCGCCATGTACGACGGGCTGAACAAACCAACCAGGGTATAAACAAAAATTATGTTCCTGAATCACTGTCTTAGCTAAAAGGCCGAGAAGCGATCAGAATTCCATACCACGATTAAGTCCCTTGCTTTTTTCTTGGTAGCTGTGACCCACATACAAATGTCCCCAACTTCAAATTGAGGCTGTTCTTTTTTTTTTTTTGCTTCTTCATTTATAAAGACCTACCAGATCGCGTGTCAAAATCACGGGTTTCACGTGTTTTCCCTCTTATAGCTGGAAAGACATCTTGTTTTGACCCGGTCTGACTCCCATATAAATGCCCCCAAATTCAAACCGAAACATCATTTTAAAGAGCAGCCTCAATATTAAGTTGGGGACATTTGTATGTGGGTCACAGCTACCAGAAAAAAGCAAGGGAGTTAATCGTGGTGCGTCAGTGTGTCTTTAAAGACACTGGGGTGAGGTAGAGAGAGAGAGAGAGAGAGAGAGAGAGAGAGAGGTGTTGGGATAAATGGCTGGGTTCGCCGCCTAGCGCATCAAACCCAAGTCTGACCCCAAAGTGGGTTGCCCCACCCTGGCACCGAGGGGGGAGGGGGGAAACGGAAGTTCTCCGAGAAAACCCCCCCCCACCTAGTCAGACACACTTGTCTATGACATGAGAAAGAAAAGAAAAACAAACTTTAAAGGAATAAAGGATTAAGGGGCGAAAAACGTGGGCGCGCGCATGTTTGTTTGTGTGTGTTTGTGTGTGTGTAACTGTGCTCGGATTTGTGTATAAGTGCATGCGTTCCTGTATACTATGTGCAAGCAATTATGTGTGAATGTCCATGTTGTGCCTGCATGCATGCTTTTAAGTGTGTGTATGCACGTGAGTGTCTGCAAAAGCGCAAGCCAATATGCGAGCTTGTGAGCATTCTAAAATTCGTCTATGCTTGTCTGTGTACATGAGTGGTTATGCGTATGCATGCTATGTTATTAAAACGTTCTTTTCACTATATCGTTGTAAATATACTGCTCACACAAAGTAGGGGATATTGACTTTGCAATATCACCATGGGTTCAATAACTAGACCATAAGTTTCAGTTCACGTGTACATGATAGTTCAGCCTTTCTTGTCTGTAAAATCGAGGAAGTATTGGGGAAGTATTGTTTTTATTTTGATCTTGATGGTTTTTTGCTCCTTCTGTTGCCTACGTTTTGCTCCTTTTGCTATATTTTCTGTTTGCTGTTTAATTGTTTGTCTGTGTTGATAAAGGCGCATTCGCCGAAATATCCAGTAGTTTTGTTTTGTCTCTTGTGAATAAAATAACGTCACTTTGCACTTGTCCTGTAGTTGTTTGTTTGTTGTACGTAAAATCGAAGACAAAAATCAGTTTTAACATGTCACGTGACTGCCAGAGGCGATAAACATCAGTGGGTGTGTTATTCAAAATCACAAGACACCTTTACACAGTTGACAGATTGTTGGGCCACTGTGTGCTACCAGGCATTCAAGGCAATGCTTTCTCATGCTCTGGGACAGTCTCCTGAATATTTTCGGGAGGATTAATGTTTTTCCCGGCGTCCCTAGACCCTCTTACGACCGTTACAATGGTGCAAGCTGAAATTGAAAAACGCCAGCGTTGGGCAGATTTTAACCTCCAAAATGACAATTCGCGTCTCCACTGAGCACATTTTGTGCAAGATCACCTTCACATCCACGAAACCCAGACCTTCCCACGGTCTACAAGGTCCACTGAACACTTTCAATCAAATGCCCCGCTATGCCTTGCAGGAAACCGTGGCCCAACACATTTTCAACTGTTTTATGACTATTTTTGTGACTTTTGGACATTGCGCCCATTGATGTCCGTCTTATCTGGCAATCACGTGACGTTTCAAAATTGATTTTAGTCTTCGATTTTATGTTCAAGAAATAAATTACTTTTGTTTCCAAATCGAATAGAACTGATCACTTCGTTATTGAACCCATGGTGATCTTACAAAGCACAATATCCCCTACCTTTTTTTTAGCAGTATATAATTATTGGAGAAAAAAACAAGTAATCTTGCTGTGTAGCGATATAGTTAGCTTCACGCACGGTTTGTAAAACTCAATAGGGACTTTAGAACCACTAACCTCAGTTGTAAGCTATTTAGTCCGTCACCAAGACGGACTATTGCGATGGGCTGGTTTGTTTGTTTTTTTTTTTTTTTTTTTTTTTCCCCCGTCTGTCCCAGAGATATCTCCCGAACCGCTTGACCGAATCGCGTCAAATTTTGTGTGAAGGTGTGCCTCCTTAATAGGAAGAGATCGGCGCAAACCATTTTGCCGTCGTGACCTTGACCTTGACGTACGACCTTGAAAACCGAAAATCTAGCCATATATCAGGCACCGATCGACATAGGATGTTGAAACTTGGTATGAAGGTGGTTTGGCTTATGCCCGTTCTGATGATGGCATACCGATCAAGGTCAAGGTCATGGTCAAAAAGATCGCTGGAGCCTGAAAATCGGAGGGTCATTTTTTTCTCCTTCTGTCTGTCCCAAGGATATCTTTCGAACGGGTTGACAGAATCACGTCAAATTGTGTGTGCTGGTGTGTCACCATGAGAGGAAGGCATCCGCGCAAACCATATTGCCGTCGTGACCTTGACCTTGGCGTACGACCTTGAAAACCGAAAATCTTTCAGGGGCCATAACTCCCACACCGTTAGTGTTAGAGTCTTCAAATTTGGCATGAAGGTACTTTGGCTTATGCCCGTTCTGATGGTGGCATACAGATCAAGGTCAAAGTCACGGTCCGGGCGATCCGTAGGCCTTGAAAGTGGTAGGGGTCTACACATTGGGTTTTAAGCCATATTTTCCACATTAGTACTTGACAGAAGCGCTAGAGGAGAAAACATCCGAGCATAAATTATCACCATGCTGACCTTGACCTTGAAGTGTGACCTTGAAAACCGAAATTTCCTTCTTTGCGCTATATGTTTCTTCTTCAAGCTGTATCTCGTGAACTAGAAGACAGAATCCCTTCCAATTTTGTGTCAGGATGTGACACTCTACGGGGTGTCGCAAGTGCGTGGCATTGCTGGTGACGGACATGTCTGCCGCTCGGCGACGCCCTTGTTATGTTTTCTTCTACTAGTGCAAAGAAGCGAACAAGCAAGGCCTTACAAAACTCATCCCCACTGCTTTATGACGATGAAAAAAATGGAAATAATATGAATGTGATACGAATAAGCACGCACTCTCTCCCCCCTCTCTCTCTCTCTCTCTCTCTCTCTCTCTCTCTCTCTCTCTCTCTCTCTCTCTCTCTGTGAATAGGCTTGGCCTAAAATGTTAATCCTTGTATAATAAGTTTCAAGTTTCTCTCTCTCTCTCTCTCTCTCTCTCTCTCTCTCTCTCTCTCTCTCTCTCTCTCTCTCTCTGGTTGGTTTAGCGTCTAGTTAGGCGTATCGTCTTATCAGTGCTCCTGAAGATTGGAGAATCTTGTTAAAAGCAAGCCTCA
>CM065707.1:35380742-35383242 GCA_017654935.2 Phymorhynchus buccinoides | reverse complement strand
TGTTCATTTTCACCCTTGTTAACTTATCAATGTACAAAATGTCTTTGCCCGTGTTATTCATTTCTTATCAATCTGTGTGGATGCCGAGCAGAGACTCTCTTTTCTTAAAGACAATACAAGTTTTGATTGATTGATTGATTGGTTTTGTGACTGTGTTCTCTCATAGGTGTAGAGAGGCACAGAGGTAACGCGTTCGCCTCGTATTCAATAAACCCAAGTTCGAACATGGGTACAGGGGAGTTTTTCTCCCACTCTGCACTAGGCCGTACAGTCTGAACGTGAAGTCTTTTGGATGAGACGATAAACCGAGGTCCCATGTGCCCATGCACCTAGCACAGGTTAAACTCGGTGGCAACGAAAAAGTTGTCAGTCGGTCCAAATTTACACCACCACCACCCTTTCCTTCCTTATCAGTCACACAAAAATCGCTTCCAAATAGTAAAAAAAAAATGGGTGGCGTGCCTCTGGCTGCGACGCACTCTCCAGGTGGGAGCAACCCGAATTTCACAGAGACGCCCCCTGTGACTATAAATTACCAAATAGGTTATTACTAGCGCAACGCCTCGTACTGGTAACGCCTAGTATCGGTAATGCTGAGTACCGGTTTCGCCGGGTCCGCGAAATATTATATATTTACTTTTGTGGCTGAAAACTTAATGTTTTGTCTCCTACCACTTTCAAGGCCTACCGATCTCCATGACCTTGACCTTGACCATCCCCCCACCCCCCACCCCCCACCACCCCACCAGTTTGGCACACGGATCGTCACCGTCCCCGGTCATCTATCTTCTTCTTCGGTCGTTCAGGCATGTTCCTGTCAATTATGAACGTAGATGCATCATGCTGCTGTTATGCGCCTAAGTAAGAATAATTATGCCCAGCATGTCTGACTTCGGCTAGAGGAAATCTTTTTGAAAGTATTTCTTGAAAAAAGGCAGGAGAATGGACCAGAAAGGCAGAACGATAGTAGATAACAGCATGCAAAGGGAAAAGGCAGAATCAAAGAGACTGACAGATAAGAGGTAGTTACAAGCACAGAACTTCCAGAAGGTGGGGGAACTATTTGTACGGAAGACATCCCCCCTACCTGTATCCCTAGGGGGGGGGGAGGTCTACCACCCCTATATTCGCCCCCCCCCCCCCACACACACACACCCCTCCCCCCCCCCCCCCAACCCCATCCCTCATCCCCTCCCTCCCCCCCTCAACCCCCAGCCCCCTCCTATGCCCCCCCCCCCCCCCCCCCCTCCACGCTCACAGCTCGTGCGCTTTGTGGGTAAAGTGTTAGTTGCGCGATTCGGTCGAAAAACGGCGGAGTTATAAGGCCCGTTTTGTGTTTCAGACAGACACACACACACACACACACACACACACACACACACACACACACACACACACACACGGACACACTTGGCTTTTTACTATATGACTAGCGCAACGCCCCGTACTGGTAACGCCTAGTACAGGTAACGCCAAGTACCGGTAACGCTGAGTACCAGTTTCGCTAGGTCCGCGAAATATTATATTTTTACTTTTGTGGCTGAAAAACCAATTTTTAGACCCCTACCACTTTCAAGGCCTACCGATCTCCATGACCTTGACCTTGACCTTGATCAGTATGCAATCATCAGAACAACCATAAGCCAAAGTACCTACATGCCAAGATTGAAGATCCTAAGACCAACGGTGTGGACGTTACAGCCCCTTAAAGATTTTCGGTTGTCAAGGTCATACGCCAAGGTGAAGGTCACGACGGCGATAATTTATGCGCGGATGCCTTCCTCTCATGGTGACATGCCACCACACAAAATTGGAAACGATTCGGTGAAGCGGTTCGGAAGATATGCGTGAGACAGAAAAACCCAATTATTAGACCCATACAACTTTCAAGGCATACCGATCTCCCTGACCTTGACCTTGACCTTCATCGGTACGCCATCATCAGAACGGCCATAAGCGAAAGTACCTCCATGCCAAGTTTCATGACTCCAGGACCTGCGGTGTGGAAGTTATGGCCCCTTAACGAGTTTGGGTTTTCAAGGTCATACGCCAAGGTCAAGGTCAAAGCAGCGAAAAGTTTTGCGCGGATGCCTTCCTCTCATAGGGACACACCACCACACAAAATTTGAAGTGATTCGGTCAAGCGGTTCGGGAGATACTTAGGACAGACAGAAAAGAACAACAAACAAACAAAAAAAGGAAACAAACCTGAACGAAAACTTACTCCTTTGCGATCGTAGATTGGCAAAGGACAAAAACAGAAAAAAGAACTGAAAGCCAACTTAGTTCGGCCTTTCGGCATGTGGGGCATTTGTAAATACAAAGATTGTGGGAACAATACTGGAGGCAATGCCAGGAGGCAGTGCTAAACCAGTAAAGTCCCGATTTTTTAATAATACAGATACGTGTAGTGTCATCCCGTTGTAATCTCCACTGCCCCCCCCCCCCCCCCCCCCCCCCCCCACCATCCCTCCGCGGGCGGCGATAGGCCGGCGGATGC
>CM065707.1:35368242-35378242 GCA_017654935.2 Phymorhynchus buccinoides | reverse complement strand
CTATTTACAGAAGTAAACGTACGCACTTAGGGATGTGACCAAAGGAGAAGAAAGAAAGAATCAGAGAGGAAAAAAACAAAACAAAAAAAACAAAAAATACTTAAGGTGCCTGTAGATCTAAGTTCAGTTCTTCCTTGTCCTAGTTCTTGAAGTTATTCGCTTATTGATGGTCTTGTGTTGTTTGGAGAAGTAGATTTAAGTTTAACTTGAAAAAAAAAAGAAGTGTGAACCATAGGTCTTTTCGCAGTGTCTAGGCAAGACCAACCCCCCTACCGTAGCGGTCCCCGGGGGCAACCCCGACAGGCACAGTTCCTGCCCTTCATTTACAACTACTTTGACCTATGGCTCCTAACTCCCTAATTTATTCTTTGGTGGATGAGAGCTCTCTGCGGATGCAGGCTCTCCACCAGGGGCTGAGGTGTCGGTCCAGTTGGACTGTTCGTTTTTGATGTGTTTTTTTAGCAAAAATATGAATGAAGCCTATCACCTGATAATTTCTGCAATAATAATACACAGGTTAAGAGAGCAACGAAAGAAACATTGATCCACCGTATGTTTTTGACTGTAGGCTGCACTGCATATTCAACAGAATTACTGTCATCTGCGATACCCACAGCATTTTCTCAAAATCTGTTCGTTTCTGTCTTCTCGAACTTTCTTCGCTTCTGCTTTCTCAAACTGTATTCGTTTCTGTTTATCTTTGACGTTGAATCAAGTTCGATGGTAAAGCCTTGTTACATGCCTGTAACATTCAAATACTTCACTATCTATGCGTGATGGAATATAGTCTAGTGGTAGCTGTCAGGCTCCTTGATGGGTTTTTTCCAGTGGGCCTTGAGCCTACTCTTGACGGCAAATAGGTTGGGTGCTGGGAGATCATAAAATGCTGAAACAACCCTATCGGTGCTTTACCAGTTTCTTGCTGCGTCCCCTCGTTACTGTGTCCATGGTGCGGTTCAAGGTGCGGCCTGGTGGTGTTATACAGACCAGAGAGGTACCTGTACAAATCAATCATATCACCTTGTCGTCAGCACAGCTCCACACTTGGTAGTTCAAGCGTTTCAAGTCGTCCGGGATAGGGCTTGTCCTTTGGATGGCCAAGGAGCTTGGTTGCTCGGCTTACACGTCCTCCAGATCTTTTTGCAGTGACTTTTGAGATGGTTGCCACTCTGATTGTCCATATTCTAGCGCTGGTCAAACCACCGTGTTATAGATCTGCACACATGTTTGGTCGGTGAGGTGATAAAAGGAGCGGTGAATAATACCCAGGGTCTTATTTGCTTTAGCCATGGCCCGAGCAACGGGGTTTCCCAAGAAGAAAGTCTTTATTTTTAGGAGAGTTGTTTTTATTGACAACAACCCTAAATAAGAACTCAACCATCAACCAGCCAAAGTCTACTTAGTTATTCCAGAACATAGTCTGAGAGATAAGCCGGTGTGCGGGTGGAACGTCCTGAATGTCTCACGACTCTGGGGCCAGTGGGGCACCTGGGGGCGGTGGCTCTCACAGGACTGCCTTGGGTTGGGCCGATGCGGCTTCTGCCGGGAGTTGGGATAGTAGGGGTAGGTGGGGGGTGCCCAGTGGGTGTCTGGGGTGTGGGGTTAGGAGCTGCACGTGCGAAGGGTGGCAGTGTCTGGGTGGCTGGTGTTGACTGGGTATCTGGCGGCGGGCTTGGTGCAGCAGCAGAGCGGGGCGGGGACAGGAGAGTGACTTTGTCTGCTGGGGTAGAAAGTCTCACGAAGGTGGTGGCGTGGGGCTGTGGCTTTGGAGTAGGGGGGTCCATGGTCTTCTTGTGGGTATCGTGAGAACGAGAAGTGGGCATGTATACCATGTCTCTTGTGATGGTGTGGGTGGGAGGAGGATCAATCACAGGGACATACTTCTGAAGGAATTTTCTGTTACGGATTGTGACCCTGCTTGAGCCATCAACCTTCACAACATACTGGTCAAATTGCCGGACCTCTATGACAACTCCAGTTTTATCCCACTTTAGTGGGTGAGGACCAGTTTGATTCTGGATGCGGACATGGTCCCCAACTGCGAGGGGTGGTAGTCGTCTGGTGTGTTCTGACCAGCGTTCCCAGTCTCTCATGTGTCGATTTCTCTGGAGGCCAGTACTTCCCGCCATGTGTTGTGGGGCTGGTATTTACCAGGGTGAATGGGGATAAAGTCACGTGTGACCAAAGATGCACATGGCTGGGGAGAGTTTCGTGTCTTGGTCAGGTGTGTTCCTGTATTGCAGCATGGCTCGTTGGAAAGCATCAGTGTCTAGCTCACCGTTGTTTCCTGTGTTGTCCATGATGAGTCGTTTTACCGTCTTGACGCTGACTTCCACTTGGCAGTTGCTATGTGGGAATGCCACGGAGGACAGGTGACAGTGTACGCCCCAATTATTTAGGAATTGGCGCATTGTTGAGGATGTGAATTCGGGCCGCCATCAGATGCTAGTTCCTCAGGTATTCCGTATGTCACGAACGTGCGACATAGGCATGTCACGAGGCCACTGGCACCGTCTTGTGATTTTTCAACAATGGGCCAGTTGGAGTAGCGATCGACAACTACGAGGTAGTTGGTTCCCTTGTAGTGGAAGAAGTCGGCACAGAGGTATTGGAAGGGGTATTCAGGAGTAGTTAGAGCTGTAGGTGGGGCACTGGGGTTGGATGGAGCATTTCGGTTGCATTGTAGACATAACGCCCGAAAAGCATGAATGGCAGGGGTGATGCCTGGCCAGAATACTGACGATTCGGCCCTGGAGGTCTTGGAGGTAACCCCTTGATGTGCGGAGTGCAGTGCAGCCAGGATTTCTGGGCGAAGCGAAGGGGGGATGACTACACGGTCTATGGTGTAGAGGTCATCACGGAATTGGAAGAACTCGCGAAGGGCTTGGGGGAGGTCATTTCGGTGGTCTGGGAAACCTGTGTCAATGAGTTCTGATAGCTTGTGCATATCCATGTCACTGGAAGTGGCCATCTTGACTCGGTCCCAATGTCACAGCTTGGAGGGGGGAGGAGTGGAGCGAGAACGCAGAGCATAAGGGGAGAGTCTCGTCAACATACTCCTCGTCTGGTGCTGGGGTGCGGATACCATGGAGAGGAAAGTCGAGGAAGGGATTGGATTGACGCGATGTCATCGACAAGAATCATTTTCTCAGGATCTCCACTAGGGTGATGGGAAATGCTGTCAGCTGCACGATGCCTGATGCCTGGTATGTGGACCATTCAAAATTTGCAACGAAGAGTCTTTTCTTTCAAGTTCCTGAGTCTGGGGTTTGGCATGTTCTCGAGTGAGCGGTCTCCAAAGAGCTTCAGGAGGGACTTGTGGTCGACAGCAATGGTGAGGTCTGTGCAACCAAGAACAAAGTACCTGGCTTTGTTGAGAGCGTCTGCAACAGCTAGGGCTTCTCCTTCTACTGGTGCATACCGTGACTCTGCTGCATGAGTGAAGCGGCTGCCAACCAGTGTCACTTTCCAGCCAGTTTTGCAGCAAAACGGTTCTCTTCCGGGACAAGTTCAGTGTTTTTGGAGCAACCAGAAGCCGATGCCCGTCTTGGACCAGTCTGTGGCAAGGCATGTGGGGCGTTGCACGTCAAAGATCTGAACACCTTGTTCAATTTCATTGATGATGACAGTTTTTGACTCTTCAAAGAGTTTGTTGAGGTGTCCATCCCATCGGAAAAGTGCTCCTTGTTTCAGTAGCTCACGGAAGGGGAGCATCTTGTCAGCCATGCTGAAGGCGTAGGAAACTTGGTTGACAAGACCAAACCATGAGCGGATGTCAGTGAGATTTGGGGGGTGGGGAAGTCACGAATGGCTTGGGAGTGTTGCTGGCTTGGTCGCACACTGTCAAGAGTGATTTCAAAGCCAGCAAAGTCTACTGTGTCTTGGCCAAAGACGAACTTGTCAGGATTGAGGGTGATTCCATTGCGACCACAGACGTCAAGCCATTGGACTGTCTGAAAGAAGCTGTCTTCCAGGGTGTCAGCCCAAAGTAAGGCATCATCAGTGCATTTGGTTTTGTTTGGAATGTCGGCGACGATTTCGTCATACCGCCTGGTGTAGCCGTCACCCGAAACAATGTATCCCTGAGGGGTTTTAGCGGTACCTGCCCCAAGGTGTAATGAAGGTCATGAGGTGGCGATCTTCTTCTCTGATTGGAACGCTATGGTAGCCATTCCACGCATCGAGGACAGTTTTCTTCTGGCCTTGAGGTACAGATCTCGCTTGATGGAAGGGAGAGGGAGTGTGGTGAGTTTCTCTGGTTGCGTAATTGTTCAGGGGCTGGAAGTCAACCGTACGGCGTGGTTTACCATTTTTCTTTGCACAGACAACCATTCTGTGGCACCACGTGACAGGCTCACCAACAGGCACTGGTTCCAGGACTCCAAGTCGAACATCTTGATCCAGTCCGGCCTTCACTTCTTGCTGCCAGTGGAGTGGAACTGGGATAGGTGTGTGAAGAGCTACGGGCTGTGCATTTGGGTCGATCATGAGATGAAGTGGTGGGCCTTCCATGAGTGGTAGGGGCTGTTGGTCACACGTATTGAACGTGCTGGACTTGTAGTATTCCAGGAGCTACTGTTGCAGTTTCTCTCGATTCTCCTCTGTGGCTGGGAATGGCAGCCACGTTGGTGGAGGAGGGGGTTTCTGGCGACGGGGGCAGTCACAAGGGTTGGTGTGCAGTGCAGCACAGTGTTGTGAGATGCCGCCAACGGTGGGGAAGTCCTTGGGAATTATGTGCAGGCTCACACAGGCTTCCCTACTTAGGAATAGTTTATCGGAGCAGTCAGTAATGTAGGTAATCTGCCTGGTTTCAAGAACTTGGTCACTGAGGCCTTTGGCTGACATGTGCAGGACTGTTGCACCGAGTATGTTAATTGTCTTATTGTCAGTGGCATGCATTTTAATCGTGACGGGGATCAGGTCATATGTATGGAGGCCAAGGTGATGGAGGACTTTGACACCGGCAAGGCAGCTTTGGCATCCTGTGTCCGCCATTGCAGGGTGGCTGACTGTTTTTGATGGACGGTCAAGGTTGCGAGCCCTTTTTGACCCACGTTTGAGACAGGTTGTCATATAAGTGGTGATCAATGGTGATGGGCTTGGCAGTTTTGCTGTGGATAGCAGCTGTTGTCACGGAGCATAGGGAGTTGAAGACGGCACTTTCATGGTCAGGTGGGGGAGTAGGTGGAGGCTTCAGATTGTTTTTACTACGACACACCTTTTCAAAGTGGTGCTTGCGGTTGCACAGTGAGCAGTGGTGACCATGTGCTGGACATTGAATCTTGCGCGCGCGAGCCAGGGCATGCGCACCATGACCAGCTTTTCCGCAGCAGGTGCAGAGTTCACGTTTATCTTCACGCCTGTCTCTCTGCGCTAGGCGCTTGCCCATCTTGTAGGTACTGATGGCTGCAGCCTCCATGGATTGGGAGCTGGCGGCAGCCTCCACTACGTGGGAGTTGAGTAGACGTGAGGCAGACCGCTTTCCTGCTTCTTTCGCTTCAACAAACAGGAATACCTCTTCTAGTGTCATGTCTTGGTTTTTGTCACCGAGAAGATCGAGTTGTATGTCAGAGTCTGCGATGCCACGGGTGAGCACATCACGCAGTATGGCATCTGTATAATTGACTTCGGCCTCACAACCTGAACACTTGATCACGAACTTGCAGACACCGGCTTGTCCTCGCACACGAGCTCCAAAAGCACGGATTGTCTCATCTCGGTCTTGTCTCATGTTGTGGAGCGTTACTCTTGCGACCATTATGTTTTCTTGACGGATAGCAAGTTTTCTGATAGCCTCAAGGATCTCTCCTTCGGGTTGATTGGTGAGGCTGCCGCCTGCAGATCGTGTGAGGTCTTTACGTAGCTGTTCGTCACAACACTCGAGAAGTTGGATGATCTTGTCTTGGCCAGTTATTTTGGTAGCATTCACATAGTCTGTCCATCGTGTGAGGAAGTAGACCCAGTCTTCGCTGGAGCCAGCAGTTGTGATGATGGGTCGTTTGACTTTTTCTACCTTGACTGCTGCCACGGGTCCGTGTTTATGGGTGGCACTGTGAGCGGTGATGAGCGCAGTGACGATGGCAGCGTCGAGGTCATCCGTCACATATGTGCAGCCTGGGATGGGGCAGGCAACGGCAGGCATGGTCTCTCAATGGTTCAGCTAGAAGCAACTGTGGTCATAAATAAGAACTCGGTCTCTTTGTGGCAACTGATCATTTATTCAGTCAAACAATGACCATGGTCTGAAACATAGGAAACAGAAAAGAACAATATTCATTATCATCTAAACCCATAAATCGTTCTTGGCTTCAGTTTGTTTGCTAGTTCATGATGCTATTCGCCTGAGTCTTTGCTGTTACTTCACGTAGTAGAGATTCTCCTCATCACAATTGCCTTGTCTCATCAGACAGCATTTCTTCGAGTGAAATGTGAGAAGTCAGTCTGTGGACCATCCCTGAAGGTTGTCTAAGTCATCCTGTAGGGAGTCTCTCGATTCCTTCTGGCTGCTTTGCAGGAATAGCTTGGTGTCATCAGCAAAGATACGTTCATGGGCCTTAACATGTTGCAGTAGATCGTTAATTAATGTAGATGACAAACCGAGGGGGTCAAAAATGCTGCTTTGGGGAATGCCACTTGTTACTGGTACATTTGATAAAAGGCTTTGATTTTATTGCTATGTTTCTTTTTCAAATTTTGACTCTCTCTCTCTCTCTCTCTTTTCTTTTTTTCCCCCCTTTCCCCTCTTTCATCTACATATTTAGGACCGCCTAAAGAAATTCCGAACAACGTCCTCCTGATCCCTGACAAAACGAACCAAGTCATCGGGAGAATGGATCTGTTTTCCCAAGAGTTCAGCATCATCCCTGGCCTGACTGACGAAGCCTCCTCCAGCATAACCTACGACCCCAAGGAGGAAACTATGTTCTGGAGTGCATCAGCTGAAATCCGCAGTTCGGATCTGAATGGTGACAACTACAGGACAGTTCGTGAAGGTGATCGTGCCGCTCTTTCTTTGTCTCTATGTCTTTCTGTTTCTGTTTCTGTCTCTGTCTGTCCATCTGTCCGTCTGTCTGTCTGTCTCTCTCTGTAGCTGCCCCTCTCCCACCCTCCCTTTATTTTGTCCTGCTCAGAATGAACAGCGTAAAATATTAATTCCCAAAACATTATTATGTACATTCATTCTGATGTTGTTTACTGATGGCTTGTACAGAAGACAGAACTGTAATCTTTCTTTATACGGGCTGTATCTAACTCATTCATGCCGTTCCAGCCATATGTGTGCAGAATTAATAGATAGCTGTCAATTTGAGGCATTTGCTTATAGGGAAGTACATCTGTGTGCACACCATACCTTGGTCACTTTTAAACTCGCTTCGCTCCCTTAGACCACAATTTTGCCTCTGACTTTGCTTTTGTAGTCGTTTGTTGTGGGGAAACCAATTGGTGTGGAGAGTTTTTCTCCATAAAGTCTATATATAAAAAAAAGTCTGATCTACCAGTTCCCTATGTCTAATCCTGAAGTAAAAACCCGTAATCTTCTTTCATTTCTCCTTTTGTTTATGTTTTGTTTGTGTATATGGCTGGAGTGATTTGTGAGGGGTTTTTTAATAATTCAAAATCGTTGCGATGATAAAGCATTTCAGTTAAGAGAATGCCTGTTATCGTGAAAAATCCAATCATACTTTGTCACATTTGTATTTTTCGTAACGCACGGGTGTAACAAACACATGTTTTAAAATTTCATTGTTTTGTGAAACAACCTACCGCCTCTCATTCATATTATATTGGACTTTGGTATTATTGAAGTAAAGCATCTGCTACTGAAAGTCTCTCTCTCTCTCTCTCTCTCTCTCTCTCTCTCTCTCTCTCTCTCTCTCTCTCTCTCTCTCTCTCTCTCTCTCTCTCATGTGAAATGTGGTAGTTACTCTTATATCTCTCCAACTGGGTGCAGCATCGTTGATTATTTAATTGTTTCTCATAGATTAGTTATGCTATGTACATACTTGAATGTTACGCCCTGAATTGAGTCAACGCACATGCCTGTTGAGCTTTACGTTGAATATTGGGGTGCAGAAGGGGTGCAGTGTGGAGCATCGACTCCTATTAAAATTGAAAAAAATCAGGTGGGATTCAGAAAAAGAGGGTGAATTTTTGCGTAATCTATCTGAACGAGAATTCAAGAATGCTTTAAAAAAAGCAACAGGTTTAGTTGATCATGACATTGATGAGGCTGTTACTTGACGCAAGCTCTTGTTTGATGAAATCAATTGTAATTGGTAAAGATAAGGCAGATGCTTGGTTTGACCTTGATTGTAAGGATACTAGACGCGAGCTTCGACAAGACTTAAGAAAAGTATGCAACATTGGTACAAAATATAGTAAGACAATGTATCAAAAACTCTGAAGAGACCAACGCAAATGAAGATAACATTAATAGCGTTTTATTTGAAGAAGAAGAAATAAGAGAACAATATAATAATAAAAAACGAAGAGAATATGAGGAATAGTTAAGGACCAAACAAAAGGCTCATCATGAACGGGTCGTGCACTCTCTGCATAACAACAGAAAAGAGCTTTGGAGTAAAGTCAAATATTGTCATGCTAACACTTTAGCAAATAACTGTATTACTAAAGACGAGTGGTTTCATCACTTCTCAGAAGTGTTTCAATCAAACTCCTTTTATACTACCGAAAGTAACGATTTAAATGATCCTGAAATCAATCTCGGTGTTGAACAGGAACAGTGTAATACTGATGCTTTAGAAGCAGATATCACAGAGGGAGAGGTCTATTCTGCCACCCGTGCTCTCAAAAATGGTAAAGCAGCAGGCCCTGATCGTATAACTGGTGAAGTTTTCAAACATACAGCACTTGACATTGTTCCTTTTCTACTCCTTCTATTTAACAAATTATTCTCTTCTGGTGTTTACCCATCTCAGTGGACTGAGTCTATACTATAATTCAACCTCTTTATAAAAAAGCTGATAGAAGTTCCCCCGACAATTATAGGGTCATCTCTCTTCTTAATATCTGCACTAAACTTTATAGCCACATTTTGAATCAAAGACAGTAAACGGATTGAAGTAAATAATGTTATTAATGAAAGTCAAGCTTGTTTTAGAAAGAAATACATTACAATCGATCATGTTTTTACCCTTTTTGCATTGGTTCTAGAAACAATTATCCTATCATAAAAAGTTATATGTTGGTTTTATAGACTTCCGAAAGGCTTTCGATTCGATTGTGCGTGCAAATATATGGAATGTTCGTAAGAAAAGGGGTATCGGGGGAAAATGTGTAATGCTATTACTAGTATTTATAATGTTGTCAAGGCAAGGGTAAGAGCATGTGGTGAGTTATGTTATGGTTTTATGTGCCCCCTTGGACTTAAACAAGGTGAAATATGCAGTCCTGTACTATTCTCATTCTTTATTAATGATCTGGCTTGTGAAATTATTAATAAGGGAAAACATGGTCTTCAACTTATTCCTGATTTATTAGACATATTAATCTGTATGTTTGCCGATTACATCATCTTAATATCCGACTCTGTTATTGGGTTACAAAATCAGTTGAATGTTTTGTATTAGACGTCAACAAAACTTGGAATGACTGTAAATCTTAATAAATCCAGCATCGTAGTGTTTAGAAATGGTAGCCATCTATCAGCAACAGAAAATTGGTTCCATAGACAAAATAAAATGACTGTTGTTAATATGTATAAATATTTAGGAGTTATTTTATCAACCAGATTATCATTCTCTCATATGTTAAATGATCAATTTAATTCAATTCAATTCAATTCAATTCAATTCAATCATTTTATTGATTTCACAAAAAGCAACGAAATTCGCTGCCTGGCATGCACATTTTATAAATAATAAGACACGACACAAGTAATGTTTAGGAAGACAACTTAAGTAAGACAACAAAATTTTAAAACACACGCGCACGCGCGCGCACACGCACGCACACACGCACACACACACACACACACACA
>CM065707.1:35348242-35360742 GCA_017654935.2 Phymorhynchus buccinoides | reverse complement strand
TAGAAAAAGCACAATCAACAGCGACAATTCTCAACACACGTTACTATTAGTATATTAGGTAAAAGAACGATCAACATTGACCATTCTCAACACATTTTACTGTTAGTATATTAGGTGACAGAACAATCAACATTAACAATTCTCAACACACGTTACTATTAGTATATTAGGTAACAGAACAATCAACATTGACCATTCTCAACACACATTACTGTTAGTATATTAGGTGACAGAACAATCAACAGTGACCATTCTCAACACACATTACTGTTAGTATATTAGGTGACAGAACAATCAACAGTGACCATTCTCAACACACATTTACTGTTAGTATATTAGGTGACAGAACAATCAACAGTGACCATTATGAACACACGTTACTGTTAGTATATTAGGTGACAGAACAATCAAGAGTGACCATTATGAACACACGTTACTGTTAGTATATTAGGTGACAGAACAATCAACAGTGACCATTCTCAACACACTTTACTGTTAGTATATTAGGTGACAGAACAATCAACAGTGACCATTATGAACACACGTTACTGTTAGTATATTAGGTGACAGAACAATCAACAGTGACCATTCTCAACACACTTTACTGTTAGTATATTAGGTGACAGAACAATCAACAGTGACCATTCTCAACACAATTTACTGTTAGTATAATAGGTGACAGAACCATCAAGAGTGACCATTCTCAACACACTTTACTGTTAGTATATTAGGTAACAGAACAATCAACATTGACCATTCTCAACACACTTTACTGTTAGTATATTAGGTGACAGAACAATCAACAGTGACCATTCTCAACACACTTTACTGTTAGTATATTAGGTGACAGAACAATCAACAGTGACCATTCTCAACACACTTTACTGTTAGTATATTAGGTAACAGAACAATCAACAGTGACCATTCTCAACACACTTTACTGTTAGTATATTAGGTGACAGAACAATCAACAGTGACCATTCTCAACACACTTTACTGTTAGTATATTAGGTGACAGAACAATCAACAGTGACCATTCTCAACACACATTACTGTTAGTATATTAGGTGACAGAACAATCAACAGTGACCATTCTCAACACACTTTACTGTTAGTATATTAGGTGACAGAACAATCAACAGTGACCATTCTCAACACACTTTACTGTTAGTATATTAGGTGACAGAACAATCAACAGTGACCATTCTCAACACACTTTACTGTTAGTATATTAGGTGACAGAACAATCAACAGTGACCATTCTCAACACACTTTACTGTTAGTATATTAGGTGACAGAACAATCAACAGTGACCATTATGAACACACGTTACTGTTAGTATATTAGGTGACAGAACAATCAACAGTGACCATTATGAACACACGTTACTGTTAGTATATTAGGTGACAGAACAATCAACAGTGACCATTCTCAACACACGTTACTGTTAGTATATTAGGTGACAGAACAATCAACAGTGACCATTCTCAACACACTTTACTGTTAGTATATTAGGTGACAGAACAATCAACAGTGACCATTCTCAACACACGTTACTGTTAGTATATTAGGTGACAGAACAATCAACAGTGACCATTCTCAACACACTTACTGTTAGTATATTAGGTGACAGAACAATCAACAGTGACCATTATGAACACACGTTACTGTTAGTATATTAGGTGACAGAACAATCAACAGTGACCATTCTCAACACACGTTACTGTTAGTATATTAGGTGACAGAACAATCAACAGTGACCATTCTCAACACAATTTACTGTTAGTATATTAGGTGACAGAACAATCAACTGTTAGTATATTAGGTGACAGAACAATCAACAGTGACCATTCTCAACACACGTTACTGTTAGTATATTAGGTGACAGAACAATCAACAGTGACCATTCTCAACACAATTTACTGTTAGTATATTAGGTGACAGAACATTGACCATCAACTGTTAGTATATTAGTGACCATTCTCAACACACTTTACTGTTAGTATATTAGGTGACAGAACAATCAACAGTGACCATTCTCAACACACTTTACTGTTAGTATATTAGGTGACAGAACAATCAACAGTGACCATTCTCAACACACTTTACTGTTAGTATATTAGGTGACAGAACAATCAACAGTGACCATTCTCAACACACTTTACTGTTAGTATATTAGGTGACAGAACAATCAACAGTGACCACACACACTTTACTGTTAGTATATTAGGTGACAGAACAATCAACAGTGACCATTATGAACACACGTTACTGTTAGTATATTAGGTGACAGAACAATCAACAGTGACCATTCTCAACACACGTTACTGTTAGTATATTAGGTGACAGAACAATCAACAGTGACCATTCTCAACACAATTTACTGTTAGTATATTAGGTGACAGAACAATCAACAGTGACCATTCTCAACACACTTTACTGTTAGTATATTAGGTGACAGAACAATCAACATTGACCATTCTCAACACACTTTACTGTTAGTATATTAGGTGACAGAACAATCAACAGTGTGACCATTCTCAACACACTTTACTGTTAGTATATTAGGTGACAGAACAATCAACAGTGAACCATTCTCAACACACTTTACTGTTAGTATATTAGGTGACAGAACAATCAACAGTGACCATTCTCAACACACTTTACTGTTAGTGTACTTTACTGTTAGTATATTAGGTGACAGAACAATCAACAGTGACCATTCTCAACACACTTTACTGTTAGTATATTAGGTAACAGAACAATCAACAGTGACCATTCTCAACACACTTTACTGTTAGTATATTAGGTGACAGAACAATCAACAGTGACCATTCTCAACACACAGTGACCATTATGAACACACGTTTTACTGTTAGTATATTAGGTGACAGAACAATCAACAGTGACCATTCTCAACACACTTTACTGTTAGTATATTAGGTGACAGAACAATCAACAGTGACCATTCTCAACACACGTTACTGTTAGTATATTAGGTGACACAGAACAATCAACAGTGACCATTCTCAACACACGTTACTGTTAGTATATTAGGTGACAGAACAATCAACAGTGACCATTCTCAACACACGTTACTGTTAGTATATTAGGTGACAGAACAATCAACAGTGACCATTCTCAACACACTTTACTGTTAGTATATTAGGTGACAGAACAATCAACAGTGACCATTCTCAACACACTTTACTGTTAGTATATTAGGTGACAGAACAATCAACAGTGACCATTATGAACACACGTTACTGTTAGTATATTAGGTGACAGAACAATCAACAACCAATCACTTTACTGTTAGTATATTAGGTGACCATTCTCAACACACGTTACTGTTAGTATATTAGGTGACAGAACAATCAACAGTGACCATTATCAACACACGTTACTGTTAGTATATTAGGTGACAGAACAATCAACAGTGACCATTCTCAACACACGTTACTGTTAGTATATTAGGTGACAGAACAATCAACAGTGACCATTCTGAACACACGTTACTGTTAGTATATTAGGTGACAGAACAATCAACAGTGACCATTCTCAACACACGTTACTGTTAGTATATTAGGTGACAGAACAATCAACAGTGACCATTCTCAACACACGTTACTGTTAGTATATTAGGTGACAGAACAATCAACAGTGACCATTATGAACACACGTTACTGTTAGTATATTAGGTGACAGAACAATCAACAGTGACCATTATCAACACACGTTACTGTTAGTATATTAGGTGACAGAACAATCAACAGTGACCATTATCAACACACGTTACTGTTAGTATATTAGGTGACAGAACAATCAACAGTGACCATTCTCAACACACTTTACTGTTAGTATATTAGGTGACAGAACAATCAACAGTGACCATTCTCAACACACTTTACTGTTAGTATATTAGGTGACAGAACAATCAACAGTGTGACACACGTTACTGTTAGTATATTAGGTGACAGAACAATCAACAGTGACCATTATGAACACACGTTACTGTTAGTATATTAGGTGACAGAACAATCAACAGTGACCATTCTCAACACACTTTACTGTTAGTATATTAGGTGACAGAACAATCAACAGTGACCATTCTCAACACACTTTACTGTTAGTATATTAGGTGACAGAACAATCAACAGTGACCATTATGAACACACTTTACTGTTAGTATATTAGGTGACAGAACAATCAACAGTGACCATTCTCAACACACTTTACTGTTAGTATATTAGGTGACAGAACAATCAACAGTGACCATTCTCAACACACGTTACTGTTAGTATATTAGGTGACAGAACAATCAACAGTGACCATTCTCAACACACGTTACTGTTAGTATATTAGGTGACAGAACAATCAACAGTGACCATTCTCAACACACTTTACTGTTAGTATATTAGGTGACAGAACAATCAACATTGACCATTCTCAACACACTTTACTGTTAGTATATTAGGTGACAGAACAATCAACAGTGACCATTCTCAACACACTTTACTGTTAGTATATTAGGTGACAGAACAATCAACAGTGACCATTCTCAACACACATTTACTGTTAGTATATTAGGTGACAGAACAATCAACAGTGACCATTCTCAACACACACTGTTACTGTTAGTATATTAGGTGACAGAACAATCAACAGTGACCATTCTCAACACACTTTACTGTTAGTATATTAGGTGACAGAACAATCAACAGTGACCATTCTCAACACACTTTACTGTTAGTATATTAGGTGACAGAACAATCAACAGTGACCATTCTCAACACAATTTACTGTTAGTATATTAGGTGACAGAACAATCAACAGTGACCATTCTCAACACACTTTACTGTTAGTATATTAGGTGACAGAACAATCAACAGTGACCATTCTCAACACACTTTACTGTTAGTATATTAGGTGACAGAACAATCAACAGTGACCATTCTCAACACACTTTACTGTTAGTATATTAGGTGACAGAACAATCAACAGTGAACAATCAACAGTGACCAACACACAGTGTTACTGTTAGTATATTAGGTGACAGAACAATCAACAGTGACCATTATGAACACACGTTACTGTTAGTATATTAGGTGACAGAACAATCAACAGTGACCATTATTAGGTGACAGAACAATCAACATTGAACACACACTTTACTGTTAGTATATTAGGTGACAGAACAATCAACAGGTGACCATTGACCATTCAACACACTTTACTGTTAGTATATTAGGTGACAGAACAATCAACAGTGACCATTCTCAACACACTTTACTGTTAGTATATTAGGTGACAGAACAATCAACATCAACAGTGACCATTTCAACACAACTTTACTGTTAGTATATTAGGTGACAGAACAATCAACAGTGACCATTCTCAACACACTTTACTGTTAGTATATTAGGTGACAGAACAATCAACAGTGACCATTCTCAACACACTTTACTGTTAGTATATTAGGTGACAGAACAATCAACAGTGACCATTCTCAACACACTTTACTGTTAGTATATTAGGTAGAACAATCAACAGTGACCATTCTCAACACACTTTACACAGAACAATCAACAGTGACCATTCTCAACACACTTTACTGTTAGTATATTAGGTACAATCAACAGTGACCATTCTCAACACACTTTACTGTTACTATAATAAAGAACAATAGTGACCATTCTCAACACAGTTTACTGTTAGTATATTAAGAACAATCAACAGTGACCAACACACATTACTGTTAGAACAATCAACAGTGACCATTCTCAACACACGTTACTGTTAGTATATTAGGTGACAGAACAATCAACAGTGACCATTCTCAACACACTTTACTGTTAGTATATTAGGTGACAGAACAATCAACAGTGACCATTCTCAACACACTTTACTGTTAGTATATTAGGTGACAGAACAATCAACAGTGACCATTCTGAACACACTTTACTGTTAGTATATTAGGTGACAGAACAATCAACAGTGACCATTCTCAACACACTTTACTGTTAGTATATTAGGTGACAAGAACAATCAACAGTGACCATTCTCAACACACTTTACTGTTAGTATATTAGGTGACAGAACAATCAACAGTGACCATTCTCAACACACGTTACTGTTAGTATATTAGGTGACAGAACAATCAACAGTGACCATTCTCAACACACTTTACTGTTAGTATATTAGGTGACAGAACAATCAACAGTGACCATTCTCAACACAACATTACTGTTAGTATATTAGGTGACAGAACAATCAACAGTGACCATTCTCAACACACGTTAGAAGTATATTAGGTGACAGAACAATCAACATCAACAATGACCATTCTCAACACACTTTACTGTTAGTATATTAGGTGACAGAACAATCAACAGTGACCATTCTCAACACACTTTACTGTTAGTATATTAGGTGACAGAACAATCAACAGTGACCATTCTCAACACACGTTACTGTTAGTATATTAGGTGACAGAACAATCAACAGTGACCATTATGAACACACTTTACTGTTAGTATATTAGGTGACAGAACAATCAACAGTGACCATTCTCAACACACTTTACTGTTAGTATATTAGGTGACAGAACAATCAACAGTGACCATTCTCAACACACTTTACTGTTAGTATATTAGGTGACAGAACAATCAACAGTGACCAATTATGAACACACGTTACTGTTAGTATATTAGGTGACAGAACAATCAACAGTGACCATTCTCAAACACACTTTATTAGGTGACAGAACAATCAACAGTGTATGTTACTGGTATATTAGGTGACAGAACAATCAACAGTGACCATTCTCAACACACTTTACTGTTAGTATATTAGGTGACAGAACAATCAACAGTGACCATTCTCAACACACTTTACTGTTAGTATATTAGGTGACAGAACAATCAACAGTGACCATTCTCAACACACTTTACTGTTAGTATATTAGGTGACAGAACAATCAACAGTGACCATTCTCAACACACTTTACTGTTAGTATATTAGGTGACAGAACACACTCAACAGTGACCATTCTCAAACACACGTTACTGTTAGTATATTAGGTGACAGAACAATCAACAGTGACCATTCTCAACACACTTTACTGTTAGTATATTAGGTGACAGAACAATCAACAGTGACCATTCTCAACACACTTTACAGAACAGAACAATCAACAGTGACCATTATGAACACACGTTACTGTTAGTATATTAGGTGACAGAACAATCAACAGTGACCATTCTCAACACACTTTACTGTTAGTATATTAGGTGACAGAACAATCAACAGTGACCATTCTCAACACACTTTTTACTGTTACCATTATCAACACACTTTACTGTTAGTATATTAGAACAATCAACAGTGACCATTCTCAACACACTTTACTGTTAGTATATTAGGTGACAGAACAATCAACAGTGACCATTCTCAACACACTTTACTGTTAGTATATTAGGTGACAGAACAATCAACAGTGACCATTCTCAACACACTTTACTGTTAGTATATTAGGTGACAGAACAATCAACAGTGACCATTCTCAACACACTTTACTGTTAGTATATTAGGTAACAGAACAATCAACAGTGACCATTCTCAACACACTTTACTGTTAGTATATTAGGTGAACAATCAACAGTGATTCTCAACACACAGTTACTGTTAGTATATTAGGTGACAGAACAATCAACAGTGACCATTATGAACACATTCTCAACACACGTTACTGTTAGTATATTAGGTGACAGAACAATCAACAGTGACCATTCTCAACACACTTTACTGTTAGTATATTAGGTGACAGAACAATCAACAGTGACCATTCTCAACACACTTTACTGTTAGTATATTAGGTGACAGAACAATCAACAGTGACACATTCAACTCAACACACTTTACTGTTAGTATATTAGGTGACAGAACAATCAACAGTGACCATTATGAACACACGTTACTGTTAGTATATTAGGTGACAGAACAATCAACAGTGACCATTCTCAACACACTTTACTGTTAGTATATTAGGTGACAGAACAATCAACAGTGACCATTATTAGGTGACAACACACAGTGTTACTGTTAGTATATTAGGTGACAGAACAATCAACAGTGACCATTATGAACACACGTTACTGTTAGTATATTAGGTGACAGAACAATCAACAGTGACCATTCTCAACACACGTTACTGTTAGTATATTAGGTGACAGAACAATCAACAGTGACCATTCTCAACACACTTTACTGTTAGTATATTAGGTGACAGAACAATCAACAGTGACCATTCTCAACACACGTTACTGTTAGTATATTAGGTGACAGAACAATCAACAGTGACCATTACAGTGAACACACTTTACTGTTAGTATATTAGGTGACAGAACAATCAACAGTGACCAACACTTTACTGACCATTCTCAACACACACACGTTACTGTTACTGTTAGTATATTAGGTGACAGAACAATCAACAGTGACCATTCTCAACACACGTTACTGTTAGTATATTAGGTGACAGAACAATCAACAGTGACCATTCTCAACACACGTTACTGTTAGTATATTAGGTGACAGAACAATCAACAGTGACCATTATGAACACACGTTACTGTTAGTATATTAGGTGACAGAACAATCAACAGTGACCATTATCAACACACTTTACTGTTAGTATATTAGGTGACAGAACAATCAACAGTGACCATTAGAACACACGTTACTGTTAGTATATTAGGTAAACAGAACAATCAACAGTGACCATTCTCAACACACTTTACTGTTAGTATATTAGGTGACAGAACAATCAACATTGACCATTCTCAACACACTTTACTGTTAGTATATTAGGTGACAGAACAATCAACAGTGACCATTCTCAACACACTTTACTGTTAGTATATTAGGTGACAGAACAATCAACAGTGACCATTCTCAACACACGTTACTGTTAGTATATTAGGTGACAGAACAATCAACAGTGACCATTCTCAACACACGTTACTGTTAGTATATTAGGTGACAGAACAATCAACAGTGACCATTCTCAACACACTTTACTGTTAGTATAGGTTAGGTGACAGAACAATCAACAGTGACCATTCTCAACACACTTTACTGTTAGTATATTAGGTGACAGAACAATCAACAGTGACCATTCTCAACACACTTTACTGTTAGTATATTAGGTGACAGAACAATCAACAGTGACCATTCTCAACACACTTTACTGTTAGTATATTAGGTGACAGAACAATCAACAGTGACCATTCTCAACACACTTTACTGTTAGTATATTAGGTGACAGAACAATCAATCAACAGTGACCATTCTCAACACACGTTACTGTTAGTATATTAGGTGACAGAACAATCAACATTGACCATTCTCAACACACTTTACTGTTAGTATATTAGGTGAGTATATTAGGTGACAGAACAATCAAAGAACAATCAACAGTGACCATTTCAACAGGTGACAGGTGACAGAACAATCAACAGTGACCATTCTCAACACACGTTACTGTTAGTATATTAGGTGACAGAACAATCAACAGTGACCATTATCAACACACTTTACTGTTAGTATATTAGGTGACAGAACAATCAACAGTGACCATTATCAACACACTTTACTGTTAGTATATAGGTGACAGAACAATTGACCATTCTCAACACACTTTACAGAACAATCAACAGTGACCATTCTCAACACACTTTACTGTTAGTATATTAGGTGACAGAACAATCAACAGTGACCATTGACAGAACAATCAACAGTGACCATTCACACTTTACTGTTAGTATATTAGGTAACAGAACAACACACCATTTACTGTTAGTATCAAAGTGACCATTCTCAACACACGTTGACAGAACAATCAACAGTGACCATTCTCAACACACTTTACTGTTAGTATATTAGGTGACAGAACAATCAACAGTGACCATTCTCAACACACTTTACTGTTAGTATATTAGGTGACAGAACAATCAACAGTGACCATTCTCAACACAGTTACTGTTAGTATATTAGGTGACAGAACAATCAACAGTGACCATTCTCAACACAGTATATTAGGTGACAGAACAATTACTGTTAGTATATTAGGTGACAGAACAATCAACAGTGACCATTCTCAACACACGTTACTGTTAGTATATTAGGTGACAGAACAATCAACAGTGACCATTCTCAACACACTTTACTGTTAGTATATTAGGTGACAGAACAATCAACAGTGACCATTCTCAACACACTTTACTGTTAGTATATTAGGTGACAGAACAATCAACAGTGACCATTCTCAACACACACTTTACTGTTAGTATATTAGGTGACAGAACAATCAACAGTGACCATTCTCAACACACGTTACTGTTAGTATATTAGGTGACAGAACAATCAACAGTGACCATTCTCAACACACGTTACTGTTAGTATATTAGGTGACAGAACAATCAACAGTGACCATTCTCAACACACGTTACTGTTAGTATATTAGGTGACAGAACAATCAACAGTGACCATTCTCAACACACTTTACTGTTAGTATATTAGGTGACAGAACAATCAACAGTGACCATTCTCAACACACGTTACTGTTAGTATATTAGGTGACAGAACAATCAACAGTGACCATTCTCAACACACTTTACTGTTAGTATATTAGGTGACAGAACAATCAACAGTGACCATTCTCAACACACTTTACTGTTAGTATATTAGGTGACAGAACAATCAACAGTGACCATTCTCAACACACGTTACTGTTAGTATATTAGGTGACAGAACAATCAACAGTGACCATTCTCAACACACTTTACAGTGAACAATCAACAGTGACCATTCTCAACACACTTTACTGTTAGTATATTAGGTGACAGAACAATCAACAGTGACCATTATGAACACACGTTACTGTTAGTATATTAGGTGACAGAACAATCAACAGTGACCATTACTGAACACACGTTACTGTTAGTATATTAGGTGACAGAACAATCAACAGTGACCATTCTCAACACACTTTACTGTTAGTATATTAGGTGACAGAACAATCAACAGTGACCATTCTCAACACACTGTTAGTATATTAGGTGACAGAACAATCAAGAGTGACCATTCTCAACACACTTTACTGTTAGTATATTAGGTAAAAGAACAATCAACAGTGACCACTGTTACTGTTAGTATATTAGGTGACAGTGAACAATACTGTTAGTATATTAGGTGACAGAACAATCAACAGTGACCATTCTCAACACACTTTACTGTTAGTATATTAGGTGACAGAACAATCAACAGTGACAACATTACTGTTAGTATATTAGGTGACAGAACAACACACATTATGAACACACGTTACTGTTAGTATATTAGGTGACAGAACAATCAACAGTGTGAACACACTTTACTGTTAGTATATTAGGTGACAGAACAATCAACAGTGACCATTCTCAACACACTTTACTGTTAGTATATTAGGTGACAGAACAATCAACAGTGACCATTATGAACACACATTACTGTTAGTATATTAGGTGACAGAACAATCAACAGTGACCATTCTCAACACACGTTACTGTTAGTATATTAGGTGACAGAACAATCAACAGTGACCATTCTGAACACACTTTACTGTTAGTATATTAGGTGACAGAACAATCAACAGTGACCATTATGAACACACTGTTACTGTTAGTATATTAGGTGACAGAACAATCAACAGTGACCATTCTCAACACACTTTACAACATTATGAACACACGTTACTGTTAGTATATTAGGTGACAGAACAATCAACAGTGACCATTATCAACACACTTTACTGTTAGTATATTAGGTGACAGAACAATCAACAGTGACCATTCTCAACACACTTTACTGTTAGTATATTAGGTGACCAATCAACAGTGACCATTCTCAACACACTTTACTGTTAGTATATTAGGTGACAGAACAATCAACAGTGACCATTCTCAACACACGTTACTGTTAGTATATTAGGTGACAGAACAATCAACAGTGACCATTCTCAACACACTTTACTGTTAGTATATTAGGTAACAGAACAATCAACAGTGACCATTCTCAACACACTTTACTGTTAGTATATTAGGTGACAGAACAATCAACAGTGACCATTCTCAACACACTTTACTGTTAGTATATTAGGTGACAGAACAATCAACAGTGACCATTCTCAACACACGTTACTGTTAGTATATTAGGTGACAGAACAATCAACAGTGACCATTCTCAACACACTTTACTGTTAGTATATTAGGTGACAGAACAATCAACAGTGACCATTATGAAACACGTTACTGTTAGTATATTAGGTGACAGAACAATCAACAGTGACCATTATGAACACACGTTACTGTTAGTATATTAGGTGACAGAACAATCAACATTGACCATTCTCAACACAATTTACTGTTAGCATAATAGGTGACCGAACCATCAAGAGTGAC
>CM065707.1:35340580-35347742 GCA_017654935.2 Phymorhynchus buccinoides | reverse complement strand
GCTGCCAAAACAAATTGTGGCCTCCTGGCTTTGTGGAGTGCCAAAACAAACTGTGGAGCTCCTGGCTGTGGAGTGCCAAAAACAAATTGTGGATCCTCGGCTTGTGGAGTGCCAAAAATTGGGCTCCTGGCTTGGGGAGTGCCAAAACAAATTGTGGGCTCTGGCTTGTGGAGTGCCAAAACAAATTGTGGCTTCTGCGTCTGTGAGAGCCAAAACAAATTGTGGCTTCTGGCTTGTGGTAGTGCCAAAGTTTGGCTTCTGTTTTTTGACTGACAAAACACGTTGTGGTGCCGTTTTGTGGGGAAGTGCCGAAAATTGCTGGCTTTGGGTTTTGGAGTAAAGTGTGGCTACAAAAAAGGAAAGAAAATCAGACATGAATTGGTGCTCAAACCTTAATAGATTCGATGTAAAAATAGTGACAAAAGCGACCGTTTTTAACGAGGAGGAGGAGGAGGAGAGGAGGAGGAGGAGGAGAACGAGCGAGGAAGATGAAAATTGATGATGATGACGGTGTGATGATGATGATGATGAATGATGATGATCCCTGCTATGTCCAGGGCCAGACCTTGGGCGTAATGGCCTGAAAGAATGGTTTCAGAATCATCGCCATTGTAGTTAGCTCGTTTTAGATTTTGCTCACTCCTTTCAGCCAGTACATCACGCTGGAAACATGCACACGTGGAAAGGTCAAGGTGAAATAATCACTCCAGGGTGACCACAATAACATTCATCTTCAAATCCAAACACTCTACCCTGCTCTTGCACCTCTCAACAAATCTAAATTACAGACACCTTACTTACATCATGTCGCGGATCGTTGTCATCCAGATTTACTACTTGTTGCCATTTTGCAAATATTTCATGCAAGCAGAGTGTAAGCCATACAATTTGTGTCTTTTGCCTCGTGAGAGTCTAACATTGCTTTAGATGGGTATTCTATACTTACTGCCCCCCCCCCCCCCCCTCATACACATACACCTTGTCCTTTAATTAAACAAAAAGACAGTTCTCAGAGAGAATGGTCTCTACTGTTCATTGTTCTTTAGCTCCAGTAGACAGTAATCGTGTGTGAGAATGGTCACCTGTGATGATCGTTCTTAGTACAGTAAAGTGTTTGAGAATGGCTTGTTGATGTTCTCGTCATCCCCCCCCCCCCTAATATTACTAACAGTAATTGTGTTGCGAATGGTCACTGTTATTGTTCTGCACCTAATATACTTAACAGTAATGTTTTTGTGTTGAGAATGCGTCACTGTTGATTGTTTGTCACCTAAATATACTAACACGTAACGTGTGTTCATAATGGTCACTGTTAATTTTTTGTCACCAAATATTACTAACAGTAAATTGTGTTGAGAATGGTTACTGTTGATTGTTCTCTACTAATATACATAACAGTAAATTGTGTTAGAAATGGTCATGTTGATTGATTCTGTCACCAAATATACTAACAGTAATGTGTGCCTGAGAATGGTCACTGTTGATTGTTCTGTCACCTAATATACTAAAAGTCAATTGTGTTGAGAATGGTCACTGTGATTGTTCGATTTACCCAAATAGAATAACAGTATAAAGTGTGTTGGAGAATGGACCACTGTGGATTGTTCTTCCGTCACCTAATATGCTAACAATCAAGTGTTTGTGTTGAGAATGGGTCACTGTTGATGTTCGCACCTAACCTACTAACAGTAAAGGTTGTTGAGAATGGTCACTGTTGATGGTTCGGTCACCTATTATGCTAACAGTAAATTGTGTTGAGAATGGTCAATGTTGATTGTTCTTTTACCTAATATACTAACAGTAAAGTGTGTTGAGAATGGTCACTGTTGATGATCGTTTTCTAGTTACAGTAACCTAATATACTAACAGTAAAGTGTGTTCATAATGGTCACTGTTGATTGTTCTGTCACCTAATATACTAACAGTAAAGTGTGTTCATAATGGTCACTGTTGATTGTTCTGTCACCTAATATACTAACAGTAAAGTGTGTTGAGACTGGTCACTGTTGATTGTTCTGTCACCTAATATACTAACAGTAGCGTGTGTTCATAATGGTCACTGTTGATTGTTCTGTCACCTAATATACTAACAGTAAAGTGTGTTGAGAATGGTCACTGTTGATTGTTCTTTTCCCTAACATACTAACAGTAAAGTGTGTTGAGAATGGTCACTGTTGATTGTTCTTTTCCCTAACATACTAACAGTAAAGTGTGTTCATAATGGTCACTGTTGATTGTTCTGTCACCTAATATACTAACAGTACAGTGTGGTGAGAATGGTCACTGTTGATTGTTATGTCACCTAATATACTAACAGTAAAGTGTGTGGTGAGAATGGTCACCTAACAGATAAAATTGTGGTGACAATTGTCACTGTTGATTGTTCTCGTCACCTACTATGCTAACAGTATGTGTCAGTGATGAGTGTTGAGAACGGTCACTGTTGACTGTTCTGTCACCTAATATACTAACAGTAAAGTGTGTTGAGAATGGTCACTGTTGATTGTTCTTGTCACCTAATATACTAACAGTAAAGTGTGTGTGAGAATGGTCACTGTTGATTGTTCTGTCACCTAATATACTAACAGTAAACTGTGTTGAGAATGGTCAATGTTGATTGTTCTGTCACCTAATATACTAACAGTAACGTGTTGAGAATGGTCACTGTTGATTGTTCTGTCACCTAATATACTAACAGTAACGTGTGTTGAGAATGGTCACTGTTGATTGTTCTGTCACCTAATATACTAACAGTAAAGTGTGTTGAGAATGGTCACTGTTGATTGTTCTGTCACCTAATATACTAACAGTAATGTGTGTTGAGAATGGTCACTGTTGATTGTTCTGTCACCTAATATACTAACAGTAACACCTAACAGTAACAGTGTGTCATAATGGTCACTGTTGATTGTTCTGTCACCTAATATACTAACAGTAAAGTGTGTTGAGAATGGTCACTGTTGATTGTTCTGTCACCTAATATACTAACAGTAACGTGTGTTGAGAATGGTCACTGTTGATTGTTATGTCACCTAATATACTAACAGTAAAGTGTGTTGAGAATGGTCAATGTTGATTGTTCTGTCACCTAATATACTAACAGTAACGTGTTGAGAATGGTCACTGTTGATTGTTCTGTCAGTAACGTGTGTTGAGAATGGTCACTGTTGATTGTTTCTGTCACCTAATATACTAACAGTAAAGTGTGTTCATAATGGTCACTGTTGATTGTTCATGTCACCTAATATACTAACAGTAACGTGTGTTCAGAATGGTCACTGTTGATTGTTTGTTATTATGCTAACAGTAAAGTGTGTTCAGAATGGTCACTGTTGATTGTTCTGTTACCTAATATACTAACAGTAAAGTGTGTTGATAATGGTCACTGTTGATTGTTCTGTCACCTAATATACTAACAGTAACGTGTGTTCAGAATGGTCAATGTTGATTGTTCTGTCACCTAATACTACTACTAGTAACGTGTGTAAATGGTCACTGTTGATTGTTTTGTCACCTAATATACTAACAGTAAAGTGTGTTGAGAATGGTCAATGTTGCTGTTGATTGTTCTGTCACCTAATATACTAACAGTAACGTGTGTTCATAATGGTCACTGTTGATTGTTCTGTCACCTAATATACTAACAGTAAAGTGTGTTGAGAATGGTCACTGTTGATTGTTCTGTCACCTAATATACTAACAGTAAATGTGTGTTGAGAATGGTCACTGTTGATTGTTCTGTCACCTAATATACTAACAGTAATGTGTGTTGAGAATGGTCACTGTTGATTGTTCTGTCACCTGATTTTATACTAACAGTAAAGTGTGTTGATAATGGTCACTGTTGATTGTTTTTTTTTTTTTTGTTGTTTTTTCTAATATACTAACAGTAAAGTGTGTTGAGAATGGTCACTGTTGATTGTTATGTCACCTAATATACTAACAGTAAAGTGTGTTGATAATGGTCACTGTTGATTGTTCTGTCACCTAATATACTAACAGTAATGTGTGTTGAGAATGGTCACTGTTGATTGTTCTGTCACCTAATATACTAACAGTAAAGTGTGTTGAGAATGGTCACTGTTGATTGTTTTGTCACCTAATATACTAACAGTAACGTGTGTTGAGAATGGTCACTGTTGATTGTTCTAGATTGTCACCTAATATACTAACAGTAAAGTGTGTTGAGAATGGTCACTGTTGATTGTTTTGTCACCTAATATACTAACAGTAAAGTGTGTTGAGAATGGTCACTGTTGATTGTTCTGTCACCTAATATACTAACAGTAAAGTGTGTTGAGAATGGTCAATGTTGATTGTTCTGTCACCTAATATACTAACAGTAACGTGTGTTGATAATGGTCACTGTTGATTGTTCTGTCCACCTAATATACTAACAGTAAACGTGTGTTCATAATGGTCACTGTTGATTGTTCTGTCACCTAAATATACTAACAGTAACGTGTGTTCATTTTTGTGTTGAATGGTCACTGTTGATTGTTCTGTCACCTAATATACTAACAGTAAAGTGTATTGAGAATGGTCACTGTTGATTGTTCTGTCACCTAATATACTAACAGTAACGTGTGTTCAGAATGGTCACTGTTGATTGTTCTGTCACCTAATATACTAATAGTGTGTTTGAGTAACGTGTGTTATTATAATCTTGTGAGTAATGGTCACTGTTGATTGTTCTGTCACCTAATATACTAATTGTCAGTAACGTGTGTGGTGTAATTATACAAACAGCACAGTTGATTGTGAGAGCCACCGCACCTAATATACTAACAGTAAGAGTGTGTTGATAATGGTCACTGTTGATTGTTCTGTCACCTAATATACTAACAGTAACGTGTATTGAGAATGGTCAATGTTGATTGTTCTGTCACCTAATATACTAACAGTAACGTGTGTTCATAATGGTCAATGTTGATTGTTCTGTCACCTAATATACTAACAGTAACGTGTGTTGAGAATGGTCACTGTTGATTGTTCTGCCACCGCCTGTCACCTAATATACTAACAGTAAAGTGTGTTGAGAATGGTCACTGTTGATTGTTCTGTCACCTAATATACTAACAGTAAGAATGGTCACTGTTGATTCTTTGTGTCACTATAGGTCGTTGGAATGGTCAATGTTGATGATTAGTAAATGTGTTGTTGAGAATGTATCAGTGTCACTGTTTGAATTGTCAATGTTGATTGATGTCACCTAATATACTAACAGTAAAGTGTGTTGAGAATGGTCACTGTTGATTGTTCTGTCACCTAATATACTAACAGTAAAGTGTGTTGAGAATGGTCACTGTAGATTGTTCTGTCACCTAATATACTAACAGTAAATGGTGTTGAGAATGGTCATTGTTGATTGTTCTGTCACCTAATATACTAACAGTAATGTGTGTGGAGAATGGTCACTCAATGTTGATTGTTCTGTTTACCTAATATACTAACAGTAAAGTGTGTTCAGCAATGGTCACTGTTGATTGTTCTGTCACCTAATATACTAACAGTAAAGTGTGTTGAGAATGGTCAATGTTGATTGTTCTGTTACCTAATATACTAATAGTAACGTGTGTTGAGAATTGTCGCTGTTGATTGTGCTTTTTCTAATTATAGTAAAGCGTGTTGAGAATTGTCAATGTTGGTTGTTCTTTTTCTAGTTACAGGAAAGCGTGTTGACAGTTTTTAAAAAATCACATACTTTGTGTCTAATTATTCCCCTACATATTTTTCTGGAAATAGTTGTCACGACCTAGTGGATGAATCAATCTCACAACCATATTAGGAAACTAAATCTAAGCTCACTGTGTCATTAAAGGGGCGGGGCCGTTATAATATTCGATATCCATTTTTTCTTGCTTTTACTCAAATTACTTTAGAAGTTATGTATTCAATTAAAAAAAAATGATATGATATAATTGCTACTAGATTCGAAGTTATGTATTCAATAAAAAAAAATATGATATCATATAAATGCTACTATTTATAATTTGATTCGAAGTTATCAATTCAATAAAACAAAACGATATCATATAAATGCTACTATTTATAATTTGATTCGAAGTTATATATTCAGTAAAATTAAATGATATATAAATGCTGCTATTCATTATAATTTGATACGAAGTTATCTATTCAATAAAACAAAATGATATATAAATTCTACTATTTGTTTTGTTTTTGTTTCAAACGTTTTTTTAATGAATGAATGAATCAAACATAAGCAAACATATGCATGCATTTTACATTTAGCATACATCCAGTCCTTTTTGCAACTTGATAAAGACAGGCAGATGAGCAATAAATAAATTAAGCAGTAAATAAATCATTCAATACAGACACAGGAAAAGAATAATAAAGGGGGGGAGAGAGGAAGAAAACAACCCAACAACAAAAAAACGAACAAAAAACGTTTTAAAAAAAAGAAAAAAAGAAGCATTGGAGTTATAATGAGGAGCTTTATAAAGACGTGAACATGTTATGTATATGCAAAAGGATCACCTATAAATGGCAAACATTTCGTTTTTCATATAAATACATAAAAACGAGAATTAGCGCTCATATATTTACCAAAGCATTAGCTCAAAGACTAAGATGGTTTTAACACAATGGACACAAATGCCATACAAAGAAAATAAATAAATTACACTGGTCTAAGAAAAAAGAAAAGAAAAAATATAATACATATATCATTGTTGAAAATGTTCGAAGAAACGCTTTCCCTTCTTTTTCTTCAAGACCATAATCATTCAATATAAGAAAACAAGGGTTTGTATGGGTCCCAGAGTTGTTCAATCTGATCGACTTTCATTTGGATTCTGGTATTGTATTTTTCAACTAAAAACCTATATTTTAAAGTATGTGTAAAGGACATGAATAGTGGTGATTCTTTTTTTGTCTTGCATTTATAGATGTACGATTTTGCGAGCAAGATGATCAAATCTATAATCTCATCGGTGCAAACATTCTTTTAACGACCGAAAATCACTAAGTGTTCGCTAAATTTTAAAATCTGTGCGATTGAGCATTTTTGAGTAAGTTTTGTTTGAAATTCTTTCCAAAAAGTTTGAACAAATTGGCAGTGCCAGAAAAGGTGTTGGAGATTTTCTTTTTCAATATTACAAAAAGAGCATTGTTGCTTCACAATTCATGCTTTGAA
>CM065707.1:35325580-35333080 GCA_017654935.2 Phymorhynchus buccinoides | reverse complement strand
GTCACGATCAACTAAACCTGTTGCTTTTTTTAAAGCATTTTTGAATTCTCGTTCAGATAGATTACGCAAAAATTCACCCTCTTTTTCTGAATCCCACCTGATTTGTTTCAATTTTAAGAGGAGTCGATGCTCCACACTGCACCCCTTCTGCACCCCAATATTCAACGTAAAGCTCAACAGGCATGCGCGTTGACTCAATTCAGGGCGTAACATTCAAGTATGTACATAGCTTAACTAATCTATGAGAAACAATTAAATAATCAACGATGCTGCACCCAGTTGGAGAGATATAAGAGTAACTACCACATTTCACATGAGAGAGAGAGAGAGAGAGAGAGAGAGAGAGAGAGAGAGAGAGAGAGAGAGAGAGAGAGAGAGAGAGAGAGAGACTTTCAGTAGCAGATGCTTTACTTCAATAATACCAAAGTCCAATATAATATGAATGAGAGGCGGTAGGTTGTTTCACAAAACAATGAAATTTTAAAACATGTGTTTGTTACACCTGTGCGTTACGAAAAATACAAATGTGACAAAGTATGATTGGATTTTTCACGATAACAGGCATTCTCTTAACTGAAATGCTTTATCATCGCAACGATTTTGAGTTATTTAAAAAAAACTCACAAATCACTCCAGCCATATACACAAACAAAACATAAACAAAAGGAGAAATGAAAGAAGATTACGGGTTTTTACTTCAGGATTAGACATAGGGAACTGGTAGATCAGACTTTTTTTTTTATATATAGACTGTATGTAGAAAAACTCTCCACACCAATTCGTTACCCCACAACAAACCACTACAAAAGCAAAGTCAGAGGCAAAATTGTGGTCTAAGGGAGCGAAGCGAGTTTAGAAGTGACCAAGGTATGGTGTGCACACAGATTTACTTCCCTATAAGCAAATGCCTCAAATTGACAGCTATCTATTAATTCTGCACACATATGGCTGGAACGGCATGAATGAGTTAGATACAGCCCGCATAAAGAAAGATTACAGTTCTGTCTTCTGCACAAGCCATCAGTAAACAACATCAGAATGAATGTACATAATAATGTTTTGAGAATTAATATTTTACGCTGTTCATTCTGAGCAGGACAAAATAAAGGGAGGGTGGGAGAGGGACAGCTACAGAGAGAGACAGACAGACAGACGGACAGATGGACAGACAGAGACAGAAACAGAAACAGAAAGACATAGAGACAAAGAAAGAGCGGCACGATCACCTTCACGAACTATCCTGTAGTTGTCACCATTCAGATCCGAACTGCGGATTTCAGCTGATGCACTCCAGTACATAGTTTCCTCCTTGGGGTCGTAGGTTATGCTGGAGGAGTCTTCGTCAGTCAGGCCAGGGATGATGCTGAACTCTTGGGAAAACAGATCCATTCTCCCGATGACTTGGTTCGTATTGTCAGGGATCAGGAGGACGTTGTTCGGAATTTCTTTAGGCGGTCCTAAATATGTAGATGAAAGAGGGGAAAGGGGGAAAATAAGAAAAGAGAGAGAGAGAGAGAGTCAAAATTTGAAAAAGAAACATAGCAATAAAATCAAAGCCTTTTATCAAATGTACCAGTAACAAGTGGCATTCCCCAAAGCAGCATTTTTGACCCCCTCGGTTTGTCATCTACATTAATTAACGATCTACTGCAACATGTTAAGGCCCATGAACGTATCTTTGCCTATGACACCAAGCTATTCCTGCAAAGCAGCCAGAAGGAATCGAGAGACTCCCTACAGGATGACTTAGACAACCTTCAGGGATGGTCCACAGACTGACTTCTCACATTTCACTCGAAGAAATGCTGTCTGATGAGACAAGGCAATTGTGATGAGGAGAATCTCTACTACGTGAAGTAACAGCAAAGACTCAGGCGAATAGCATCATGAACTAGCAAACAAACTGAAGCCAAGAACGATTTATGGGTTTAGATGATAATGAATATTGTTCTGTTCTGTTTCCTATGTTTCAGACCATGGTCATTGTTTGACTGAATAAATTATCAGTTGCCACAAAGAGACCGAGTTCTTAGTTATGACCACGGTTGCTTCTAGCTGAACTATTGAGAGACCATGCCTGCCGTTGCCTGCCCCATCCCAGGCTGCACATATGTGACGGATGACCTCGACGCTGCCATCGTCGCTGCGCTCATCACCGCTCACAGTGCCACCCATAAACATGGACCCGTGGCAGCAGTCAAGGTAGAAAAAGTCAAACGACCCGTCATCACAACTGCTGGCTCCAGCGAAGACTGGGTCTACTTCCTCACACGATGGACAGACTATGTGAATGCTACCAAAATAACTGGCCAAGACAAGATCATCCAACTTCTCGAGTGTTGTGACGAACAGCTACGTAAAGACCTCACACGATCTGCAGGCGGCAGCCTCACCAATCAACCTGAAGGAGAGATCCTTGAGGCTATCAGAAAACTTGCTATCCATCAAGAAAACATAATGGTCTCAAGAGTAACGCTCCACAACATGAGACAAGACAGAGATGAGACAATCCGTGCTTTTGGAGCTCGTGTGCGAGGACAAGCCGGTGTCTGCAAGTTCGTGATCAAGTGTTCAGGTTGTGAGGCCGAAGTCAATTATACAGATGCCATACTGCGTGATGTGCTCACCCATGGCATCGCAGACTCTGACATACAACTCGATCTTCTTGGTGACAAAAACCAAGACATGACACTAGAAGAGGTATTCCTGTTTGTGGAAGCGAAAGAAGCAGGAAAGCGGTATGCCTCACGTCTACTCAACTCCCACGTAGTGGAGGCTGCCGCCAGCTCCCAATCCATGGAGGCTGCAGCCAGAAGTACCTACAAGATGGGCAAGCGCCTAGCGCAGAGAGACAGGCGTGAAGATAAACGTGAACTCTGCACCTGCTGCGGAAAAGCTGGTCATGGTGCGCATGCCCTGGCTCACGCGCACAAGATTCAATGTCCAGCACATGGTCACCACTGCTCACTGTGCAACCGCAAGCACCACTTTGAAAAGGTGTGTCGTAGTAAAAACAATCTGAAGCCTCCACCTACTCCCCCACCTGACCATGAAAGTGCCGTCTTCAACTCCCTATGCTCCGTGACAACAGCTGCTATCCACAGCAAAACTGCCAAGCCCATCACCATTGATCACCACTTATATGACAACCTGTCTCAAACGTGGGTCAAAAAGGGCTCGCAACCTTGACCGTCCATCAAAAACAGTCAGCCACCCTGCAATGGCGGACACAGGATGCCAAAGCTGCCTTGCCGGTGTCAAAGTCCTCCATCACCTTGGCCTCCATACATATGACCTGATCCCCGTCACGATGAAAATGCATGCCACTGACAATAAGACAATTAACATACTCAGTGCAACAGTCCTGCACATGTCAGCCAAAGGCCTCAGTGACCAAGTTCTTGAAACCAGGCAGATTACCTACATTACTGACTGCTCCGATAAACTATTCCTAAGTAGGGAAGCCTGTGTGAGCCTGCACATAATTCCCAAGGACTTCCCCATCGTTGGCGGCATCTCACAACACTGTGCTGCACTGCACACCAACCCTTGTGACTGCCCCCGTCGCCAGAAACCCCCTCCTCCACCAACGCGGCTGCCATTCCCAGCCACAGAGGAGAATCGAGAGAAACTGCAACAGTAGCTCCTGGAATACTACAAGTCCAGCACGTTCAATACGTGTGACCAACAGCCCCTACCACTCATGGAAGGCCCACCACTTCATCTCATGATCGACCCAAATGCACAGCCCGTAGCTCTTCACACACCTATCCCAGTTCCACTCCACTGGCAGCAAGAAGTGAAGGCCGGACTGGATCAAGATGTTCGATTTGGAGTCCTGGAACCAGTGCCTGTTGGTGAGCCTGTCACGTGGTGCCACAGAATGGTTGTCTGTGCAAAGAAAAATGGTAAACCACGCCGTACGGTTGACTTCCAGCCCCTGAACAATTACGCAACCAGAGAAACTCACCACACTCCCTCTCCCTTCCATCAAGCGAGATCTGTACCTCAAGGCCAGAAGAAAACTGTCCTCGATGCGTGGAATGGCTACCATAGCGTTCCAATCAGAGAAGAAGATCGCCACCTCATGACCTTCATTACACCTTGGGGCAGGTACCGCTAAAACCCCTCAGGGATACATTGCTTCGGGTGACGGCTACACCAGGCGGTATGACGAAATCGTCGCCGACATTCCAAACAAAACCAAATGCGCTGATGATGCCTTACTTTGGGCTGACACCCTGGAAGACAGCTTCTTTCAGACAGTCCAATGGCTTGACGTCTGTGGTCGCAATGGAATCACCCTCAATCCTGACAAGTTCGTCTTTGGCCAAGACACAGTAGACTTTGCTGGCTTTGAAATCACTCTTGACAGTGTGCGACCAAGCCAGCAACACTCCCAAGCCATTCGTGACTTCCCCACCCCCCAAATCTCACTGACATCCGCTCATGGTTTGGTCTTGTCAACCAAGTTTCCTACGCCTTCAGCATGGCTGACAAGATGCTCCCCTTCCGTGAGCTACTGAAACAAGGAGCACTTTTCCGATGGGATGGACACCTCAACAAACTCTTTGAAGAGTCAAAAACTGTCATCATCAATGAAATTGAACAAGGTGTTCAGATCTTTGACGTGCAACGCCCCACATGCCTTGCCACAGACTGGTCCAAGACGGGCATCGGCTTCTGGTTGCTCCCAAAACACTGTTCTTGTCCCGGAAGAGAACCGTTTTGCTGCAAAACTGGCTGGAAAGTGACACTGGTTGGCAGCCGCTTCACTCATGCAGCAGAGTCACGGTATGCACCAGTAGAAGGAGAAGCCCTAGCTGTTGCAGACGCTCTCAACAAAGCCAGGTACTTTGTTCTTGGTTGCACAGACCTCACCATTGCTGTCGACCACAAGTCCCTCCTGAAGCTCTTTGGAGACCGCTCACTCGAGAACATGCCAAACCCCAGACTCAGGAACTTGAAAGAAAAGACTCTTCGTTGCAAATTTTGAATGGTCCACATACCAGGCATCAGGCATCGTGCAGCTGACAGCATTTCCCATCACCCTAGTGGAGATCCTGAGAAAATGATTCTTGTCGATGACATCGCGTCAATCCAATCCCTTCCTCGACTTTCCTCTCCATGGTATCCGCACCCCAGCACCAGACGAGGAGTATGTTGACGAGACTCTCCCCTTATGCTCTGCGTTCTCGCTCCACTCCTCCCCCCTCCAAGCTGTGACATTGGGACCGAGTCAAGATGGCCACTTCCAGTGACATGGATATGCACAAGCTATCAGAACTCATTGACACAGGTTTCCCAGACCACCGAAATGACCTCCCCCAAGCCCTTCGCGAGTTCTTCCAATTCCGTGATGACCTCTACACCATAGACCGTGTAGTCATCCCCCCTTCGCTTCGCCCAGAAATCCTGGCTGCACTGCACTCCGCACATCAAGGGGTTACCTCCAAGACCTCCAGGGCCGAATCGTCAGTATTCTGGCCAGGCATCACCCCTGCCATTCATGCTTTTCGGGCTTCATGTCTACAATGCAACCGAAATGCTCCATCCAACCCCAGTGCCCCACCTACAGCTATAACTACTCCTGAATACCCCTTCCAATACCTCTGTGCCGACTTCTTCCACTACAAGGGAACCAACTACCTCATAGTTGTCGATCGCTACTCCAACTGGCCCATTGTTGAAAAATCACAAGACGGTGCCAGTGGCCTCGTGACATGCCTATGTCGCACGTTCATGACATACGGAATACCTGAGGAACTAGCATCTGATGGCGGCCCGAATTCACATCCTCAACAATGCGCCAATTCCTAAATAATTGGGGCGTACACCGTCGCCTGTCCTCCGTGGCATTCCCACATAGCAACTGCCGAGTGGAAGTCGGCGTCAAGACGGTAAAACGGCTCATCATGGACAACACAGGAAACAACGGTGAGCTAGACACTGACGCTTTCCAACGAGCCATGCTGCAATACAGGAACACACCTGACCGAGCCCACAAACACATGGCGGGATAGTACTGGCCTCCACGAGAAAATCGAAAACATGAGGAACTGGGAAACGCTGGTCAGGACACACCAGAAGACTACCAACCCTGCAAGTTGGGGAGGACCATGTCCGCATCCAGAATCAAAACTGGTCCTCACCACTAAAGTGGGATAAACTGAGTTGTCATAGAGGTCCGGCAATTGACCGTATGTTCGTGAAGGTTGATGGCTCAGGCAGGCAAGGGTCACAATGCGTAACAGAAAACCTTCAGACGTATGTCCTGTGATTGATCTCCTCACACCCACAAATCACAAGAGACAGTAATACATGCCCACTTCGCGTTCTCACGATACCCACGAGAAGACCACTGGACCCCCCTACTCCAAAGCCACAGCCCACGCCACACCACCTCTTCGTGAGACGTTCTATCTTATGGTGGCGTACCGATGAAGGCAACGTCAAGAGGTCAGGGAGATCGGGGCGTAGGCCTTGAAAATAGTTGGTCTATAATTGGGTTTTCTTCTCACGAATAGTTCCGAACCGCTTCACCGAATCGTTTCCAATTTGTGTGGTAGGGCATGTCACATTGAGAGAAGGCATCCGCGCAAAATTATCGCCGTCGTGACCTTCACCTTGCCGTATGACTTGACAACCGAAAACCTTTAAGGTGGCTGAAAGTCAACACCGTTTGTCTTAGGTCTTCAATCTTGGCATGTAGGTACTTTGGCATATGTTTGTTCTGATGCTCGCTACTGATCAAGGTCAAGGTCAAGGTCAGGAGCCCGGTAGGCCATTGAAAGTGGTAGGGGTACTCAAAATTGGTTGTTCAGCCACAAAAGTAAAAATATAATATTTCGCGGGGACCTGCGAAAAATGGTACTCAGCGTGACACGGTTATTGGCGGTACCTGTACTAGGCGTTACCAGTACGGGGCCGTGCGTCTAGTCATATAGTAAAAGCCAAGCAGTGTCCGTGTAGGGTGTGGTGTTGTGTGTCGTGGTGTGTGGTGTTGTGTGTGCTGTCTGTCTTTGAAACACAAAACGGCTTATAATCCGCCGTTTTTTCGACCGAAATCGCGCATACTAACACTTGACCCATCATAAGCGCACGAGCTGGGAGCGTGGAGGGGGGGTGGGGGGGGAAGTGAGGGGGTGGGGGTTGAGGGGGGGAGGAGGGGAGAGGGATGGGGTTGGGGGGTGGGGCTGGAGAGGTGTGTGTGGGGGGGGGCGAAATATAGGGGTGGTAGACCGAACCACCCCCCCCTAGGGATACAGGAGGGGATGTCTCGTACAAATAGTCCCCCACCTTCTGGAAGTTCTGTGCTTATAATAAGCTTTGCAGTCCTTTGAATTCTGCACTTTTCCTAGCATGCTGTTATTACTATCGCTCTGCCTTTTGTTCCTTTCTCCGGCCTTTTTCAAGAAATACTTTCAAAAAGTTTCCTCTAGCGGAGTCAGGACATGCTGGGCATAATTACTCTTACTTAGGCGATAACATATAGCATTA
>CM065707.1:35298597-35325080 GCA_017654935.2 Phymorhynchus buccinoides | reverse complement strand
AATCAAGTCAATCAAATGGAAATAACAAGGGAGAGGAAAACAAAACTGAGAGAGGGGGGGGGGTAAGGGGGCAGTACAGGCGGATGAAAGGGGATTGAGAGAGAGAGAGAGAGGGAGAATAGGAGAGAGAGAAGAGAGAGAGAGAGAGTGTGTGTGTTGTGTGTGTGTGTGTGTGTGTGTATGTGTATGTGTGTGTGGTGAGAGAGAGTGAGAGAGAGAGAGAGAGAGAGAGTGAGAGAGAGAGAGAGAGAGAGAAGGGAGAGAGGAGAGAGAGTGCGAGTGAGAGAGAGAGGACGCGTCAGTACTTTGAAACAGCGCCGATTAAGCAAACATATTAAATAATAATGAATACATAGAAACGAAAGCTATTGCATCAAGCAAAGAAAATTATTCAAACCTAAGATAACGTGCATACACACATGCATGCGCGCACGCACGCACGTACACATCATCACCCCCCAAACACACGCATATTCCACACAATCAAGTTACGACGACTTGGTTGGTAACGAGGAAGAATTTTGAACATTTAGCGTGAGAGAGAGAGAGACACTTCACACTTGACACTTGAAAACTTTATTACGCAAGGATTGAGATTTTAGGCCAGGCCTATTCTTACAATCTGTCCTTGAGACAGAAACAAGACTTATGCAAAACGATAAGGCAAACAGATAATAATAATATGAACATGCATGATGATGCAAAACATCAAAGTGAACAAAATTAGAGAGATATAATATAAACAAATAACTAACAAGGGCGTCGCCGGGCGGCAGACATGTTCGTCACCAGCAATGCCACGCACTTGCAACACCCCGTCGAGTGTCACATCCTGACACAAAATTGCAAGGGATTCTGTCTTCTAGTTCACGAGATACAGCTTGAAGAAGAAATACATAGCGCAAAGAAGGAAATTTCGGTTTTCAAGGTCAAACTTCAAGGCCAAAGTCAGCATGGCGATAATTTATGCTGGGATGTTTTCTACTCTAGGGTATACAGTACCACATACAATCTGAAGCGCTTCTATCAAGCACAAATGTGGAAAATAAAGCTTAAAAGCCAGTTTGTAGACCCCTACCACATTCAAGGCCTACCGATCTCCCGGACCGTGACGTTGACCTGGATCGGTATACCACCATCAGAACGGGCATAAGCCAAAGTACCTACATGCCAAATTTGAAGACTCTAACACCAACGGTGTGGGAGTTATGGCCCCTTAAAGATTTTCGGTTTTCAAGGTCGTACGCCAAGGTCAAGGTCACGACGGCGAAAAATTTTTGCGCGGATGCCTTCCTCTCATGGTGACACACCAGACACAAAAAATTTGACGCGATTCGGTCAAGCGGTTCGGGATATATCCTTGGGAAAGACAGAAAAACAAAAACAAACAAAAAATTTAAAAAATACAAACCAGCCCATGCAAGGTCTGATCACCTATTTTGGCAGACAAATACAAACCAGACGACCACAAAGTCAGATCACCTATGGTGACGGACAAAAACAAAAATACAAACCAGACCACTGCAAAGTCCGATCACCTACGGTGACGGACAATTATGCTACGGCGTGTCGCAAGTGCGTGGCATTGCTGGTGACGGACATGTCTGCCGCTCAGCGACGCCCTTGTTTGTTTGTTTGTTTGTTGTTCTTTTCTGTTTGTCCCAAGGATGTTAATAAAAAGAGTTGTTTGTTTTTTTACGTACAAAGATTAATACAAGAGAGAGAGAGAGAGAGAGAGAGAGAGAGAGAGAGAGAGAGAGAGAGAGAGAGAGAGAGAGAGAGAGAGAGAGAGTTCCAAGGAGAATCCGGAGAGCGGCATAGTTGGGGGGGGGGGGGGGGGTAAAACGGAACGTTGCCCGTTCCCCGTGCCGTAATGGCCGAGTGTCTTACGGTTGCTTTGATCTTCTATCGCCTCCCTGTGGGTGGGCTCTCTGTGTATGTTTGTCTGTCTGTGTCTCTCTCTCTCGCGCTTTTCTGTCTCTGTCCCCCCCCCCTCTCTCTCTCTCTGCCTTTGTCTGTAGGGCCTATGTCTCGCTGTCTGTCTGTCTCTCTCTGTCTGTCTGTCTGTCTGTCTGTCTCTCTCTCTCTCTCTCTCTGTCTGTCTTTCTCTCTCTCTGTCTTTGTCTATCTCTCTCTATGTGTCTCATGTATCTGTATGCCTATGTGTCTCTCTCTCTGTCTGTCTCTCTCTCTCTCTCTGTCTCTCTCTCTCTCTCTCTCTCTCTCTGTCTCTGTCTCTGTCTCTGTCTCTCTCTCTCTCTCTCTCTCTCTCTCTCTCTCTGTCTGTCTGTCTGCCTCTGTGCCTGCTCTGGGGCGGAGGACGTTAAACAAATTTTCATTCATCCAACTGGAACAGCAGTTGTCCTCTTTGCTCTCTGTCTATGTCTCTCTGTCTGTCTGTCTTTCTTTGTGTGTGTCTTTGTCTGTCTGTCTGTCTGTCTGTCTGTCTGTGTCTGTGTCTGTCTCTCTCTCTCTCCCCCCCCCCCTCTCTCTCTCTCTCTGGAGGACGTTAAACACATTTTCATTCATCCACATCCTGACACAACATTTGAAGAGCTTATGTCTTGTAGTTCACGAGATACAGCTTGGACAATAAATATATAGCGCAAAGAAGGAAATTTCGGTTTTCAAGGTCACACGTCAAGGTCAAGGTCAGCATGGCGATAATGTATGCTCGGGTGTTTTCTACTCTAGGGTATACAGTGCCAGACACAATATGAAGCGCTTCTGTTAAGTACAAATGTGGAAAATATGGCTGAAAACCCAATTTGTAGACCCCTACCACTTTCAAGGCCTACGATCTCCCGGACCGTGACCTTGACCTTGATCCGTATGCCACCGTCAGAACGGGCATACGCCAACGTACCTGCATGCCAATTTGAAGACTCTAACTCTAACGGTGTGGGAGTAATCGCCCCTTAAAGATTCGGTTTTCAAGGTCGTACGCCAAGGTCAAGGTCACGACGGCAAAATGGTTTGCGCGGATGCCTTCCTCTCATAGTGACACACCAGCACACAAAATGTGACGCGATTCGGTCAAGCGGTTCGGGAGATATCCTTGGGACAGACAGAAGGAGAAAAAATGACCCTCCGATTTTCAGGCTCCAGCGATCTTTTTTACCTTGACCTTGACCTTGATCGGTATGCCATCATTAGAACGGGCATATGCCAAACCACCTTCATACCAAGTTTCAACATCCTATGTCGATCGGTGCCTGATATATCGCAGATTTTCGGTTTTCAAGGTCGTACGTCAAGGTCAAGGTCACGACGGCAAAATGGTTTGCGCTGATCTCTTCCTATTAAGGTGGCACACCTTCACACAAAATTTGACGCGATTCGGTCAAGCGTTTCGGGAGATATCCTTGGGACAGACAGAGGGGAAAAAAAAAAAAAAAAAAACCAAAACACACAGACAAACCAGCCCATCGCAAAGTCCGTTCACCTTCGGTGACGGACAACAAGTAGGGGGGGGGGGGGAGAGAGAGATAGAGAGAGAGAGAGAGAGAGAGAGAGAGAGAGAGAGAGAGAGAGAGAGAGAGAGAGAGAGAGAGAGAGAGAGAGAGAGAGAGAGAGAGAGAGAGAGAGAGAGAGAGAGAGAGAGAGAGGCAGGCAGAGACACACATTGAGCTATACCTAAACTGTCTAGTTCGGTGGAGAGAGAGAGCCTACATAATTATAGAAAGAGGGGGGATTTTATAAAGTCATGCGCTTGTGAGGCTTGCTTTTAACAAGATTCTCCAATCTTCAGGAGCACTGTCTATAAGACGATACGCCTAACTAGACGCTAAACCAACCAGAAAAAGAGAGAGAGAGAGAGAGAGAGAGAGAGAGAGAGATAGAGAGAGAGAGAGAGAGAGAGAAACTTGAAACTTATTATGCAAGGATTGACATTTTAGGTCAAGCCTATTTCACAGAGAGAGAGAGAGAGAGAGAGAGAGAGAGAGAGAGGGGCGTGCTTATTCGTATCACATTCATATTATTTCCATTTTTTTCATCGTCATAAAGCAGTGGGGATGAGTTTTGTAAGGCCTTGCTTGTTCGCTTCATTGCACTAGTAGAAGAAAACATAAATAGCTTACAAATGAGGTTAGTGGTTCTAAAGTCCCTATTGAGTTTTACAAACCGTGCGTGAAGCTAACTATATCGCTACACAGCAAGATTACTTGGTTTTTTCTCCAATAATTATATACTGCTAAAAAAAAGTAGGGGATATTGTGCTTTGTAAGATCACCATGGGTTCAATAACGAAGTGATCAGTTCTATTCGAGTTGGAAACAAAAGTAATTTATTTCTTGAACATAAAATCGAAGACTAAAATCAATTTTGAAACGTCACGTGATTGCCAGATAAGACGGACATCAATGGGCACAATGTCCAAAAGTCACCCCCAAAAAAGTTATAAAACAGTTGAAAATGTGTTGGGCCACGGTTTCCTGCAAGGCATAGCGGGACATTTGATTGAATATGGTCAGGGGACCTTGTAGACCGTGGGAAGGTCTGTGTTTCGTGGATGTGAAGGTGATCTTGCACAAAATGTGCTCAGTGGAGACGCGAATTGTCATTTTGGAGGTTAAAATCTGCCCAACGCTGGCGTTTTTCAATTTCAGCTTGCACCATTGTAACGGTCATAAGATGGTCTAGGGACGCCGGAAAAAACATGAATCCTATTCCAGAGCATGAGAAAGCATTGCCTTGAATGCCTGATAGCAAACAGTGGCCCAACAATCTGTCAACAGTGTAAAGGTGTCTTGTGATTTTGAATAACACACCCACTGATGTTTATCGCCTCTGGCAGTCACGTGACATGTTAAAATTGATTTTTGTCTTCGTTTTAACAGACAAAAAAGGCTGAACTATCATGTACACGTGAAATGAAACTTATGGTCTGGTTATTGAACCCATGGTGATATTGCAAAGACAATATCCCCTACTTTGTGTGAGCAGTATATTTACAACGATATAGTGAAAAGAACGTTTTAATAACATAGCATGCATACGCATAACCACTCATGTACACAGACAAGCACGAATTTTAGAATGCTCACAAGCTCGCAATTCGCTTGCGCGTTTGCAGACAGTCACGTGCATACACACACTTAAAAGCATGCATGCAGGCACAACATGGACATTCACACATAATTGCTTGCACATAGTATACAGGAACGCATGCACTTATACACAAATCCGAGCACAGTTACACACACACAAACACACACTAACAAACATGCGCGCGCCCACGTTTTTTCCCCCTTAATCCTTTATTCCTTTAAAGTTTGTTTTTCTTTTCTTTCTCATGTCATAGACAAGTGTGTCTGACTAGGTGGGGGGTTTTTGTCCTCGGAGCACTTCCGTTTCCCCCCTCACCCCTTGGTGCCAGGGTGGGGCAACCCACTTTGGGGTCAGACTTGGGTTTGATGCGCTAGGCGGCGAACCCACCCATTTATCCCAACACCTCTCTCTCTCTCTCTCTCTCCCTCACCCCAGTGTCTTTAACTGAAGACCCCGTGGCGCGCCACGGTTACGTCCCTTGGATTTTTCTGGGTTGCTTTGACCCACGTTCGAATTTCCCCATATTCAAATTGAGGCTGCTCTTTAAACTGATGTGTTGCTTTCAATTTGGGGTAATTTATATGGGAGTCAGACTTTGTCAAAACAAGATTTATTTCCAGTTATAAGGGGGAAAACACGTGAATCCCGTGATATTGACACGTGATCGGGTGGCTCTTTAAAGACACACTGACGCACCACGATTAACTCCCTTGCTTTTTTCTTAGTAGCTGTGACCCACATACAAATGCCCCCAACTTCAAATTGAGGCTGCTCTTTAAAATGATGTTTCGGTTTGAATTTGGGGGCATTTATATGGGAGTCAGACCGGGTGAAAACAAGATGTCTTTCCAGCTATAAGAGGGAAAACACGTGAAACCCGTGATTTTGACACGTGATCTGGTAGGTCTTTATAAATGTGGAAGCAAAGCCAAAAAAAAAGAACAGCCTCAATTTGAAGTTGGGAACATTTGTATGTGGGTCACAGCTACCAAGGAAAAAGCAAGGGACTTAATCGTGGTATGGAATTCTGATCGCTTCTCGGCCTTTTAGCTAAGACAGTGATTCAGGAACATACATTTTTGTTTATACCCTGGTTGGTTTGTTCAGCCCGTCGTACATGGCGAAAGCCGATACGCGACGTTAAACTGAACTTCCACCCACAAAAAAAGAGACAGAAGATGAAGATTAATGGGGCACCTTTTCACTCCTTCGTTCATGCTCTAGTAAACATCAATTGCCAATTCAAATCCATATACCGTGCAAAGCTTGGTATACTTCATAAACCCCCACCCCACCCCACACTGTGCACAACATACTTTTGTTGATATATTTGCAATATTAATTTATTTGTAATATTAAATAACGCTACATACAAGGAAAACCCCAACAAATCCATACTAAATGTACTCGCTCTTACAAGTATTGCCGTAACCATTTGCAGTTTCATAGGCCATGACTATGACGCAGCTGTTTGGATTTGGTTTGCAGGTGGCTTTCTTGAAACTGCACTTGATACACTGGCTCTGGATTTCTGAAGCTAGTGTACAGTGCCCCTTGTGGATTCTGTTAGAACGTCAGTGAACAATGATAAATAATAACAAACAAGAAAGAAAACAGAAAACATGTCCTGTATATGTTTGTACCTATTCCTTCATTTTTTGGTGAACAAATATAATCCACACACTAACGTGGTAGACATTTTAAAGGGTAACATTTTGAAGCAACCAACAGTAATGTGAACTTGAGTGAGACCTTGCAGTTTCTGTAGATGCACACCCCTACATATCCTTCATCATTTAATGATCAGCAGCATCCATAGGGTGCAATGGAAGACATGTTGAATGAGTCAATGAAATGATAGAGCAATGGTTGGGAAGCGATGCGAGCGGACATATGCACGTTTAATTTGTAGCTTTGCTTCAATACCAATCTGCAAAGAGTACAAATAAACACAGTCCATCTGGTAAAGATTTAGTGACCTGAGAGAGAGAGAGAGAGAGAGAGAGAGAGAGAGAGAGAGAGAGAGAGAGAGAGAGAGAGAGAGAGAGAGGGAGAGAGGGAGGCGGAGAGAGAGAGAGAGAGAGAGAGAGAGAGCGAGAGAGAGAGAGAGAGAGAGAGCATGTAAAAAGATATCAAGACATCTTTTATCCTCAATAAAATTGTTTTTACTTGACTTCACACACATACACACAAACGAACACACGCATGCACGTACGCACACACACGCGCACACGCACACACACGCGCACACGCACACGCACACACACACACACACACACACACACACACACACACATATCAACGCCTATCTCTTTCAGAGATGCGTCTGATGGCCACAGACAAAGAAAAAGAAAAGTGTCATGTCATGTTGATAAAGGTCTTCATCCACATTATAATTATGTAAGTGTGCACAAAGATTGAACACATACTTCAGAAGATGATTTTTCAGAGGAAGAGGAGTAGGCCCATATTGAGCTTCAAGATAAAATTTATTACTGACAAATAATGATACTGCGTTTTAAACATTTACGTTGGAATACTTAGTAATGCCCCCTTCACAACATCGCTATGCTGAAGTAGATTTTGACAAGGGAAATTTAGTAATGTCCGCTATCCCCAAGTGTCGCTGATTGTGACACTATGACCGCTCCCGTTCCTATGTGAGGGGGTGGTGGAATAAAGAGACGGAATCAGTGACACATAGGGACGGGAGACATTGGCCATAAGTCGGAATCAGCGTCACATAGGAACGGGAGCGGACATCGGCATAGTGTCACAATCAGCGACACATAGGGACGGCGGACATAAAAGAACAAAATGGTCAACACAGGGGACGGAGCACATCAGAATTTATTTGATTCATTATCATTTAAGGGGTGGTGGAAAATAAAGGCGGAATCAGGGACAAGTGAGGACTGTGGACTAATTGGCATATAGTCCGATTCAGCGACATATCATGACTACTAGCGCAACGCCGAGTCCCAGTAACGCCTAGTAACGGTAACGCCTAGTAACGGTAACGCCAAGTACTGGTAACGCCGAGTACAGCAAATTTGAAGCGATTCGGTTAAGAAACGGCGGAGTCGTATAGCGCGCGCGTTTCTGAACCGATTCGCTTCCGGTTTGGCACACGGATAGTCCCCGGCCCCGGTCATCTTCCTGCCAAATGCGAAGGCGATCGGCCCAGAAACGCCGGAGATACGGGCGCCGAGAGGCCGGCGGATGCGCGTTTCGCGCATTTGCGAAACCGCGCAAATGACACGTCCGCCTCGGTTGCCGTTGCCATCGCCCCTTGAGGGCTCACAGCAAATTTGAAGCGAATCGGTCGAAAAACGGCGGAGTTATAAGGCCCGTTTCGTGTTTCAGACACACACACAGACACACACACACACACACACGGGACACTTGCCAAATTACTATATGACTAGCGCAACGCGGAGTACCAGTAACGCCTAGTAACGGTAACGCCTAGTAACGGTAATGCCAAGTATTGGTAACGCTGAGTACAGCAAATTTGAAGCGATTTGGTAAAGAAACGGTGGAGTTAAAAGGCCCCGTTTCGCGTTGGCGCTGCTCTGAGAGTGATGCGCTCTCCCTAGTAACGGTAACGCCTAGTAACGGTAAGGCCAAGTACTGGTAACGCTGAGTGCAGCAAATTTGAAGCGATTTCGTTAAGAAACGGCAGAGTTATAAAGCCCCGTTTCCCGTTGGCGCTGCTCTGAGAGTGACGCGCTCTCCCGATTTTCTTCAAATTTGCTGCCAGGCTTTGCCCCAGTGACAGCAAGCCTGACAGCAAGTTTGACGCGATTCGGTTGAAAACCAGCGGAGTTATAAGGCCCGTTTTTCATCATGCTGCTGTTATGCGCCTAAGTAATGGATGCGCTTCCGGTTTGGCACACAGATAGTCCCCAGCCCCAGTCATCTTCCTGCCAAATTCGAAGGCAATGGGCCCAGAAACGCCGGAGATACGGGCGCCAAGAGGCCGGCGGATGCGCGTTTCGCGCAAATGATAGGGCCGCCTCGGTTGCCGTTGCCATCGCCCCTTGAGGGCTCACAGCAAATTTGAAGCGAATCGGTCGAAAAACGGCGGAGTTATAAGGCCCGTTTCGTGTTTCAGACACACACACAGACACACACACACACACACACGGGACACTTGCCAAATTACTATATGATGATGATGGACATCGGCATTGTGTCCGAATCAGCGATGTATTCAATTGCCAGTCAAACTAGTGTTATTAAAAAAGCAAAAGGAATCAGTAGACCTGTTGTTCAAATGGTCATGACACACGATAACTATTTAAAATCGTTGTTCGCCAGCAAGACGTTTTATCATGACAACATAAAAATACAATCTAAGTTACACGAGATAAACACAACAGTTGTAAATAAAAAATCACTCGACTCAAACAACACAAAGCGTGTGTTTAAATCACCTGAGTTTTCCTTTGCAGTTGGTCACTGGAGAACTAAGTGTCATAGTCAGTAGACTTTCGAAACTTGGAATCATATTGAATTGAATAAGCACCCTTTGGAGTTCTTATTGTTATTTCCCTAGAACAGATTTTAATGTGTCGTTTATATTTTTTCGCATTCTTTTTTTTATCGCATCTATGTCTTGCGGTTGTGAAAAACTTGCTCTTGATTTTTTCTGAAGTTCAAACTTTTGCATTTTGTAGTCGTTGTAGTCTGCTTGCAATCTATTGAACTCCTCATCCGAAATTTGAGAGTCTTGCAAAGCCTTACTGATTATTAACCGAAATGAACTAAGTTTTGCCATTATTAATTGAACCATGGCTGTATGCTTTTGAAGTTTTATTTTTATTTTGTTGTTGAAAGCAGACGTACTGATTGAAAACAACCCCAGCGTCAGTGATACACACCCTAGAGGCAAAGCTATGGGCGATCCGACCCCTGTCGCTAACAACCCTACAGAGCTTCCTGCTGTTAAAGTACCTAGAGTTCCAAATCCAGTATTTAAGTATGTTATTGAATTAAGCAAACAAGAGTACCTTCGTTTGGTTATGTTATAGTTAGTGAGGTCTTTTTCCAATTCTCTTTGTATTTCAGTAATCGTGGACAATCTGAACTTTTTGATTTCAGGATCATCACCACCCTCAGTCTTTTCTTTGTCAGTATTTTCTTTCGGTATTTTTGGATAAACCTTAACGGACATCTTTTTATATTTTAAAAAAAAAATTAACATTTAATTTGCACTTGTTATCATTTTAAGAAGATCATCAGACAAAATGCTTTCAGTGTAATAAAACCCAATGAGATCTAAATTAGTAACATTAATGAACGTTAATTCTTTGAGATTGTTTGGATCAACACTCAATATAACTTTATCGCTGGTCGACACTGCCTTAATTTCTTCACCGCGGTTTTGAATAACGATAGTACATCTCACTGATTCAACATCCAAGTTTTGCCAAGAAATAAGAATCCCTTTCATTAGGTTGTCGCTAACACCAACAGGTAGGGAATCAGGGTTGTCTGCTCTAACAGAAAGTTCAAATATCATAGTAAATTCGTCTGCTAAAGCCATTTTAGGAATGAACTCTAATAGCGTGGCTGCATCCTTTGTCACTGTCTTTTTTCTGTGCAGCATGTACTGTCTCTTTTTATAAGGTTTGATTGCTATTTCTCTTCTGCTGTTGTTTTGTGGAATCAGACTGACATGTAACGGTCCTGAGTTAAATGATTTGCGAAAGTGTTTGTCATTATCAAAGAATGTAAACGGGCTTAAAAATTCAAACTTAATTTCCCAATCAACGGATGGAATTAAATGCCATTTGTTGTCCCTTTTCTTAACAACTTTATATTCAAACTGGCCAACATTATCAGCTACTACATTACGCAGTTGCTCTAGTTTAGGTACAAATCACAAGTGGCACTCTTGGACATGTGTTGATTTGTTTGTATGTTGTCCTCCCCACCATTGTTGATGTGTACTGTGTGGGTGAGGGTCATAAAGGCGAGCTTGGCACATTCTTTTTTAAGAATGATGCTTTGCTTGTCTCACTTTGGTTCTGACCCACGCACTGCTAGGTGAATGGTATCGTAATCAGCTTTGGTGGAGGGGAGTTAATTAGAAAAAGAGAGTAATTACCCTTTGTTCAATTTCGTCATCTCCTCTCTTGGCCTCACTATTTCATTCTTTGATTAACAATAAAGCGTTTGGTATCAACAGAAAGAGCAAACACCGAACTAAACGGTTATGGTAGAAATAGCTGCATTAGCTGATAATGTTTGGCCGTGCTTGTGTTTGAAAGTAGCATAAGTAACAGAGTATGATTACGCTCTTTTCCGTTTTTGTAACACTAAACTAAAGGTAAAACGGGCAAGACATGTTGTGCTGCTTCTTTCTTCGTTTTTGGGGCTTTGAAATCTGCTGGAACCCCAACCCCCCCCCCCCCCCCCCCCCCTTTATGTAGGCTACAACATGACCCGCCCCTTTAAAACTCTGCTCCACAGTACACATTCACTTCATTTACCTTATAATTATGTACAAAGGATAGCCACATCTTGTGTAGGCCTACAATCTTTCCGAGGCTGGAATGTCTCTTCCAGTCAGCCCCTTAGGAAATATGATAGGCCTAATGGTTCTCAGATTACAGCGTGCAGATCCTCCCGCACGTCTCCCAACCGCCAGTATTCAAACTTATGGGGCTCAGAAGTGATAAAATACCAGTTAACAACTTAACTGGCTTTAATATTTATCGCGCTCAAACGTGATAAAATACCAGTTAACTACTTAAGTGGACTTTCTTCTTCCCAAAACGTGATAAAATACCAGTTAACTACTTAAGTGGACTTTCTTCTTCCCAAAACGTGATAAAATACCAGTTAACTACTTAAGTGGACTTTCTTTTCAATTTCCGCTTCCGGTCAGTTAACTGCTTAAGTGGCATTTTATCATGGTTGAACTAGCAACTAGTTAACTTGTTTTTGTAACACGAAATCCCATTGGATACTGCAGATCAGCAATCTTTCCCCAGAAATTGCTCCAAATACGTTTTAGTAACTGAAATAATCCCCAAATAGCATCAAATAGTATAAATATATCATTGTCCGTTTCTTATGAGTTAGTGGATAGATTGTATCCGTTAGGTTGAATTGCTGTCCAATGAACGTATGGTAGTCAAATCTTGCTGCAACTTTAGAAGCATATCTTTTTGAGATGGCCTAGGCTCTACATTAACGCAACGTAGCACACGTTTCGCTGCATCTATTACAGATGCAACTTCAGGCAAATTGGCACGTGCAAAACGATCATCAGCCATATTTGCGGAAAAGGGTCAGGGTCAATAGCACTTGACGCAGGTAATCGTTGAGTAAAAAACAAAAACAAACAAAAAACGCCGACCAATTACATTGCGTGTTACAAAACCTTCAGAAAATAATCCCCTCTCAAACGGAAAAAAACTTCGAAATGTCAGTTAACTAGTTAACTTGTATAAGCGATTTCCGCTTACGGTAAGTTAAGTACTTAACTGGAATAGTATATATATATATATATATATATAATTTTTTTAAATTTAACACGGAACATTGCTCAAAGTTAACATTAACTGGTTTTGTTTCTGAGGTTCACAAATAAAGACATTGGACACAGAAAAGCTTTATCAAAGCAAACTATTCTGCATTTCAAATGCACTAACTTTTCAGTCCTTCAGAGTAGGGGTACGGAGCTGGCTATTCACTGAGATTTTTCTTTCATACTATATATATATAGTATGAAACAGCGTTGTAGTTGTTTGATTTTATTTATTCTATTTAAATTCGCGTGTGTTTTAATTGAAGTGAATACCAACTCAGCTTTGTCTTTTTTGTCATTGCATGTCCCAAGAAGTTTTTGGCTGCCTTTTTAGTTTTGATGTTCAATGCAGGGTTAGTATGTGCTCACTATATATATTTTTTACCAGCCCTCGCATTTATTTTGAAATCTGCTCAGTGTTTTCTTTTTTGCTATTTAAATCTATGATCTTCGGAATTTTCCCGGATTCCGATATTTCCCGTGACATATGCATACTTTTGGGCTCTCTGGAAGCTGTGTTCTTTAGCTAACTCGAGCTATAGCTCTCGTTAGTTAAAGCACACGTTTCTCTATGGAGCCCAAAAGTCATGTACCTTGCCCAAATCCAAATAACTAATAGTGTGTCTCTCTGCCTGCCTCTCCCTCTCTTTCACTCACTCTCACACTCTCTCTCTCACACACTCTCTCTCTCACTCTCTCTCTCTCTCTCTCTCTCTTTTCTCTCTCTCTCTCTCTCTCTCTCTCTCTCTCTCTCTCTCTCTCTCTCTCTCTCTCTCGCTTTCTATATATCTCTGTCATTCTCTCTCTCTCACTCTCTCTCTCACTCTCTCTCTCTCTCTCTCTCTCTCTGTCTCTCACTCTCTCTCTCTCTCTCACTCTGTCTCTCTCTCACTCTCTCTCTCACTCTCTCTGTCTCTCACTCTCTCTGTCTCTCTCTCTCTCTCTCTCTCTCTCTCTCTCTCTCTCTCTCTCTCTGTCTCTCACTCTCTGTCTCTCACTCTCTCTGTCTCTCACTCTCTCTGTCTCTCTCACTCTCTCTGTCTCTCACTCTCTCTCACTCTCTCACTCTCTCTGTCTCTCACTCTCTCTGTCTCTCACTCTCTCTGTCTCTCACACACTCTCTCTCTCAACCCCTTTTCCTCCACCTGTATTGCCCCCTTGTCCCTCATTTCCCCCCTCCACCCTTCTCAGTTTTCTTCCCCCCCCCCTTCTCTCTCCGTCCTTGTATTCTTCCTTCTGAATACCTTGTTGTAAATAGCGCTTTGTTATTTCCCTTTGATTGACTTAATTGTTTTTGTCTTCTATGTTAATTTTCTTTTCTTTCCATGGACATAATTATTGTTGTGAATATTTTCTTTTGCCCCAGGGCTGATTGGAAAACAAGCTTTATACAATCTTATAATGCTTATATCGTTGCTACAGTCATATCCAGCTCTGGAATTGCAAGATTACTTTAGTTCATGAGTTAATTAACTTTAATTTTCTTTTCTTTTTCACTTTTTTTTATTTATTTGTTGTTATTAATTTGTTAGGGATTTGTTGCACACGCACTCATATTGACATACACACACGCGCGCGCGCGCGCACACGCACACACACTCCCCCTCCCCTCCCCCCGTCTAATATCACCATTGTGTGAACAGACTTTAAATTAAATCAATCAAATCAAATCAATGCTTATATCATAGCCCTGGTTAAATAAAATTTCGTTTCGTTTCTATTCTTTGCCCTCCCCCGAAATCGAATCGGAATGTGTTGGCTGTATGCAGCGGGGAAACCAGTGAAAGCTCAAATCGAATCGGAATGTGTCGGCTGTATGCAGCGGGGAAACCAGTGAAAGCTCAAATCGAATCGGAATGTGTTGGCTGTATGCAGCGGGGAAACCAGTGAAAGCTCAAATCGAATCGGAATGTGTCGGCTGTATGCAGCGGGGAAACCAGTGAAAGCTCAAATCGAATCGGAATGTGTCGGCTGTATGCAGCGGGGAAACCAGTGAAAGCTCAAATCGAATCGGAATGTGTCGGCTGTATGCAGCGGGGAAACCAGTGAAAGCTCAAATCGAATCGGAATGTGTCGGCTGTATGCAGCGGGGAAACCAGTCAAAGCTGAAATCGAATCGGAATGTGTCGGCTGTATGCAGCGGGGAAACCAGTCAAAGCTGAAATCGAATCGGAATGTGTCGGCTGTATGCAGCGGGGAAACCAGTGAAAGCTCAAATCGAATCGGAATGTGTCGGCTGTATGCAGCGGGGAAACCAGTGAAAGCTGAAATCGAATCGGAATGTGTCGGCTGTATGCAGCGGGGAAACCAGTGAAAGCTCAAATCGAATCGGAATGTGTTGGCTGTATGCAGCGGGGAAACCAGTGAAAGCTCAAATCGAATCGGAATGTGTCGGCTGTATGCAGCGGGGAAACCAGTGAAAGCTCAAATCGAATCGGAATGTGTCGGCTGTATGCAGCGGGGAGACCAGTGAAAGCTGAAATCGAATCGGAATGTGTTGGCTGTATGCAGCGGGGAAACCAGTGAAAGCTGAAATCGAATCGGAATGTGTTGGCTGTATGCAGCGGGGAAACCAGTGAAAGCTGAAATCGAATCGGAATGTGTCGGCTGTATGCAGCGGGGAAACCAGTCAAAGCTCAAATCGAATCGGAATGTGTCGGCTGTATGCAGCGGGGAAACCAGTCAAAGCTCAAATCGAATCGGAATGTGTAGGCTGTATGCAGCGGGGAAACCAGTGAAAGCTCAAATCGAATCGGAATGTGTCGGCTGTATGCAGCGGGGAAACCAGTCAAAGCTCAAATCGAATCGGAATGTGTTGGCTGTATGCAGCGGGGAAACCAGTGAAAGCTCAAATCGAATCGGAATGTGTTGGCTGTATGCAGCGGGGAAACCAGTCAAAGCTCAAATCGAATCGGAATGTGTTGGCTGTATGCAGCGGGGAAACCAGTGAAAGCTCAAATCGAATCGGAATGTGTTGGCTGTATGCAGCGGGGAAACCAGTGAAAGCTCAAATCGAATCGGAATGTGTCGGCTGTATGCAGCGGGGAAACCAGTGAAAGCTCAAATCGAATCGGAATGTGTCGGCTGTATGCAGCGGGGAAACCAGTGAAAGCTCAAATCGAATCGGAATGTGTTGGCTGTATGCAGCGGGGAAACCAGTCAAAGCTCAAATCGAATCGGAATGTGTCGGCTGTATGCAGCGGGGAAACCAGTGAAAGCTCAAATCGAATCGGAATGTGTTGGCTGTATGCAGCGGGGAAACCAGTCAAAGCTCAATCGAATCGGAATGTGTCGGCTGTATGCAGCGGGGAAACCAGTCAAAGCTCAAATCGAATCGGAATGTGTCGGCTGTATGCAGCGGGGAAACCAGTGAAAGCTCAAATCGAATCGGAATGTGTCGGCTGTATGCAGCGGGGAAACCAGTGAAAGCTCAAATCGAATCGGAATGTGTTGGCTGTATGCAGCGGGGAAACCAGTCAAAGCTCAAATCGAATCGGAATGTGTTGGCTGTATGCAGCGGGGAAACCAGTGAAAGCTCAAATCGAATCGGAATGTGTCGGCTGTATGCAGCGGGGAAACCAGTGAAAGCTCAAATCGAATCGGAATGTGTCGGCTGTATGCAGCGGGGAAACCAGTGAAAGCTCAAATCGAATCGGAATGTGTCGGCTGTATGCAGCGGGGAAACCAGTGAAAGCTCAAATCGAATCGGAATGTGTCGGCTGTATGCAGCGGGGAAACCAGTGAAAGCTCAAATCGAATCGGAATGTGTTGGCTGTATGCAGCGGGGAAACCAGTGAAAGCTCAAATCGAATCGGAATGTGTCGGCTGTATGCAGCGGGGAAACCAGTGAAAGCTCAAATCGAATCGGAATGTGTCGGCTGTATGCAGCGGGGAAACCAGTGAAAGCTCAAATCGAATCGGAATGTGTCGGCTGTATGCAGCGGGGAAACCAGTGAAAGCTGAAATCCTCGGACACATGTGTACCTTACCCATTATGGCTCTATGGCCTGGGAACGTAGAAGAACGTAAATGCGTGCTGGGAGATCTACAAAAAGTTGGTCAGCTTGAGGTCTATGAAGGGGGATGGTGAATGCGGGAGCGGGGCGAGGCGAGGGGGGGGGGGGGGGGGGGGGGGGGTAGTGTGAGAAAATGCCTTTTGCATGGAAAACGCTATTTGTAATGGTTTGGATTCTAGGGGAGTGTGAAGGAGGGGGGGGGGGGGGGTGACGTAAATGTAGTTATTGTTATTTCGTTTTGGGTTGTTCCTTATGATAAGTGCGTTGTTTTGTTGTTGTTTCTGCTCAGATTTTTAACTTTTTTGTGAAGCGCTTAGAGCCCCGTAAGGAGAATAAGCGCTATATAAATTGTCATTGTCATTATTATTAAGAATATTCTGTGCAGAGGAGAATAAGATCGTTCGTCTCTGTCTGTCTGTCTGCCCGGGGTATATTTCGTGAACCGCCGGAAGGAATCATTTTAAGTTTTGTGTGGTCGAGTATCACTTGTTTGGTTTTTCTTTCTTTCAATGTTTTAATATTGTTGATGTTTATTCCATATTTTTGTTTTGCCACAGGGTTAGGTGCAAACAAGTATTGATTCTTATCTCATAACCCTGTATAAATAAAGTTTCGTTCGTTACTCTCTCTCTCTCTTTCTCTTTCTCTCTCTCTCTCTCTCTCTCTCTCTCTCTCTCTCTCTCTCTCTATCTCTCTCTCTCTCTCCTCTCTCTGTCTGTCTCTCTCATTCACTCTCTTTTGTTTACCTACAAAACTAAGCTTGACTCCATGCTGGTCATAACTATCCAAAAATGGTAGAAGAGGGGTGATCGAAATCCTTCGTAGTTTGAGGAAGTTAAATTCATTTGATGTTAGTATATTTTGGAAGATGTTTGATACTAAAATAGAGCCAGTTTTAACGTACGGAGCTGAAGTGTGGGGACTTATTGAAAATAAACCATTAGAAAGTGTCCATACTTTTGCAATCAAAACTCTTAAATGTTCCAGTACATTCCTCAAACAAAGTATGCTATGGCGAGTCAGGAAGACATCCATTGTTTATTCGTTCGTATGTTAAATGCATTAGATATTGGATTAAACTAACACGACTACCATTGACACGTATCTGCAAAAAAGCGTACCAAATGCTCTTAAGACAACACGAATTAGGTAAATATAACTGGGTATCAAGTGTTAAAAAAGTATTAACAGAAAATGGTTTTGGTTTGGATAACGCAGGGTTTAGGAAATGAAAAGGTTTTTCTGTGTGAATTCAAACAACGTATGGTCGATTGCTTTAAACAAAACTGGCACGCTGCTATAGCTGAAAAAGATAAATATAGTTGGTACCATTCTTTTAAGGACGGATTATATCCTGAAAAATATCTTGATGTACTAACAAATAAATGGTGTAGGGATGCCTTTATTAAATTTAGAACGAGAACTCTAGGCTTGTATTCTAACAAATTGTGGTTCACTCGTGATTTGTTTATTAATTCTGTTTGTCCTTTATGTTCTGATGGTTTTGAGGATGAATTGCACTTTTTATTTTCTTGTAAGGAATATAATAAGTTACGCAAAACATGTCTTATATTCACTAAATCCAATTTGCAGAGGTATAATTTATGTAATTTACTTGCCTCAGAGAATGAAAAATAAAGTGTTATGCTTTGTTTTTAGCTAAAGCTACAAAGCTTAGAAAAGAGAAATTGGATTGTTGCATATATCTTTGTGGTGCATTACCCGACTTATCCTATTGGTAACTTACGTATTATTGTTTGTTGGTCAGTCTAACAGTTATTCTGTAGTGTAAATTTATTTTTCTATAGTGTAATCTATCTATGTATGCAATATGTTTTATTTTATGTTTCTTAAAAAACAAAATCTTATGAACTGATTTAGTCGCCAGTTAGGCTTATATTCTTCTTTAGTTCATGGTTTGTGCTTCCTTGGCATAGGAGCATTGTTTGCTAATGTCAATAAAATTCATTTTTCTTTTTTTTCCCAATTTTTTTTTAACCCCCCCCTCCACCACCACGATCGCAGTAAAAATAGATTGTGCCTTCTATTTTGCAAAGGGAATTTTATTATATATATAATATAAATAAAATGTAAGCTAATGTAAAAAAATATATATATATATATTATATAAGCTAGTAGAATGATCTCCCGTGGAACGCCGAGAATCACGCAGTGTGTAAAGGCCTGTATCGTTCGCTCCATTGCATTAAAAGAAGATATAACCGACTTTAAACAATTAGGTTAGTAGAACGTATCTTGAATTTCACAAACCGCGCGTAGCCAGAATCACGCAGTGTGTAAAGGCCTGTATCGTTCCCTCCATTGCATTAAAAAAAAACCACCGACTTAAAAAAAAAAATAGGTTAGTAGAACGTATCTTGAATTTCACAAACCGCGCGTAGATATAATTAAAACGTTGGACTAATCTAACTCTTTTCAAAAACCAGTTTAATGATGTAGTCCTTTTTTTTTTTAGGTATTAGGTACTTTGTTGTCACAGAGGCGCTGTGAAATTCGGGTTGCTCCCCCCACCTGGAGAGCGCGTCGCAACCAGAGGCGCGCCACCCCCTTTTTTTGCATACGATTTTGGTGTGACTGATGAGGAAGGAAAGGTGTGTGTGTGTGAGTGTAAATTTTGACTAAATGACAACTTTTTCGTTGCCACTGGGATTAACGTATGCTAAGTGCATGGGCACACGGGACTTCGGTTTATCGTCTCATCCGAAAGACTCCTCGTTCAGACCGTAATGCCTAGTGCAAAATGAGAGGAAAAATCCCCTGTACCCAGGTTCGAACTTGACACAAGGCGAACGCGTTACCTCTGTGCCACGCTACACCCCTCGCGCGGAGAGGGGGGGCGGGAGAGGAGAGAAAGCGAGAGAGAGAGAGAGAGAGAGAGAGAGAGAGAGAGAGAGAGAGAGAGAGAGAGAGAGAGAGAGAGAGAGAGAGAAGGAACGAACGGGAACGTAAAGAACGTGTTAATAATAACATGGCGCGCATACTCAAACACATTCGTTAGCCTTCACAAAGAAGCGTTGACGAATGTTGGAATGCTCACCTTAAAGCTTGCATGTCCGCTAATATGGACAGCCACATGAACACAATAATCAAGTATACATACACAAAATTCAAATGGACATATTTTCACAAACCGCGCGTAGTTTAAGCATACACAAGCTCGAATATATACACACTGAAAGATAAGCCCCCCTCACCCTCCACCCCCCCCCCTCTCTCTCCACACACACACACACACAGACACAGACACACACACACACACACACGCACACACACACGCACACACACACACACACACACAACACACACACACAGACACACACACACACACACACACACACACACACACACAGACACACACACACACACACACACACACACACGCACACACACACACGCATGCACAATCAAGTGCTCGTGCACTTTCTCTCTCCCTCCTCTTTTAACAAAAGAAAATGTTACTTTACTAACAGAGTTGCTGTTTACTGGAATGATCTTGACACTAACATTAAGTTTGCACAAAATATTAATACTTTTAAAAATCTTCTAAATAATCTTCCTAAATTTCAGAATTTTTTGTGTGATTTTGATTGATTTGATTTTCCAAAAACTTGCCCAGACCAATTGAAAACAAATCATAAGTCATTTGATATTGAGGGGACGATTAATAGGCCGTGAGGCCTAGGCTGATGAAGCCTGTCCCTATCTACCTACCTACCTACCTACCTACCTACCTTTTCACACACACGCGACACATGCACAAAGCCACACTGATATGCAAATATGCACACACATTTACGCACAAACCTTAACATATACTAATGTTAAATATTGTTGCCGAATTCGCCGAAAAATTTCAAATTTGACAACATTTTAACCTTGAATATCTCAAACATCGCTGGATGGAATATGTTCATATTTTGAACATTTTATTGAAAATTAATATACATTTTTAAGACATCCGCTATACAATGAACCATTTTTTTAGACCTCATCTCTTATATAATTATTTTACCATCGCGAGCTGTGGGTGTACACGTCACGTGAGATAAGGGCCACGTGATCTCTCCACGCGATGACTATAATTTATGATTATATTATCCCTTTTCCCTCGACTGACTTTGGGTCGGTTTTTTTAAACAAACAACATCCATTTTCCTTTATCTTTGAGAGAATGGGGATCATTTGTCTCATCGTCATGATACAGAGTACTGTTCTATCAATATATATATATTCCCTCATCCATTCTTTCTCTCCCTCACCTTTTTTGCTGCTTCTTCCGTCAGTGGTTGTATGATGGTTTTATCACATTACAATATATTTTATTTTGATTAAAGTTATCCGTGAGTAACCTAGATTTTTAGCGTGCCTGTGACTACCCGGCTTTTACCTGTATTTATTTTTGGTGAGTTTTATTCAGGTGTGGAAAAAGAACATGTAATTTGAACTGGCCACAACTTGTTCAGAACAAAAAGACCCCTGGAAAAAGTCAAGAGATCAACGTCGGGGAAAATTTTAACCAAGCTTGTTTTTTGTCAGCTTTTTGAACAGATATATAGTAACATTTGATAAAAACTTTTTGTCCAAATGTCTTTCTGATCGAACATTAGAATCAAGACCAGTTACAATAACTTGGTGTGTTGATCTATGTTCTAAAAAACAGAGAGTGCTAGTTTAGTTGGTCCTCCTTTTTTAGAGGAGGCAGACAGAGCCCAGTCCACGACAGCTGTTTCGATCCATGAGGATCTCGTCACGTGAACACGGCATTGGGATCTTACCCAAGTCATGTGGATTTTGTCACCTCAACACCAAGGTCCTTCCACAGTGGGAAGGTTTTCCCTGTTGTATATTAGCACACACCAAAAAAAAAAGCCAAACCAGCACTCAGATAAAACAATGGAAATAAGAATCTTATGTAAAAAGGTGAACATAACAATGTTCCAAAGTTAAAATATAAACATATAAACGACACGACCAGGGAGGGCCAGCAACTGAGATGGTGTCCAAAAGGATGAAAATAGATTTGAAATAAAATCTCGGTATACTGCTGTGCACCGCGCCTCTGATCTAAAGGACTTGAAAGTTAGAGCATTTGAAATGCAAGACTAGTAAAATTTGATAAAACCTTTTTGTACAAATGTCTTTATAATCGAACATTAGAATCAAGACCAGTTACAAGAACTTGGTATCTTGATCTATGTTCTAAAAAACATTATAATGAACTTTCATTTTACAACGGTAAACGTTTTGACAAATATTATCCGTTTTTCATACTTGCCACTAACATAAACAAACAAATAGACAAAAAAGCGAACAAATACTAATAACATTTTCTTAAAACACACAATCATATGAAAGTACATTAACAGACAAAATGAGAGAAGAGAGAGAGAGAGAGAGAGAGAGAGAGAGAGAGAGAGAGAGAGAGAGAGAGAGAGAGAGAGAGATGAGAGAGAGAGAGAGAGAGAGAGTAGGACTCAACTCAAACTCAACTCAGTTTACTGACTAGGCCTTCTGCCCATGTCACAATGGAACAGTGGGGAGGGGGAGAATGCACAATGGCATATAACTAACAATAAACACAGTTAATTACAAAACCACAAAGATTTTTGATCGCATATTGAGGGAACAGTGGGAGGGGTAAGGAATGCAGAATGAGAGAGAGAGAGAGAGAGAGAGAGAGAGAGAGAGAGAGAGAGAGAGATACAGACAGACAGACAGACAGACAGACAGTCAGGGAGGCCTTCGTTCTGATTGCAGTCCACTCCCGTTCCTACAGGCCCGGCAGCACCAAACAAAATTGTTCATCCAAAACTGGTTTGCCAGTGAAGTCATAAAAAGGGGCAGCACTGTATGTCAGGAAATCACTAGTCAGAAGATTTATGTCTCAGTACTGAATAGTAATAGTAGGTAAAACGGTTGACGCCTCTCAGTCATCTCCATCGCCGAGTGTTAGAACTGCGAGCGCAAACTACACAAAAAAAGGTGGTCGTATGTCAGGAGGTCACAAGTTAGAAGAGTTCTGTGCCCGTAACAGGAGAAAGACTGTTGCATCTCCATCACCCAGTGTTACTGTCGATGCGTTGATTTTTTCAGACAGAATGGTGCTGTGCCAGATGTCCATGGTGGTTGTCCTCTTCGCATCGTGCTCCGCCATTGATACCTGTAGACCACAGTGTGAGTAGTGAAGCCAACATTCCAGAAACGTCTGAACAATTGAACAATGACTTATTTCCTTTTTAAGGCCACTAGCCCCTAGAAACATGTCCAAGGAACTAACCAAATAACATTAAGACATGTACTAGACATCTCAATTAGATTCCAACATCATTATCAGGACAAACGTTTTTGATGGTTAGCGAAAAATGATGACATCAAACGTATACCAGGCAACCCAGAATTTGTGTGTAGTAGTAGTAGTAGTAGTAGTAATTAGGGCTAGAAGTGGGCCTCGCCGCCCTTTTACGCCCTTTCTCGTTTGTGACTTTGATTTGTTTCAAGGTGGCATGCTTTCTACAGCTAAAACTATAAAATTTAACAAAATTATGGAATGGACTTTTTCTCTCCTTTTTTTTTTTATTCATCAAAAGTATTATACAAATTTGACATAATTGTATCTTTGTCCAGAAGATTTTTGCAGTGCCAAATTTTTAATTAAGTTGCAGCCCAAACAAAACGGGAAAGGCCTAGTGAGTCAGTGCTCAAAGCTGACCTTGACATGCGCTCGAACAAATCAGGTGCGTCAAGTACGCCTAAGCTTAGTAAGGAGCAAAAATCAAACAAAAAAAACAACAGAAAAAGGGGTGAAAAGCTTGCAGCACAAATCTCTGGAAAAGATAAGTCTTACCTGTTTCGATGCTTGGAAAACACAAAACAAAACACACAAACCATAGTCTAGCAAAAGTTCCACAAAGGGAAGCTTTTGGACACATTTGATGGTATGTTTGGTTGCGTCACTAGATCTATTTGCCGCCATAGTGCATAACACTCTATCAATTGAGGCCTAGCACAAAACTGCTCACAATAGGCCTCCAACATGACTTTGAAGCAGACAAATATCACTCAAAGTTGTATAAACACCATTCCAGAGCAGTGGGGCTAAAGATGTCTATTCGCACAGGCCACCAAGGCACAAACATCATCGTCACCACAATGTCATAAAAACATAATTCGAGCCATTTGCCGTCAAGGGTCAGGTACAAATCAACTGTGTGGAACATGGGATTGGAACAAAGACAATCGTGCTAAGACCCCAACAAATCAACAGTGCGGAACACGGGATTGAAACCAAAGATACAACCGTGCTAAGGCCCCGACAAAGCAACAGTGTGGAACACGGGATTGAAACAAAGACAACCGTGCTAAGGCCCCAACAAATCAACAGTGCGGAACACGGGATTGAAACAAAGACAACCGTGCTAAGGCCCCAACAAATCAACAGTGCGGAACACGGGATTGAAACAAAGCCAACCGTGCTAAGGCCCCGACAAATCCACAGTGCGGAACACGGGATTGAAACAAAGACAACCGTGCTAAGGCCCCGACAAATCCACAGTGCGGAACACGGGATTGAAACAAAGACAACCGTGCTAAGGCCCCAACAAATCAACAGTGCGGAACACGGGATTGAAACAAAGACAACCGTGCTAAGGCCCCGACAAATCCACAGTGCGGAACACGGGGTTGAATCAAAGCCAACCGTGCTAAGGCCCCAACAAATCCACAGTGCGGAACACGGGGTTGAAACAAAGCCAACCGTGCTAAGGCCCCGACAAATCCACAGTGCGGAACACGGGATTGAAACAAAGCCAACCGTGCTAAAGCCCGGGTATCCTCTCACTAACTCTATATAAATGTACAGTGCATAACACCGGTTAAAATAAAGACAGCAAATCGCTGGTTATACCATGCCAGTCCTATAAGTGCCAAATCCTTGTGTTCACCTGTTTGGCCAAAGGATCAACCACTGGTCAAGTAGATCTAGATCTAATTCTCTCTACACCATCCAACTGTGATCTGCCTCTGATCCTACTCGAAATTCTCCGGCTTCTACTGCGAGGCAAAGTCTAGACTTTCCTCTTCTTTTCTTTCTTCTTCACTTTTCCATCCAGTTTTTGAAGTTCACTTTCACTTTACACCCTGTTGCCATTGTCACTTAGTGACGTCAAATATGAATATGGCCCAAATGTTACAGTTGCAGAACCGCGACTCTCAAAGGCAGAGACGAAAATTTACAATCCCACACAGTAGATAATCAAAGCTGAAAACCGTTCATCTGCAGAAATCACGAAATAACATCAGATGACCCAGTAACACAACAACAGTGCGAAAACGTACTTTAGGCCATTCGAGCACAAAGACAACGGCATCATCACACAAAGACACAGCGCCCAAAAAATCACCGGTCATCATACCAAGACCACAGTGCCAACGAAGAAACACTGGTCATTGCGCACAAGCCACCACAGCGCCAATTCTAAACGCTGGTTTAATGTGCTATAGGCCCAAAAGGCAGACTCCAGAGATATAGAAAGGACTTTCTATATATCTCTGCAGAATCTAAGAAAGATTATTCGCGGGTTCAAAATAGCATCTGACTTCCGCAGCAACAGCGTCCGGACTGACGCGGGAAAAACTAGCAGCAAGCAGCTCGGATACTCAAACTGTCCTTACCACTAAATACATTGCTAAACGAATAATAATTATCTGCATGCAAATTTTTAGGCTCTTATGTCCCTCGGTTCAAACGCTATCATGTTGACATATAATACATCGTCAGCCAGCCCATCCCCTCCTCCCCAACACACACACACACACACACACACACACACACACACACACACACACACACACACACACACACACACACAATCAAACACCACATAAAAACATTACCAGCTTCGCGTCACGTCTGGTAGCCATGAAACAAACCCACCAAATACCATAGCTTGATTATTACAACTCTATAAACATCATTTTGTGGGGTTTAACGTGGGTTTTTGTTGTCGTGTCACCCTCTACAACAACACTTGTCAGACTGTTTCTCTGTTGCGCAGATGTACCGCTGGGTGGAAACTGTAACAGGATCAGCCCCAAGTTCTGTACTCCAGGGTCAATCTGTGACGACTCCACTCCCTCTAAAGCATGCAGTAAGCCGTCTGTCTGTCTGTCTCTCTGCGTCTCTGTGCGTTTGTCTGTCTATATGTGTGTCAGACTGTCTGTCTGTCTGACTGTATTTCTGTACAACATTATAATGTGACATTTCCCTCATCTTAGTGCATGCTTTGCTTTCTCTAATCTGTTGCTCTCTTAAAAGGGCCGGCCACACGTCCACTAAAGTCGTACGACTGTACGATACGATACAGAAATGTTTTGAGGCGATCTGGAAGAAGGGAACGAAAAAATGGCATAAAGAATTGCGCATGATAAAGTCAAGAGATCCAAGGGAGTATTGGAGAAAGATTAAAGGTGAATCTGTTTCCCCTTGTCCTATTTCTCTTGAAGATCTTAAAGATCACTTTCAGTTGCTTAATCAGGATATCGGAATTAATTATACAAACTTTGATGAAGTAATTGAAAGGAAAGTCAGTTTAGATATCTTAAATGATCCAATTACAGAAGATGAAATCGAAGGCGTTATTTAATGCTTAAAAAATAACAAAGCAGCTGGTGTTGATTTAGTAATTAATGAGTACATAAGGAAAAGTGTGCCTTATTTGACTAAATGTTATTGTTCGTTGTTTAATAGTGTTTTGGATTCTGGTGTTATACCAGAGGATTGGGTGACAGGGTTAATTGTGCCACTTTATAAAGGCAAAGGGGATCAAGACGACTGCAATAACTACAGAGGGATA
>CM065707.1:35288597-35293597 GCA_017654935.2 Phymorhynchus buccinoides | reverse complement strand
GTTACCCGGTTTTTTTCAGTTAGCAGGAATCCACTGCAGCTTACTGATTCACCGTAGTAATACTCATTCCTCTCTTCTATACCCAGGGGACAAAGGATTCATCTTTATTCCACACAACAGGGCCCAACAAGTCATCACGATGGATCTCAGCCCTCCCCATGGCTACACCATTTTCAATACGCCAGATCAGAGCGGTCATCAAGCCATAGGCTATGATTCCGTGGAGGAGAAAATCTACTGGAGTGATTCATCCCAAGATATAGTTAGGACGGTCAACCTCGACGGCAGCAACAAGCAGACCCTTTTTACAGGTGAGTTGGACAGGATGACGTCAGGACGGTCGACCTTGATGGGAGCAACATGCAGACCATTGTTACTGGTGAGTTGGACAGGATGACGTCAGGACGGTCGACCTTGATGGGAGCAACATTCAGACCATTGTTACTGGTGAGTTGGACATGATGACGTCAGGACGGTCGACCTTGATGGGAGCAACATGCAGACCATTGTTACTGGTGAGTTGGACAGGATGACGTCAGGACGGTCGACCGTGATGGGAGCAACATGCAGACCATTGTTACTGGTGAGTTGGACAGGATGACGTCAGGACGGTCAACCTTGACGGAAGCAACATGCAGACCATTGTTACTGGTGAGTTGGACAGGATGACGTCAGGACGGTCGACCTCGATGGGAGCAACATTCAGACCATTGTTACTGGTGAGTTGGACAGGATGACGTCAGGACGGTCGACCTCGATGGGAGCAACATTCAGACCATTGTTACTGGTGAGTTGGACAGGATGACGTCAGGACGGTCGACCTCGATGGGAGCAACATGCAGACCATTGTTACTGGTGAGTTGGACAGGATGACGTCAGGACGGTCGACCTCGATGGGAGCAACATGCAGACCCTTTTTACTGGTGAGTTGGGCAGGATGACGTCAGGACGGTCGACCTCGATGGGAGCAGCATGCAGACCATTGTTACTGGTGAGTTGGGCAGTGTTTGTTTGAAAGGTGGCGTGGCGATGATAGTGGTGTTTACCACTTGTTCCTTGTGAAGAGGTAAAATATCCACTATCAAGATCAAGATCTGTGGTAATGGTGGTGGTGGAGGTGGGGAGAAGATTGTTGTAAGGGGTTTCTGTTTGTGTAAATATATATATATAGGAAAATTGCTTAAAACTTTTTTGTCCCGATGTGTAACGTTTGAAATCTAGGTATGGATTCAGTAGATGCGACAGGCACAATTCTCAAGCACACCAAGGCTCACCCGCAACAAACTAAGATTTGTTTTACGAGAAACAACACATTTATTCACTCACTCAGCAATCATGACAGGACCTAGCTAACCCCAAATTTTAACGCGTAGAACCCCTCTCCGACCGGAACCCAAAAGAGACCCTAACCCACTATGGGGAACCAAAACGGGGAAAACACCAATTTCAAAATAAATCTAATAATAGAGAAGAGTAAAATAAAGTCACACACTCATACATCTACCACTCAACACACAACTTCACACGCACAAAGGTACGTAACAGTCGTATCTCAGAAGATGAAGACGGAGTCTTAGGCGTAGGATGAGCGAGCGTCCGGACAGTTCATTTCGAAAGGCAGACACAGACGACGCCACTCGCGTTCAGTCCCTCGAAGACTTTGAGCACCCTCCAGGCCTTGGCGCCAACGTACGTGTTCCGCCGAAGGAACGAAGACTGAGACAGCAGACCACCAGGCCGTCCTCGGTGTGAAGGAGAAAAAGCTGAAACAATAGCCCCTGAGTGACTGCACTGTGCCACATAGCTTATAGCAGCCTATCATGATTCCTACCAAAGCTATGCGAGGAGTGATACCGCACAGAGTGTGTAGGAAGAATGAAAGGCTAATAATGTGAATCAGCCAAAATAAAAACCCAACACGGTTTTACCAATTTGGAAAAGAGTAAATTAACTCGTGCTCAGGAAGCACATTTATATGGCTGAACCATCTTAGAAGAAATGACAGACAAAGTTCACAGCAACTCGCATTCTTATAAAACAATTAATAAACTGTCTATTACTCATGCTCAGGAAGCACATTTATATGGCTGAACCATCTTAGAAGAAATGACAAAGTTCACAGCAACTCACATTCTTGTAAAACAATTAATAAACTGTCTATTACTCATGCTCAGGAAGCACATTTATATGGCTGAACCATCTTAGAAGAAATGACAAAGTTCACAGCAACTCACATTCTTGTAAAACAATTAATAAACTGTCTATTACTCATGCTCAGGAAGCACATTTATATGGCTGAACCATCTTAGAAGAAATGACAAAGTTCACAGCAACTCACATTCTTGTAAAACAATTAATAAACTGTCTATTACTGACCACATATTTGTACGGTTGCCATCGATAAAATACATGGCTATATACATGATGTCAGCACCAAATAATACTAGATTTCCCATTGATGAGAAAATAATTATTGTGGTCAACTTTACAACTTAGTCTGGCTTGTACATAGCGTTACCACAGCCCTTAACGACTGGCATAAGAACATACTGAACTAATAATGAGTAGTATACACTTGCACATAATTACAAGTACCTTGTATACTAGGCTAATGCGATAACTCTACTCAAATCCTCACCAACAATTAATTAAGGGAACAAACCAAAGTGAAACTGCCTCCCCAAAACAACAAGCAGTCATAAAGCTTACCTCCCTTGAATAGGAGAGACTGAAACAAAACACTAATTCTAAATTCCACCTGTTTTATACAGACTAAAACTATAACTAACGGCAGTTAGCTATACAAACTTACCTGTCTACATCTCGCAGACAGCACAAACTCGGAAATAAAAGCTAGGGCACCTTTTACATATCAAACTAAACAAGAATTTTCTCGCAAAATATTCTCCCTGGCGGAAACAGAAACAAATACAACAAAACAACAATGCTGTGACATAAATGAATTTGCTAACGTCCAAACGAGCCGTGCCGTAGAAAACTGACCCTCTGACAGTCGTCTAGGGTGTCACCCGTCCAGGTCCCACGTGGATAGGCCTAATGGTCAGTTTGATTCGGTTCAAAATTTTAGTTCGGTTCTCGAAATGAAGATGAGTTTCAGCTTCACTCTTTACTTTCTCCAGTGACGGAGTACGAGCTAAAAAGCCTAGTTTCTGCGGGCGTCGATGCCCTAGCTTGCTACCCTTGAAGGTACAAGTTACCAAAACTAGCTCGAAAATATGAGCACAGAACCGACCTGTACAACAGTTAGCCTAGAGCCTCAAATCAAAATCCACCCTTCCAACTGGGCAGGCGACAGTGAGTGAGCTGAAAAGCAAAATTATGGATCGGAAAAAATCTGGAATCCGGAATACACGAGAAGAACGATAATTTCGTGGAAATGGCTAAAAAAAACGTCGCAAAGAAGAAGACAACAAACATAGATTCAGAAACATGAATCCCTCATACGTTTGAAACATTATTTTGTTACTATACACACCCAAATAAAACTTGTCTATGTTTATAGGCCTTCAATTTGTGAAACCAAAAACCAGTTATATGCTAACTTGGTATCTTGATCTATGTTCAAAAAAAACATAGAGTGCTAGCTTAGTTTTTCCTCCTTATTAGGGAGGCAATGGCAGAACCCAGCCGAGGACAGCTGTTTCGACTCTAGGGAGTCTCATCAGCTCGGCACTGGATGGGGGTCTTAACCTACCAAGGTGGAACTACTCTCCCCTCAACAAGAAGATTTGTTCCACAAATGGAATGTCTCTTCCTGTATATTGGTAAAAGGCTCCAAAAAAAAAAACCCCAGCACTCAAGTAAAATAGAAATGATAAAAATTTTAAGTAAAAGTGCGAACATAAGAATGTTCCAAAATTAAAAATATGAAAAAATAAGTGACACGACCAGAGTTTGTGTTCGTTCAAGACTAGGACAAAAACGTTTTTATCAAATTTTACTATTTTTGCATTTCAAATGCTCTAACTTTTGATTCCTGTAGGCTGGAGGAACGGTGCCAGCAGTAAACTGAAAGTTTTCATACCTATTTTTATGTCGCATTCTCAGATTACTGTGTTCTGAATTTTCGTGCACATGATCATAACGTACCATCAACATTTTTGGTGTACTTGGGCTAACTAAGCTGACCCTAAGCCTATCTCTCACCCTATCCCCAATACCTATTTCTAACACTAACCCTAAGGGAAACAGCGGTTTCAGTTCTGGTTAGGGTTAGGAATAGGGTTTGGGATAGGGTTTAGGATTAGTGAGTGTCAGTTTTAGTGTCGCGATAAACTGAAAATGCAACAGCGTCGACGAACAGCATGAAATAAATGGATAGGGTGCAGAGGAGGGGCTTTCCTTAATATTTGCCAATACTAATAATATACTAATATATGGTGCCATAGCCTGTCACAGCTCCAAGCTCCTTACAGATACAGAGTAAGATAATATTAAAAATTATATCCCCGTAGTAACTAAAGAACATAATTATGCAAAATACACATGAACATGATAATACATGGTCACGTAATACAATTCACTCTACTACAACTTAAACAAAATACCAGAGATGCAAACTACAAGTATGCAATATACACATAATATACATCACCCATACTATAATGAGGCAATAGGGGATGCAATGACAACACACTCGCCAAGAACAGACAGAAGACAGAAAAAAAAGACACATATTTCACATCATCTATCAACGTCAGTTATGATAGTTACTTCAAACACATAGATTTATAGTTCTATCAAAGTTCCTTTCGACGTTGAATCAAAGGCCGGTAGATTAAAGTTCTTTCAACGAGGTTATGACAATACCATCAATGCACATTGATTCAAATTCTATCAGTTCGGTTTTCGACGAGGTTTTGCTCAAACCCCGTGGATAATAGTTTCTATCAGATTCAGTTGCATCAAAATATGGACTAAAGTTTTAGGATGAAGTTTAGGTTTCCTTTCCCTTTTGGCTTTTTGCTCATGGTCCATTT
>CM065707.1:35256486-35288097 GCA_017654935.2 Phymorhynchus buccinoides | reverse complement strand
GGGAAGTCCACTCTCATTAGTTAAACTCCATCCATCAAGTTATTTTCGGGGGAGGGGGGACACCCACTGCCTACACAATGTGAGCAACAGCCAAAGGGAAGCAACCAAACTTCATCCTCAAAAGGATCAGCCAGGTTTGCCTATATGGCCATCACTACAACATAGTACACACAACAATGGTGATAGAACTGTTTACAACAATCACCTTTATTCAAGAAAGGCTATGCCTTCTAGTCCTTGAATTTGTTAACACTTAAACACACACACCACAGAAACAAACTGGTATGCCTCGATATAAGTTGGGTGAACGAAGATTGAGATAGGTAGGCTAGGAAGGAGATAGTGAAATGAAATAATGGAAGAAAACTCTTCAGTAATTACTCCCTTCATCAGAAGTTATTTTCGACACCACCGCTTAGCTGAGTATGAGCAACGACCATGAGCAAAGCGTCAAAGGAAAGGAACCTAAACTTCCATCCTAACTTTATTCCATTTTTGTGATGCAACTGAATCTGATAGAACTATTTCCCACGTGGTTTGGATGCAACTGTCAGAACCGCTTTGATAGAATTTGCATCAATGTGCTTGATGTTTATTGTCATAACTCTCTTGAAAGACGTTAATCTACGTGCTTTGATTTCAACTTCGTAACTGACTTTGATAGACTATAAATTTTGTGTCTTGAAGTAACTATCATAACTGACTTTTGATATGTATTGATGTGGAAATATTTGGTCTTTTTTTTCTGTCCCTTCTGTCTGTCTTGGCGAGTGTGTTGTCATTGCACCCCCTATTTGCATCATTATCTTATGTGTGTATGTATATTTATGGTATCTTGCAATACTTGTAGTTTCCTCTCCTGGTATTTGTTTAAGTTGTAGTATGTGTTCGTATTACGTGCATGTATTATCATGGTTCATGTGTATTTTGCAATTATGTTCTTTAGTTTATCGACGGCTATAATTTTAATATTAATCTTTACTCTTGTATCTGTAGGCGCTTGGAGCTGTTGACAGTATTATTGCACAATATTAATTATTATATTATTATTGGCAATATTAAGCAAGCCCCCTCCTCTGCACCTTCCGTTCAATTTCATGCTGTTTCGTCGACCGCTGTTTGCATTTTCAGTTTTATCGCTGACACTAAACTGACACTCACCTATTCCTAACCCTATCCAAACCCTATTCCTAACCCTAACCCTAACCTGAAAACCGCTGTTTCCCTTAGGTTAGTGTTAGAAATAGGTCTTTGGATAGGGTGAGAGATAGGCTTAGGGTCCGCTTAGTGCCAAGTAACCAAAAATGTTGATGGTACGTTATGATCTGTGCACGAAAATTCAGACACAGTATCTGAGAATGCGACATAAAAATATGTATGAAACCTTGCAGTTTACTGCTGGCACCCGTTTCGTCCGCCTACATGACTCAAAAGTTAGAGCAATTTGAAAATGCTATAATAGGGAAATTGCTTAAACTTTTTTTGTCCCTATGTCTTTTAAAACGAACACAATCTGGTCGTGTCCACTTTTTTGTCTATTTTTAATTTTGGAACATTCTTATGTTCACACTTTTACTAAAAATATTTTTATCATTTCTAATTTACTTGAGTCTGGTGGGTTTTTTGGAGCGTTTTACCAATATACATGAGAGAATTCCATTTGTGAACAATCTTCTGTTGAGGGGAGAGTAGTTCCACCTTGGTAGGTTAAGACCCCATCCAGTGCCCGAGCTGATGAGACCTCCCTAGAGTCGAAACGGCTGTCCTCGGCTGGTTCTGGCTTGCCTCCCTATACAGAGAGACTAACCCAGCACTCTATGTTTTTTAGAACTGATCAAATCCAAAGTTGAGCATATAACGTGGTTTTTGTTTTGAATGTCGTTTCAAAGCTTGTGTCACAATTGAAGGCCTATAACATAGACAGTTTTTGATTGGGTGTTTATAGTACAAATATGTTTCAAACGTATATAGGGGGTCATGTTTCCTGAATCTATGTTTGTTGTCTTTTCTTTGCGACGTTTCTTTAGCCCTTTCCACGAAGTATCGTGTCTCTCGTGTATTCCGGTTCCAGGATTTTTTCCGATCCATAATTTTGCTTTTCGCTCACTCACTGTCGTCGCCCTGGTGTGGAGGGTGGATTTTGATTTGAGGCTCTAGTCTAACTGTTGTACAGGTCGGTTTCTTGCTCATATTTTCGAGCTAGTTTTGGAACTTGTCCTTCAAGGGTAGCAAGCTAGGGAATCGACGCCCGCAGAAACTAGCCTTTTTAGCTCGTACTCCGTCACTGGAGAAAGGAAGGTGACGTCTGGAACCATCTTCTTTCGAGACCGAACTAAAATTTTGACCCAATCAAACTGACCTTAGCCTATCCACGTGGGCCTGGACGGGTGACGCCCTAGACGACTGTCAGAGGGTCAGTTTTCGACGGCACGGCTCGTTGGAGGTTAGCAAATTCATTTCCTGCCACAGCATTGTTTGTTTTCTTGTATTGTTTCTGTTTCCGCCAAGGAGAATATTTTGCGATAAAATTCTTGTTTAGTTTGATATGTAAAAGGTGCCCATCTTTTTCCGAGTGTAGTGCTGTCTGCGAGACGTAGACAGGTAATTTGTATGCTAACTGCCGTTAGTTATAGTTTTAGTCTGTATAAAACAGGTGGTGAGTTTAGAATTAAGTGTTTTGTTTCAGTCTCTCCTATTAAGGGTGGTAGCGTTTTATGACTGCTTGTTGTTTTTGGGGAGGCAGTTTCACTTTGGTTTTGTTCCCTTAATTAATTGTGGTGAGGATTTGAGTAGAGTTTACCGGCATTACCTAGTATACAAGGTACTTGTAGTTATGTGCAGTGTATACTAATCATTATTAGTTCAGCATTTTCTTTATCTCGTAAAGGACTGGTAACGCTATTTACAGCCAGAATAAGTTTGTAAGTTGACCACATAATTATTTTCTCATCATGGAAATCTAGTATTATTTGGTGCTGACGTTATGTATAAGCCATTATTTTATCGATGGCAACCGGACAAATATTGGTCGTAATAGACAGTTTATTAATTGTTTTCAGAGAATGTGAGTTTCTGTGAACTTTGTCATTTCTTCTAAGATGGTTCGCCATATAAATTGCTTCCTGAGTCTGAGTTAATTTCTCTTTTCCAATTGTAAAACCGTGTTGGTTTTTAATTTGGCTGATTCACATTCTTAGTCTTTCATTCTTCCTATACACTGTGCGTATCACTCCTCGCATGGCTTTGGGGTAGGAATCATGATAGGACTGCTATAAGCTATGTTGCCAGTGCAGTCACTCAGGGGCTATTGTTTCGCTTTTGTCTCACTGACGCCTGGTGGTCTGCTGTCTCATTCTTCGTTCCTTCGGCGGAACACTGTACGTTGGCTCCAATGGCCTGAGGGTGCCAAAGTCTTCGAGGACTGAACGCGAGTGGCGTCGTCTGTGTCTGCCTTTCGATGAACTGTCTCGACGCTCGCTCATCCTCGCCTAAGACTCCGGCTTCATCTTCTGAATACGACTGTTAATACCTTTGTGCTTGTGAAGTTGTGTGTTGAGTGGTAGATGTATGGTGTGTGAACTTTATTTTACTCTTCTCGTATTATTAATTTATTTTGAAATTGGGTTGTTTTCCCAGTTTTGGTTCCCCATAGTGGGTTAGAGGTCTCTTTTGGGTTCCGGTCGGAGAGGAGGTTCTACGCGTTAAATTTGGGGTTAGCTAGGTCATGTCATGATTGCTGCGTGATGAATAAATTTTGTTTCTCGTAAAACAATCTTATTTTGTTGCGGTGAGCCTTGTTGCTTGAAATTGTGCTGTCGCATCTCTGAATCCATACCTAGAATTTCAAACGGTTCACATCGGACAAAAAAGTTTTAAGCAATTTTCTATATATATTATTTACCAAACGAAACCCCTCAACAATCTTCTCCCCCACCTCCACCACCACCATTCCACAGATCTTGTTCTTGATAGTGAATATTTACATCTTCACAAGGAACAAGTGGTAAACACCACTATCATCGCCACGGCACCTTTCAACAAACACTGCCCAACTCACCAGTAGCAATGGTCTGCTGCTGCGCCCATCGAGGTCGACCGTCCTGACCTTCATCCTGCCCAACTCACCAGTAAAAAGGGTCTGCATGTTTGCTCCCATCGAGGTCGACCGTCCTGACGTCTCCTGTCCAACTCACCATTAGCACTGGTCTGAATGTTCTCCCATCGAGGTCGACCGTCCTGACGTCCATCCTGTCCAATCACAGACATGGTCTGAATGTTGCTCCCTCGCGGTCGACCGTCCTGACGTCATCCTGTCCAACTCACCAGTAATATGGTCTGAATGTTGGCTCCCATCGAGGTCGACGTCCTGAGTCCATCCTGTCGCAACTACCAGTAACAATGGTCTGCATATTGCTCCCACACGTCACCGTCCTGGACGTCATCCTGTCCGAACTCACCATAACGTGTCGTCATGTTGCTCCCATCAAGGTCGACCGTCCCTGACGTCATCCTGTCCACTCACCAGTAACAATGGTCTGCATGTTTGCTCCCATCAAGGTCGACCGTCCATGACGTCATCCTGTCCAACTCCAGACACAATGGTCTCATGTTGCATCCATCAAGGTCGACCGGGGGCCTACGTCATCCTGTCCACCACCTGTAAAAGGTTCTGCATGTTGCTGCCGTCGAGGTGACCGTCCTAACTATATCTTGGGATGAATCACTCCAGTAGAATTTTCCTCCTCCCGAATAATAGCCTATGGCTTTGATGGACCGCCTGATCTGGCGTATTGAAATGGTGTGCCGTGGGGAGGGCTGAGATCCATCGTGATGACTTGTTGGGCCCTGCTGTGTGGAGAAAGATGAATCCTTTGTCCCCTGGGTATAGAAGAGAGGATGAGTATTACTAGGGTGAATCAGTAAGCTGCATTGATTCCTGCTAACGAGAAACCCGGTAATTAAAAAAACCTGGATCTCCCTTTTACAGACCTATTTGTTTTATGGCAAAATGTAATTAGTTTCTATGTTTGAAATCCTTATAAAAAATTTAGAAAAAGAATTCAATAGGAAATACTAAAGCTTCGAAAAACGTTGTTAAATAAAATTTGAAGCATGTCAAACTAAACTACTTTAAAATCATTTGACATATCACTTTTAATGTAAAGGGGTGTTGAGATTATGCTCACAAGACACTTGCTCACAAGACACTAATCTTGCTCACAACCTTAAAAGGCCACCCTGACGATGAGTTTTTTTGTAAGAAACACGGCCAGATCACCAGCAAAACACCCTTTTCAGATTGCAACACTCACTTTGCTCTGGTTTCCTAGAATCAAAACCGTCAAATCAGCGATTCCTCCTTGACGGATTCGCATAGCAGCGGATGCTGCAATTCCAAAACACACTCCGAAACAAAATGGCAAGCCCATTTTACGTCTGAATGGTTGGAAGAAGTGTGTGCGAGGCTACAACTCAAAGACACTCGCCCTACGCATGGACTGTCGAAGCCACGAAGACGCCTTATGAGCCCTGAGGCTGCAAGAAGTCGTGAACGATGTTCGAAAGACACTGGGAACAGTTCTGCCACATGAGCTCCAAGACCACATGACGCCTGCAAGATGTGGAGAAATCAGATACTCACGGCGAACGAGTGCTCATTTGAGAAACCACTCCTAGTGGATGGCAAACTCGCTCGAAAACACACAAGAAAGGCGGATGCGCTAGCCAACTTCTCTCCCCGAGCAGTCAAACAGGCACCTCTCTGAAGTGAATAACCCAAATATACAGAAAGCGGAAGTCTACCTTTGAAGAGCCTATGTTTAACGCAACTCATCCCCTTCACAGCAACCTCACGCTCTGAAGAAGTGAATCGGCAATCGGTAGCTTTAGGGTCTGCCGTAAAGCTGGAAATCATGACGGCGAAAAACATCAGGGCACGCGGCGACGACATTAAGAACTTGCTCCACCTTTCACTACATATATAGACTGTTTCTTATGTTATGTCCCGTGGTCCCATCGCTACATTTTCTACTGCTTGAATCCATTGAGACACAAATCGGCAACAAGTCACCGTAACCGGCGACGGTACGTCACGTCAGGATGTGTCGGAGCATGTAGCGATTCTCCCGTTAGTCGTCCCGAAATAGAGACGGCAACATTTGAAATCTTAGAAGAAAATGCTCGGTCAGCTATGGAAATGAGGGTTTGGGTCAAGGTCTTCGTTAACCCAGCGTGCACGTACATTTTTGTTGCCATTGTATGACTAACAATAAAGTGCCAGCGAGCAAGACAATCTCCCCCCCCCCCCCCCATTTATTTTCGTTGATTTTTAATTGTTAATCTCCAGTCTCTAACTCCTTTTCAGTCCTTCTTATCTTCATACGCAATTTGCGAGTGTGTGTGTGTGTGTGTGTGTGTGTGTGCGTGTGTGCGTGTGTGGTGTGCGTGTGCGCGTGCGTGCGCGCGCGTGTGCGCGCGTGTGTCGTGTGCGTGTGCGCGTGCGTGTGTGTGTGTGTGCGTGTGTGTGTGTGCGTGCGCAGTGTGGTGTGTGTATGTGCTCGCGCATGTGTGTGATGTTGTGTGTATTTCAAGTCACATCAAGTGATGCGAAAATGATATTTTATTGGCATAAGAATAGCTTTGACAGGTTTGTTTTACATTCTTTGTTCCTTGTCTTGTGTCGTTTCCGACAATTACTGCCAGATAGCAGAGAGGACAGCTGCTATTCCGGCAGGCTGGGCTAGGGAAAAAGTTGGTTTTTACTTGAGAAGCCTTGCCCTAGAATACTCTCCACTCTCTCGGCCAAAGGGATTTGAGGACGAGAGTTGGGCGAGGTGGAGCCCCAAAGGCCAACCAATCCCACTGGCTGCCGCACTATATCCAGTACAAATACCCCTAGTTATAGATTCATAGACTTCACGAAAGACTAGCTGTAATCATGATGTTCCATACTGAGCTGCACCATTATATTCCAATCTGTCTTATATATGTATAGTACAGCTCTCTTTACTATTGGCTCTTCTACACGGTATGTCAACCAATGATAAAACCATTTGGGTAAAGGGTCTGAGTGCTACCTCTGTGTCATGATAGAAAAGTCCAAACTAGAAAGCATGCAAACTGAAAATAAATTAAAACATAAAGCAAGAAAAACATTCAAACATGCAACATGAAAAACAAAAACAAAACAATGCACTACTAGCTTCAAATAACTACTGGTACGTGTGTGTAATGTGTTTGGTGTGTGTGTGTGTGTGTGCGTGCGTGCGTGCGTGCGTGCGCGCGTGCGCGTGCGTGCGTTTCGTGTGCGTGCGTGTGCGTGCGTGCGTGTGCGTGGTGTGCGTGCGTGTGCATGTGTGTGTGTGTGCATGCGTGCGCGCTGCGTGTGTGTAGAATGTGTTTGTGTGTAGTGTTGTCTAGACAATTACGTGCACCGCGAAATAATGCTTCAGTCCACGATCTGGTTATGTTTTTTTTTGCTTCTCTTCTCGATATGTCATCAACAAGAACAAAAAGCACCTGACTATCAAACATGTTTGGATGGTAGCGCCATGTCTTTCAACAGAAAGGTTCCGTGCCGTTTGCATGATTCAAACTTCGGGTTTCGTGACGGAACTAGGAACTACGACAACAAGAAACCTGCCGTGACGCCAAAAACCTGCCGTGCCGTCCTCATGGATTTCCAGCTTTAAGCTTCTGTTGCAGAACCTATCTCCCTATCACATAATGCTCCGATTCACAGAACGATGCAAAACGTCTTCAGCTTTCTGCCAGTGTAGGTGGAAGACGGGTAAAAAAGCGCATGGCGGGTAAGAAGCCCACCCAATTATCTTCAGGACATAGAGAAATTTCAGTCAAATTTGCCCATGAGACAATGCAGAATTAACCGCTCGTCTCATGGGCAAAGAATGAGACTGAAATTTGCTTCATTTCATGAGAAATTGGGGTGGCTTCTACCCGCCCATGCTCTTGTTACCCTGTCTCTCTACTGGTCAACCATCCGATCCCTGCAGCCGAAAGAAGCCCAATTGGGCGCCACCCCCAAAGAAGATTGAAGTTCATTTTTAACGTCGCGTATCGGCTTCGCCATGTACGACGACTGAACAACCACCACGTTTAAAAACATTTTATGTTCCGAATCACTTCTTAGCCAAAGGCCGGAAGGCGATCAGTCGAACCGAATCCACCAAGCTTCCAACCAGCTACGGCCTATTTCTCTGACCCCTCAGCTCGCAGTGTACTAAGCATTGTCAGAATGACTTGAGTTATCAGCTGTCAAACATGAAAGCCTTCAGTATGTCGGGCAGGCTTTCGCCAAAGCAGAAACTGTATTGAGATGTTGTAAGCCTCATTGAACTCATCAAAAAGGAATTCAGATAAACGACGAAAAACTATGCGCTCCTTTGACATCAAAAACGGCATTCAACACTGCTTGGCATGCAAACTATTGGACAAGATGCAACGCTCGGCATCAATGGCCGTCTCTTCCAGTTCGTCAGACCTTCTTACAATGGCCAATGCGTCAATTGGTTCCACTAGTGTTTAGAAGCAGCGGATTCTGTAGCTTGCCAAAAAATTCTGACCTAAACGTTTCGGGTTAGAAGCAACATATAGTCTGAATGGCTTGTCCTACATGGTATGAAGGTATCTATGGTGGATTTGGCTTTTGGCCTGCCACTTCATGGCCGCTATAACACTTTTATAAATGGCCGTGGCATCGGCCCCCCCCCCCCCTTATTTGACATATGTGGGCAAATCCATGCTTATCGTATATGCATATTTATGTGAATTATGCCCTTAATTGAACACACGAATTCAAGCATACAAATTCCAGTCATTTCAAAACACAATTGAATACAAAAATTGAAATTTTTCAACTTCTTTTGCTCTAAAAAATATTAACGCCACGACGACAGAGTTCATATTTTAACTGATTCATAACAAAATCATTTGGGATTGCACATCATAACTTGATGCGAACGTTTAACCATGTCTTATTATAAATATTTTTTCATATAACGATTCATTCTGTTACGTATGAAGGCAACTAAAAGATCCGATATGCGCATCATTCATTGATGTTTAAATGGGGTCACGGTATCAGCATATTTAAAGTCCAAAATGTGCATATGTCATGAACAAATAATGTTTTTACCTAATGAAGGCAAATGTAAGATTTTGACTGAACATAATTCCTTGATGTGTAAACGGATGTCAATGTATGACCTTTCAAAACCCAAATGTGTAAAGTTATCTGTGCTGAGGTTACCTTTCACACATTACTAGTAAAGGACCTTTTGATATTTTTACACACTGCATGACTATACTTGCTTCACAATTACTTGCAGTTGTTCAAACATTTGTATTTTCATATTAATAATGGTCATTTCCTTGTCTCAGACGAACATAAACCTCAGTGGTACTGTCTCTTGTCAGCTCTTTATGCTTGTTAATACCTGTTTGGTCGTTAAACATCCCAACAGTGAATGGGTTTCTAGGCAATGTCCTTGGCTCTGGGCAAGGCGAGGCACATGAAGCACAGTCTTGTTGCACAGGGACACAGGTACATGTCGTAAGCTGGCATTCAACAATCCGATTGATGTTCTTCTGTCAGAATTTGGGGGTCCCAGTAATTTCAAGTCCATTCTCTTTCACATGGTTTCCACCCACTCTAGCTGCAGGCAGTTGTGGGTGACGTCCACGACCTCTTCTCCAAACAGTGTCTGGTAATGAAATCCGCCTGACATGCAATCTCAGTGCTTCATGTGTATGTGGCAGATCTCCTTACTTTGTTCAAGCTTGAAGAGATCATATTGAACTTGCTGTATGGATTGTTTCTGTGTGCTGGGTGTAGAATTTGCCGACACATGAACTCGCATCAGTCAGAACTGCATCATCAGGAAATCATTCATGCCCAGGTTTTTTGAGAACCTGGGGATTTGTTGAAAAGATCACTACATGCAGATCGTTTGCAAATCCACCAATCTGGCTTGTGCTTGTCTGATCCTGTGTGGGCATGGGATGCCAGAAGAGGATACTTGTGTGCAGTTACATATTGATGAATGAATTTGGTATGAAAATGCTTTTTTCCGAATGAGTCCCCTGTTTGTATCCACAGGTAGAGAACTATTGTGGTTGATGTGCAAGAAGTACAATGACATCCGTGTCACTGCTGATGCGCACTGTCTGGGAGTATCCACACTCCATTGCATCTCTTGCATGAGGAGCATTTCTTGTACCAGCCACTGTTGCAATGGGAAAGTGGGACTGAAGTGCTCTTTTGTCTAGCACCTGGCAATGTCAACGTTCCTTCCTGCTTTCATTGCAGTTATGCACGTCAAACAAGTTCTCTTTCCTGGCTAACTGAAACTCTTTCTCCCTTCTCTACATTGATTTGATTGTGTGCATGCTGTGAAATGTTTTTGATATTCTGTTTTTATGCTGGGTCATGAAGCTGATAGTTTCTACACACAAATCTGTTTCGAAAAAGCCTTGTGATGAAACAAGACCTCTTGCAACTTCACCTGTTTTGTTCACGTGTTTAATAGGCAGGGGTAGGGAGGAAAACACTGTGATGACAGTTCGTGAGACGAAGAGAAAAACAATAAAGAGACAACAAAGAGATAAAGGTGGGTGGGGTAAGGGAGGGGTGGGAGCATAGGAATGTAGGGAGGCTGTTGGGTGGTGTTTTTATAGCAGGGAGAGAGAGAGTAGGAAAAATCAAGATACATAAGTCAATATTGTATCATTAACAAGGAAATTTTTGTTTAGCGTAAACTTTTCAGTCTGTTTTTAAGTATTTTATAGTAAATTGAGATCAAAAATCTATTTTGTTCTCTTCCAATAACTTTGTAACCTACATATTTCGATTATGCGCACTTACAAAACCTATAATGAGCCACTGAGATGGTAAATGTATTCTACTTTGTAAGCAACATATAAAGCGATTAGACAGATTTAGCCACCATTTTGGAAACTTTCATGGCGGCCATAATTCGCGAATCCAGAAGCAACATCCATGTGGAATACTTTACACCACATCGATACATTCTAACCCAGGTGGATGATTGCTTCTAACCAGTAACGTTTAGGTGGTTTCACTTTCTGGAAATGTGCTTCGTGACTACTACGTCAAAAACACTCACTCTAGACATGGGAGTACCTCAGGGTAGTGCCATCGCCCCGTTGATATTCGGCATCATGCTACAAGATCTGGAAGAAAGTTATCAACGATGACATTGAAAAGAATACACCCTACACCGAAAAATGATACCAGCTCAACATCGCGCTATCCGCTGATGATTTGGCTGAATGGACTGATGCTTCCCACTACCAAAGCAAGGACAAACTGAAATACTTCCAATGATGTATAGATACCATCAACTTGTACATGAAAATGGATTCCAATGGATTCCAACTGTCAGCCGAAAAGACAGTTTTCATGTGCGTTTTTTCACCCCAAATGGGAAACCAGAAAACCCCACATTCGATAACTCTTGATGGCCTTACCATCAAACCCACAGATCAGGTCAAATTCTTGGGTATTACCATCAGAAACGACCTATCATGGACAACTCACATCAATAACTTGATAACCAAAGCCAGGAGAGCTATTGGGACAATCGAATTCCTTAGCAGAGAATCTTGGATCACGCCCACAAACCTGCCCCATCTGGCAAATGCGCTTGTCCGCTCCAAACTAGCATACAGACACAAGGCATTTTTCAGTCACTCTGGGCCACATGCGCCTTGATGCTCTACAGTAATAATAATACAAAAAATAGACATATCGAGATTAGAAACAAACATGAACATAAATATAAGCAAAGTTTAAATGACGACTGTTGACTGAAGCAAACAGATAATGTTAGATCTAGACTAAATTTATTCAATGCTGACTAGTTCTAAACTGGCAACCTTTTGAACTAGCCAGTTGTAAGTGAGTTACGCATTTTGATAAGGAATCAAATCACAAGCAAAAATGCTAAAACTTAGACAAATATAGGTCTACACACCTGCTGAAAAGATTATCTAAAACCGAAAGCAACACGGGAATACTTACGACTTCAGTTCCACTATGTGTAGAATGTCGGCGAAGACGGTGCTTATAAAATATATGCTCCATTATCCGCAAATAGAGAGAGATACAAATTTTCACAAAAAATAGTAGGCCTAAACCAGATTTTGCGTTTTACTTTATTGAAAACAAATACAAACTTTTCTCAATGGTTAACATTCACGTCAGATTATAACACATTTTGTTTGAAAGAATATGCAATATCTGAAAATCACGGGGTAGAAATTTGGGGGACTACAGAGAATGAAAAACACCCAGTAGGTGCAAATGTAATGACATCGTAGAAGATGGAAGTTTTGAGGCTACCAATGGGTGCTGAATACACATCCATCGTATGTAAGTGAATTTAGGTCTCCATTTTAATTGGCTGAAACAAGATAGTGGCCACAACAGGGTTTTTGACATCATTATTGTAAAGGACAGGGTATCCATTGCTCTCTTAACCCTTTCACCGCCAGCCATGTTTCAGCCAAAAAATACCATTACATTTAATTTGGGTAGAGGAAACAAATTGTCAGCAATATTGGGAATTCCTCTGTGACATGCATAACATTAGGCCTAACATTACCTCCCAAAATTGAGAAAATAGGGTCTTTGAATAACAGGTCTTGATTTGATGCCTTTTAGTGACATATGGGTGTTTAACCATTGTGGTGCATAAATGCGACATTGGCGGTGAAAGGGTTAACCTGCGCATTATTACTGTAGAAGTTATTAGGTGATTGGTTTTATTTATATTTTTGTTAAAAAAACCCATCAAAAACGAACAGTCCAACTAGACCGACACCTCAGCCCCTGGTGGAGAGCCTGCATCCGCAGAGCTCTCATCCACCAAAGAATAAATTAAGGAGTTAGGAGCCATAGGTCAAAGTAGTTGGTAAATGAAAGGCGGGAGCTGTGCCGGTCGGGGTTTGTCCCCGGGGACCGCTACGGTAGCCGAATTGGTCTTGCCTAGATACTGCGAAAAGGCCTATGGTTCACACTTTTTTTGTTTTGTTTTAATTTAAACTTAAATCTACTTCACCAAACAACACAAGACTGTCAATAATCGAATAACTTCAAGAACTAGGAAACGGAAGAGCTGAACGTAGATCTCCAGGCACCTGAAGTATTTTTGTTTTTTTTGTTTTTGTTTTTTTTCGTCTCTGATTCTTTCTTTCTTCTCCTTTAGTCACATCCCTAAGGGCGTACGTTTACTTCTGTAAATAGAAGTGGGTCGCCACCACAAAAGAAGAAGGGGATGTTCACACACTTTACCGCACTTACTATAAACGTTGTTCACACATTTTACCATACTTACCACTACAAATGTTGTCCATACAGACGGAAGCTCCTGCACAATAGTTGTTGTTGGTGCCACACCCCGAGGCTCCTGGTGGGAGTCCTGAGAAAAAACACACACACACACACACACACACACACACACACACACACACGCACGGCAGAAAAGATGGAGATTGTAAAGAAAAGGGAAAGTCGTCGTCTAAATGGCCTGCTACACGTCAGCTAAAATCGTACGACTGTGCGATACGATTCGATCACGTGATCTAGAAGCGCGAATTACATTTGTTCTTGGAGACCACGTGATCCAATCGAATCGCACAAACAATTGCCTACACATAATTTACCGTACTGATCATAAACGTTGTTCACGCACATCACCGTATTTTTTGAAAACATTGTTCACACACTTTACCATTCTTACTACAAATATTGCGTACACATAATTTACCGTACTTATTACAAACGTTGTTGACACACACACATTACCGTATTTTTTGCAAACATTATTCACACACTTTACCACACTTACTACAAACATAACTTACACACTTCACCGTACTTATCACAAACATTGTTCACACACTTTACCATACTTTCAACAAACATTGTTCACACACTTTACCGCACTTACTACAAACGTTGTTCATACACTTTACCGTACTTACTACAAAATAATTAATGTTGAATGAAAAAAATCTATTGGCAATTTCTGTTTCCTAGCAATTTATGTAAGGCAAACATTGCTTTAAGAGTCTGATTGTATGCATATTTTCTTGCCTTAAAAAAGAGCCTGTTCTACTAAACTCAATACCTAAATATGTTATTGAATTAAGAGTCTCTATCTTTTTATTCCCAAAGAAATCTTTTTCACGCACACTGTTTCGTCCATGAAAAACAACTACTTCAGTATTAACTGGATTGACTTCAAGTTGCTATTTTTGGCAATACATATGTAAAACATTCAGTTCCTTTTGCAAAGCAGGTCTAGAATTTGCTAACAAAATTGTATCATCAGCATATAACAGCACTAGTAATTTAATAAAGTGTTTACGTTTTATTTCTGATGTATTGAAATCACATTCTAATGTAGAACAGCCAATATACCGATGTACAAGTAGTGCAAAGAGGCCTGCCAGCCGTGAGATATAAAACAATATCCAGAGATATCATTTGCATATATTAACCCATAGGCTTAGTGTAAACGCGCGTGAGAAAAGGTGTAAGAATACACTGTTGCTATTAGAAACTTGACGTCACAGTTATATATCTCAGGGCTTGCAAACGAAGCTGTGCAATGTTACCCCTAGGATTCATTCAGCGCTGACGACAACATTAATGCTAGTACATAACGAAGATTCATTGTTTGAATGAATCAATAGTACATGTCACATATCTGCACAATCCATTATGTACCTGCCACTTGAAATGTCTAGCCGTGTATCAAGGCCTAGGCTACTCAACTTCATGACCGCCTCGATTAGCAGACGATTCGAGCTATGTAATTTTGGCACAGGGAGAGTCCATGTTGATAATGTAGACGCAGTACTGTCGCAAAACAGCTCGAATTCATCTTCAGTCCGGAAATAAAAATGAGCTGACTGAACCTGTGCGAAGAGCTAGCGCACCTTCGTTAAAAAGAAGAAGAAAAAAGAAGCGTGTTTTAGGGGCTTGTGATCGTTCTTGTCAAAACTGACTCCCCTCTTTTTCACGGTGTGTTGAAATTGACTCGCTCTTGTTAAGTGTGTATGTTTTATTGTTGGTGTTTAGGCCTACAGGTTACACTAACAGCAATTGTCGTTAGTGTTTCAGTTCGTTGCTTCTGTTTATGTTTTGTTATGTTTTGTTACCACATCTTATGAAGTACATTTGAGTTAAAATTTTCTATTTTGTTGAACTATATTCTTTGCGCAAGAATGTCTGTTACAGAGTGTGCGCTGCGACCATTGTTGTGAAAAATGGATGCGTTTTCATTTCGCTACAGATCTGAGCCTGTTTCTTTTTTTTGCTTTTCTGTTGATACACATCGGTATATATCTGTTATTATCAATAAGGTATTGTTCTAGATCATTCAAAAATAACGCAAATAATAAAGGTGACAGGTTTTCTCCCTGACGAACTCCCCTATAACTACCAAAAACTCAGATTTTTCACCATCAAGGAAGATGCAGGATTTTATTTGATTATACATATTGATGACAACATGTAATACTTTCCCAGAAATACCCTGTTTCATCAATTTGTGCCATAAGGCTTGTCTCCAAATAGAATCAAATGCCTTTTTGTAATCAATAAAAGCACAGTACAATTTGTCATTACTTGCAGAAAATATATCAATTAATGCTTTAAGAACAAAAGTGTGATCAAGTGTTGAATGCATGCGTCTAAAATCTGCTTGATTTTCTGAAAGGATTCCGTTCAATTCAACAGAAAATGTAAGCCTGCTATTGAGATTTGATGTAAATAGTTTTCCTATGCAACTCAGCAGCGTTATCCCTCTGTAGTTATTGCAGTCTTCTTGATCTCTTTTGCCTTTATAAAGTGGCACAATTAACCCTGTCACCCAATCCTCTGGTATAACACCAGAATCCAAAACACTATTAAACAACGAACAATAACATTTAGTCAAATAAGGCACACTTTTCCTTATGTACTCATTAATTACTAAATCAACACCAGCTGCTTTGTTATTTTTTAAGCATTAAATAACGCCTTCGATTTCGTCTTCTGTAATTGGATCATTTAAGATATTTAAATTGACGTTCCTTTCAATTACTTCATCAAAGTTTGTATAATTAATTCCGATATCCTGATTAAGCCACTGAAAGTGATCTTTAAGATCTTCAAGAGAAATAGGACAAGGGGAAACAGATTCACCTTTAATCTTTCTCCAATACTCCCTTGGATCTCTTGACTTTATCATGCGCAATTCTTTATGCCATTTTTTCGTTCCCTTCTTCCAGATCGCCTCAAAACATTTCTGCATCGTATCGTACAGTCGTACGACTTTAGTGGACGTGTGGCCGGCCCTTTGAAGAGAGCAACAGATTAGAGAAAGCAAAGCATGCACTAAGATGAGGGAAATGTCACATTATAATGTTGTACAGAAACAGTCAGACATACAGACAGTCTGACACACATATAGACAGACAAACGCACAGAGATGCAGACAGACAGACAGACATACAGCTTACTGCATGCTTTAGAGGGAGTGGAGTCGTCACAGATTGACCCTGGAGTACAGAACTTGGGGCTGATCCTGTTACAGTTTCCACCCAGGGGTACATCTGCGCAACGGAGAAACAGTCTGACAAGTGTTGTTGTAGAGGGTGACACGACCAAAAACCCCACGTTAAACCCCACAAAATTGTAAATAGAGTTGCAATAATCAAGCTATTTGTTCTTTGAAGATCTACGATTGCAAAGGAGTCTAAATTCGTTTCGGTATGTTTAGTCCGTCACCAAGACGGACTATTGCGATGGGCTGGTTTGTATGTTTTTTTTCTGGTTTTTTTCTGTCTGTCCCAAGGATATCTCCCGAACCGCTTGACCGAATCGCGTCAAATTTTGTGTGAAGGTGTGCCTCCTTAATAGGAAGAGATCGGCGCAAACCATTTTGCCGTCGTGACCTTGACCTTGACGTACGACCTTGAAAACCGAAAATCTATTTTTAGCCATATCTCGGGCACCGATCAACATAGGATGTTGAAACTTGGTATGAAGGTGGTTTGGCTTATGCCCGTTCTGATGATGGCATACCGATCAAGGTCAAGGTCAAGGTCAAAAAGATCGCTGGAGCCTGAAAATCGGAGGGTCATTTTTTTCTCCTTCTGTCTGTCCCAAGGATATCTTTTGAACGGGTTGACAGAATCACGTCAAATTGTGTGTGCTGGTGTGTCACCATGAGAGGAAGGCATCCGCGCAAACCATATTGCCGTCGTGACCTTGACCTTGGCGTACGACCTTGAAAACCGAAAATCTTTCAGGGGCCATAACTCCCACACCGTTAGTGTTAGAGTCTTCAAATTTGGCATGAAGGTACTTTGGCTTATGCCCGTTCTGATGGTGGCATACCGATCAAGGTCAAGGTCACGGTCCGGGCGATCGGTAGGCCTTGAAAGTGGTAGGGGTCTACACATTGGGTTTTAAGCCATATTTTCCACATTGGTACTTGACAGAAGCGCTTCAGATTGTGTGTGGTACTGTATACCCTAGAGAAGAAAACATCCGAGCATAAATTATCACCATGCTGACCTTGACCTTGAAGTGTGACCTTGAAAACCGAAATTTCCTTCTTTGTGCTATATGTTTCTTCTTCAAGCTGTATCTCGTGAACTAGAAGACAGAATCCCTTCCAATTTTGTGTCAGGATGTGACACTCTACGGGGTGTCGCAAGTGCGTGGCATTGCTGGTGACGGACATGTCTGCCGCTCGGCGACGCCCTTGTTCTTTTTTTGTTTTTGTCCTTTGCTGATCTACGAAGTAGATCGCAAAGGAGTATGTTTTCGTTCGAGTCTGTAACTTTTTTTTTTTGTTTTTGTTCTGTCTGTCTGTCCCACGGATATCTCTCGAACCGCTTGACCGAATCGCGTCAAGTTTTGTGTGGTGGTGTGTCACCATGAGCGGAAGGCATCCGCGCAAAAATTTTTGCCGTCCTGACCTTGACCTTGGCGTACGACCTTGAAAATCTAAAAGTTTTAAAGGGCCAATAGTTTCCACATCGTTGGTCTTAGATTCTTCACATTTGGCATGGAGGTACTATGGCTTATGCCTGTTCTGATGATGTCATACCGATCAAGGTCAACGTCACGGTCCGGGAGATCGGTAGGCCTTGAAAGTGGTAGGGTCTACAAATTGGGTTTTAAGCCATATTTTCCACATTTGTACTTGACAGAAGCGCCTCAGATTGTGTGTGGTATTGCATAACCTAGAGTAGAAAATATCCGAGCATAAATTATCGCCATGCTGACCTTGACCTTGAAGTGTGACATTGAAAACCGAAATTTCCTTCTTTGCGCTATATATGTCTTGTTCAAGCTGTATCTCGTGAACTAGAAGACAAAATCCCTTCCAATTTTGTGTCAGGATGTGACACTAAGAGTATAATACAGTCGTACATAAATTATCCTTCAGAAATAGAATGTCGCCGAGCGGCAGACATGTTTCCGTTTTTCTTCACCCTTCTATATCTCGTGAAATACTGTATATAATCACTCCCAATTTTGTGGGGAGGTGGTGTAGGTGCATCACTCAAAGGTCACAAGGAGGACGGGGACCTAAGATGTGAGGGAGAAGGGAGGTACAGGGCGGGGCATGTACAGGGCGTAACCGGCAAAGGACATATCTGCCGCTCGGCGATGCCCTTGTTGTTTTGTTTTGTTTGTTTTGTTTTTGTGTCTGTCCCAAGGATATCTCTCGAACCGCTTGACAGAATCACTTCAACTGTTGTGAGGTGGTGTGTCACCATGACAGGAAAGCATCTGCGCATAAAACATCGCCGTCGTGACATTGAGCTTGGCGTATGACCTTGAAAACTTAAACTCTTTAAGGGGCCATAACTTCCACACCGTTTGTTTTAGAGTCTTCGAACTTGGCATGTATGTGCTTTGGCCGAGCAGCAGACATGTCTCAGAGTTAAGGGTGTACACCCCATTGATTAAGTGTGTACACCCCACTAATTAAGGGTGTACATCCCGATAAAGGAGGGGGTCTAATACTAAGAGTAAAAGACATTGTAGCACAAAATTTGCCATGAATGGCTTAAATGTCGCCGAGCGGCAGACATGTCTCAGTGTTAAGGGTGTACACCCCACCAATTAAGGGTGTGCATCCCGGAAAAGGATTTGCACCCAGTCAAGGGTGTGTAGGTGTATCACTCAAAGGACACAAGGAGGACGGGGGGAAAGATGTGAGGGGGAAGGCAGGTACAGGGCATAGCGGACAAAGGACATTTCTGTCCCAAGGATATATCCCGAACCGCTTGACAGAATCGCTTCAAATTTTGTGTGGTGGTGTGTCACCATGAGAGGTAAGCATTTGCGCATACAAAATTGCCGTCCTGACATTGACCTTGGCGTATGACCTTGAAAACCTAAAATCTTTCTTTAATCGGCCATAACTTCCACACCGTTGGTCTTAGAGTCTTCACACTTGGCATGTAGGTGCTTTGGCCGAGCGGCAAACATGTCTCCGAGTTAAGGGTGTACGCCCCATTGATTAAGTGTGTACACCCCACTAATTAAGGGTGTGCATCCCGATAAAGGAGGGGGTCTAATACTAAGAGTAAAAAACATCGTAGCACAACATGTGCCACATGGTGCTTAAATGTCGCCGAGCGGCAGACAGGTCTCAGTGTTAAGGGTTTACACCCCACCAATGAAGGGTGTGCATCCCGGAAAAGGATTTGCACCCAGTCAAGGGTGTGTAGGTGTATCACCCAAAGGACACAAGGAGGATGGGGTTAGATGTGAGGGGGGAGGGAGGTACAGGGCGTAGCGGGCAAAGGACATATCTGTCCCAAGGATATCTCCCAAACTGCTTGACAGAATAACTTCAAATTTTGTGTGGTGGTGTGTCACCATGTTTTAGAGGAAGGCATCCGCGCATAAATCGTGACCTTGACTTTGGCGTATGACTTTGAAAACCGAAAATATTTAAGGGGCCATAACTTCCACACCGTTGGTCTTATTGTCTTCAAACCTGGCATGTAGGGGCTGATGGCCGTTCTGATGATGGCTTACCGATCAAGGTCAATGTCAAGGTCAGGGAGATCGGTAGGCCTTGAAAGTGGTAGGGGTCTAAAACTTGGGTTTTACGCCATATTTTTCACATAATGTTATTTACTTGACAGAAGCGCCTCAGACTGTGTTTGGTGGTGCATAAACCTAGGGTAGAAAACATCCAAGCATAAACTATCTGCTTGCTGACCTTGACCTTGAAGTGTGACCTTGAAAACCGAAATTGCCTTCTTTTCAAGATTATATTTTTGTGAATACGTATACAAAGGGATGGGTGGGGTTATGGGTAAGGTTATGTCAGTGTGTTTCTTGTCGATGATATGGTGTTAGACATGAACACAGTTTAAATCCGGGGCCTGTGTTGGCGTTGGGATAGTGTGGTGTTCGTCATTGGGGTGTCTTGGAGGCTCTTCTGGAATAGTGGGATTTGATAGGACTTTGGAGTGTCTGGGGTGTGATGGTGATGAGTCCCATGCTGTCTCAATGTGAATACAGGCCCAAAGATTGATTTTTTTGCTGGTTTGATTTGTTTTGTACCCCTGTCAAATAATGTAGAATATGGGAAGTTATGTATGTCTCACCTACGAAAACGGCGATTGTCAATTAAAGAAAAAAATTTAATATATTTTTTTCTTGTTCATTTTGTTACATTAATTTTGTGTGTGTGTTGTTGGTTTTGTTGTTGTTGTTTTTCTATTTGTGTACAATATGATTGTATGTTTGTGTATCTCATCATTTTTGCATATCTGTATTGGCTGTTTGCATATTATAATTTTATGAGACAGATTTGAAAATGGATAGTAACTTATCAATTCTTTTCGTTAATTGCCAGGGCCTCAATGGCTCTAAAAAGATTATTTCTCTAAGGAGTAAACAATTCTACATAAATGGAAAAGAATGTATTAACTGAATGGGGGTATCAAGCCTATTTTTGAATTTATACGTCAATTGCTAGAGGGGTTGGGATAATATTATTTAATACTAATTTTGAATGTAAAGTAAAACGAGTTGCTAAAGATGTCTCTGGGAATTATATTATAATATAGATTGAAACTTATGAGAAAGAGTTCCTTTTAGTCAACGTTTATGGACCAAATCGAGATAACCCTGAGTTTTATGTGAACCTGAAACAAAAGATTCATAACTTTGGAATAGAAAATGTTATAATCGGTGGTGATTTTAATTTAGTCCTCGATCCTGCAAAAGACTACCATAATTATAAAAATGTTAACAACCCAAAGGCAAAAGAAGAGGTTGAAAATATGAGTGAAGATCTAGACTTAAGCGATATTTGGCGAGAACTAAATCCTGATTGATTACAGTATATAGTTAGCGAAGAGTAAACCCTTTTCAGCAAGCTAGATTCGATTTTTTTTTATATCTCAGACCCAATTGTTACATACGTAGATTTTGTAGATATTGAATGTAGTTGCCGGTTGGACCATTCCAGTATTTTATTGAAACTAAAATGTAACGAAAATATCAAACATAAAACTTTTAGGAAATTCAATGCATCGTTGTTAAAAGATAAATAATATGCTGATGAAATCAATAGTGAAATAAAGAATGCTATTGAAGAATACGCTGCAAATGAAAATATCAGTGATACATCAGACGAAGAGTTACCTTTTTCTGTGGACGATGACATTTTTCTCGATTTTCTACTCATGAAACTAAGATCAAAGATGATTTCATATGCAACAATGAAAAACAGGAAAATGGAAGAAGAAGAAAAACTGCTAGAAATAGACATTCGTAGATTTGAAACAAAAGCAAATATAGGTGAAGACGATGCAAAAGCTAATGAAACTAAAAAAGAACAGTTAAAACAAATCAGAGATAAACGAATGGAAGGTGTTTTGTTAAGGTCTCGGGCTAGGTGGATAGCTGAGGGAGAAAAAAATTGTAATTATTTTTGTAATCTCGAAAAACGGCATTTTGTTAGTAAGAATATGACTAGGTTAATACATCAGAAAGATAATATATTGACAACTCAGAAAGATATTATTCATGAAGTTCAGAACTTTTATAAAATTAGCTATTCCAAGCAGAATCATGAAAGTGGAAACAAGCAATTGAAATTAAATACCCTTTAACTGGACAATTCCATCCCCTAAACGGATAGACAGCCAATGAGTTAGAGAAGGGGAAATCACCCTTGAAGGTAAGCCACGAATGTCTTTTAAAAAAATGGAAAATAACAAAAGCCCTGTACCTAAAGTACGTCATTACGTATCGAAACTGAAATTCTATTAAAAGAATAACACATTGGAAATCCTTAATATTGATGTATGGGCTAGAGCATTCAACGCTATGGTGTCAAAAAGGGACAGAATTGTCATGTCACAGAGATAAAAGCAGACATAATTGTCATGCTATTCAGCTAAAGGAGGATAAACCACGACAATATATAAAAGAATAGAATTAGAGACCCATATTCACTTTTGAATGCTGTGTATAGATATGGATCATCACTGTATTGGGAACAACCGTAATTAAAAGATGTTCTGACCCAAAAAATATATAATAGCAGACGCAACACTGGTGTTTATGAGAAATGCAGATATAATTGAGGGGGGTGAGCGACAATATAGAGCTATATGATTTTAACGACAACACGATGAGCAACATAGACGAGCAATAATCACAGGAATAAAAGAGACCCCTGGAAATAAAAGTCAATCAGACTAAAGCAAATCGGCGGGAACATTAATCCAGTGCTTGTTTTTTTGTCAGCTTGATATGATCGTAGAAGCATAAACTACTACATGGAATGATTACAGTAAACATCGAATTGTTAGAAGAAACGTTTTCGATTCAAAAGATTGGGGATTTATGCATAAAGTGTTGCAAAGCATGTTTGGTTTTATGTCAGAAAGATATTGTAAGTGGATTTGTATCTTTTATAAAACATGAACTCTTTGTCTTGTAGTCTGAGTCATGTAATGTCACATTGCGTTGTTACCAAAATTAAGTGACGTTGTCGACAAGGGGATCCCATCTCGCCTTATTTGTTGAATATTATGCGTGGACCAAGTTTTATAGCAATAATGGAGAAGAAAATTCAGATATCAAAGGAATAGGCAATAAATGCTCAATGAATTATAAATCTTTTGAGCGTGTATAGACTAAGATGTTCCTTTTCTAATTGTTGGTCTGGTTTATGGGTCTTCGCCATAGTAAACTCATAACAAGAACGTAGTGCAATTTGGTTAGTGGCAGAAAACAAATCTGCAGATTAAATATATGGAAGCAACTTTAGGTTTTCGACTGGGGGGAACCATCCCCAAAAATTAAAAATATTAAAGAGTATATTGTTCAGCTAATCCCCATTACAAAAATGGGACACAACGTTATTTTTTTCAAATAAAACAGCAGAGATCAAACCCGTTATTTAAAATAAGGTTGAAGAGGGTATAGATATACCCACGTGCTACACTTAGGTTGCGGTTATATTGTGGCAATTTTAACAATCACTTATACTCTCGAAATTTAAACATTTCCTTTTGGGCGTGCTTCTGCCCCAACGCCACCAGATATTTTTAATTCAAACATTACAACAAATGGTGTTTGTAAATTTATTTGGAATACAATAGAAAACCAGTGTGTGAATCACAACAAACAGCAGCACCAAACAATGTATTAGAATAAGAGGCATTATAGAATTCGTCTAGGACATACAAACATATGGATAAATTACATTTAAGAAGTGTCATGGATTCGTAAAACTTAATCTACAACTGGCATAAATGGGAAACATAGGTATATAACCACGTAAACTTTCGCTCAATTGGCATCTTATACTCAGACTAAAGTTATCAGGGAGGCCTCAAAAGTGTGCATACTTTTACGCAGCATAATAGACAACATTTGATGGTCTGATATTATAAATGGCTTAACAAAGCTTGATTGACTCAATTACAACAAATTACCTGAAAAAGTCTGATGAAAACTATACTAAGTTCGTTAACCATATTCTGTTTGTATAATAAGATAAAGTTGATTGAGGAATAACTATCGGCGTATTCGTATAAATCCGATGAGAATACACACAATATATGAAATCTGGTTCGATTATTTATTTGAATATGATCTAATAGGTGGACACGAAGACATATCTCTCTTATGTCAAATTCAAACAAAAATACAACCTTAACATTGATTCATGTACGAAACGTTGCTGGGTATGAAATCTGCCCATATTAGAATATATTAAAAAAGTGTAATTTAACCTTAACGCCTTTGCTCATGCTCTCACCGCTCCAGACTAGAATCGCTCATATTGTTTGGGCAACCCACACAAATGAGCAGGTTGAAGAACACCAGGGAATCTGACACTAGCAGAGGAGCTCAAGCGTTAGAATAATGAACGCTGGAGATCGTGGTTATCCAATGACCCTCATGGAGATGGTGTTGCTCAAATTTTGGGAAGTGAAGGATGGGAGATATTATTAGACCTGTCCAGTGGAATGCCCCAATATGTAGCAGGATGAATGATATTGTTTCTTCTCGATGTAAGAACGTACTTTTAATGGAAAATTGCAGGCTCAAAATGGCTGGCGGGCTAAAGGGTTAAAGACAAAAATATTATTACGTCCACTTTTTGTGGGCCATGAAACTTTTTTTTCGCATTCACAAAGTGTTCGGCATCTAGGCTGTTATTTAGCGATATAGTTAAATGAAACAAAATGTCCCCCTAATGCTGTGAATAAATGAGGACATAAAACAATCTTTGTTTTTGCGTCGTATGTTCCCATAAGATACAATAATGTCACAATTTAAAATGGCTTCAGATGAAAAATATTACAGGCAGATGTTTCAGGCGCCAATGAATGGTCGGGACCTCTGGTCGATCATTTTTCACACCAGAAGGGCAGTCAATGCACTTATGGGCCGGCTTATCATACTCGGTCTCTGAGGTTTCTTACTTGGCTTCACAGTCGTGCCAGAAGTGCTGTGGGTCTTTGAGAGATTGATTTGTGGGTGGTGTGCTGTGTGCGCGTAATTCCTCACTTTTTCATCCTCTTAGTTCTCCTCCTCATTTTTACGTTCTTTTAAGTTCCTCCAACGTAATGCAAGTATATATGTGACTGATGTGCTAGGCGTATTAGAGTCCCACAACGAGCGTTCATGCCCTCTGGCGGTGAACACACAAGTGCTGCGCACCAGGTCATCCATACATTACAGAAACTCGGTGACTCAAGTCGTGTATTTATGAATCGGATGGTTATCATTTTTTTTCTATCATTCACACTTGATAAGCCACGTTAGAATACGGCGGGTATAAGATCAACTTTAAGCACATACAGGTTTTTGCTCAAGAAACACTGACAGATAGGACTCGACACACACTCCACATTGGCCAGACACACACAATCGGACACTGCGATAGGTCTGTCTGTTAGTCAACATGTCTCTCTGTTCTCCTCCGTCCCCTAAGACACCCATACAAAAGTCGTCTCTCACTAGCAACATACACACGACTACACACACAGAACACACACCCCCATCACACACGCACACAATCATACACACACACACAACACACCACACACACACCACATTCTTTACTCTCATATCTTTCATCTCTCCTCCCTCACATGTCAATGACACATGGTATACCTAGTGCCAAAACCTCCATATATCATACCATTGCTGTGAAAATGCACACTATTACACATTGCTCGTCCATCTTGGGATATTTCAAGTAGGATACGAGTTGGAACAGAGCGACGCGGAAGCCACTATGTTCATAGAAATCCCTCTTACAAACCATTTGCTTTTTGTGAACAAAGTACAGAAGTGGTGAGACAGACGGTTCTGCCGCGCAAGCCCATAATATAATCTAAGATATGAGATTTATGTCGTTTGAATTTACTAGGACATTAATTTTAGACTCACAAAGCAAACATGTTTTCTAGGAATGTTGTTGAGAACTTTTTTGATTACTCATCTACCCTGTCGTGTACAGGGTCCCACTAGGTCGGAGCATGATATGCGAAAGGATGGACAACCACCGGAAGAGGCGTCGCACCCAGGCACCCATTCTGTGCTGAAACAGTCACACACCGACAGGAACCACACGGTAGACAAAGATGGCAACAGCTGTTTCCTATTACTTAGGGGAACTCCTGACTGGGGATTATCCTGACATCACGCGCCTTTTCTTACTGATTGTTCATTGTTGCAGCCCTAGTTTTTACAGGTGACGCTTCACACAACAAACTTAGAGGTCAGCAATAGATTCAGCGCGCATCTTAGGTTTCCCGTAGGGAAACCCCGTACAGCGTATTGAAAGGAAATTAATGTGAAAGGCATTATTGCGGCATGAGTGTCTCGTGATGCGCAAAATGCCACTATTGTCATATTTACTTACTTCCCAGTTGTTGTTGTTTTCATTGAGCGCATATGTTTTTTCTGTGGCGGAACTATTCCAGAATCGGATCAAAGCATACTTATGGGCACGATTAGATCCGCAATCTGTATGTTTCCGTAAGGGACACCCCCATACACTTATATTACGAAATTAAGGAACATTATTCTCGCATGAGTTTGTCCGTACGTCAAATGCACACTATTTCACTAGTTTCTTAGCTCTGGGAGGAGGAGCAGGGTGTGTTGGTTGTTTTTAATGCCTCTGGGTTTCTGTGGGCGAAATACCTTTCCCCACCCCCGGCGTATCATCTGCAACACAGCCTTTGTCCATAAGGCCATCCGCTCTTATCCCCCTCTGCACTCTCTGGCGGATTTTATTAGACATTATCGCCTTGCCGCACGATAGTAGCTATAGCTGTCCCATAGCTATCCAAAGCCGGATGGGCTATGCCTTTGATCATCAACTGCGTGTGGATGTGCTTCTTCTTCTTCGTCTTCTCAGTCACCGAACGTTTTTAGTCAAAAATATGGCCGCAAATTGGGTTTTTCAGTTTTTTCACTAGTCCCGCGCGCTATGTAATCTGCCGACAGATTCCAATTTCAGCGAGGATGCTCAAAGGAGGAACACAATATTTAGAATATTTATTTGTTTAAAGGTACGGACTACTGATCCAAAAATGTCAGCTAATGATAGTAGATGTATAGTAAAGCAAAAGAAAAGGCAATGTGAAAGAGAGTGGCAGATTAGAGGAAGACTCAAGCACATAACCTTCCAGAAGGGTGGGTGACCGCGGTGAACTATTCTTGCGAAAGTACACCTAGGTCTTCCCCACTGGGAGAGCTCATCGGAGGTAGCGGTTGGGTTCGTCCAGACTCCCGTATGTGAGGCATGAGGCTATACCCACCCACCTGGCCTGCCAGTGGATGGTGTGTCGAAGCGTGGGGCACAAAGCTGTGTGTGTGTACTCCAAAATTATGCATCGTCAGAAGTCCACGACAGCAAAGCTTATCATTGCACCTGAATACTGATGACCTAAACTATCTATACATCGTATCCTCCCCATTGTGGATCTCCATGGGTCTGGTTTTAGGACCAATACGTTCACCCACCTTTCTGGAAGTTGTTGTGGCTTGTAGCTCGGTCTCTTGTGACTCTCTTTTATCCTTTGCTGTCCTTTATCCTTTGGCTGACTGTCATCTAACTATTCTTTCTGGCTCTTATCTGGGTAGGTCCAATGTCTCCTGCTTTAGAGTTTCTAGAAAGTGTTACAGTACAAAGATTTCTCGGTTTCAGCCGATAGGTCATAGACATGTTGGGCCTATTTTTTGTTAGGGCACGTAATTTGGCAGTATACGCATCAGATTGGGGCTCTTATGACAGGAGACTAGAAGCGTCAATGAAGGGACACTGCTCTTTTGCAAATGTAGATTGAGCGAGACTACATCAATGATTTATGGGTTGTACTTATTGATATAATGAGAGTGGGACTCTCTACTTTTCCCCTCGCACCTCCCACCCCAAGACCAAATAATTGCAAAATAAGATGTAACATAGTCCAAAATTTGTTTTCACATTCTTGTAAATTCAGTAAACCGTTTTTTCTTTAAACAATATTTGTCATATGATGTACTATAACATAACCTTTTGAACAAACAAGATGAACTCTATGATGCAAACTTGACGAACTAAAATCAGATATATAGCATTGTGACATAAAGCCATTACCTAAAAATGAAAGTCTGGCATAAGATAAAAGAAAAATTGAAATGATACAACTAAGGCTTTGATGGTTTTTTTTACACAAAACATCCGAAAAGAGGGGATACTAGCATATAAGGGGGGGGTGGGGGGGGTGGGGGGTGAGTAGTAGTCTGTTCTTAGTCACAGGAGTGCTTCAGCACCCTTCGAAGATGAAGGAGCTGAGACGTGGGGGACTGGACTGTCATCGGACTGGCAGGATACAGTTTCCAGTCTGCGGACGGTTCGGGGAAGAATTTGGGAAGATATGTCTGGCCAGTAGTCGGGTTCTGGAGCGGGTTTTATTCTGTGATGGGTCAATTTGTGGCTCTTGTGTGTTGTGGGTTAATTGTTCTTCTGCTGGCTGGGGAGGTGACATGGCATCTATGAGGTGGCGCGACATAAGGAGCAAAACCAGAAAAGACAAAATCACATGTGAGGAGACAGTTAACAAAGACTAAGAAAGAGTTTTGACATTCATCTGAAAGAAAGTCCTAAGCGTCTGTTATGTTTAACAGAAACAACTTATGTGAATGGAGGACGCCCATTCGTGTTTTTACAAGGCCTCAGTAACTATAATTTTTGTTTCCTTATGGCACGACTAGTAACCTTACGCCGTTTGGAATACTCGTGAATATCTTGTTGTCTAAAGACCCGATTGACATTGTTTGATGAATGTTAATTCTAGTTCGTGCTTAACCGGACTCTACCAGTCTCTCCTCCTTTTGCGCCCTCTTTATTTGTGTACTCCCTTACGTCCCATCTCTCTGGACTGCATCCTTCACCAATCCCCACCGTTGTAATGAAATCAATGGTAATAAAGACTGAAATCAGATTACTGTAGATTGTGGGATAACGATCCCTGTACCTTCGGCAGACGCCAAGGCTGCCTCTTCGCCACCAATGTGATTCAATAGGTGATGGATGTAGCCAAGGCATTACTCTTTAAAAACAGATAAAATCACAGAGTAATGTATAGAGATAGGACGAGGGAAAATAATTAGGATACGTGGAGCTCAGCTGAAAATCGTTTATTAGTGTTGAACACAAGCACAGGAAGTTGTTGCACTTAATTATTAAACATGGCAGTATTATGAAGTGTTTCAACAAAAGACTTGGAATAACTGGAGAGAGAGAGAGATAGAGAGAGGAGAGAGAGAGAGAATAGAGATAGAGAGAGAGAGAGGAGCAAGGTAGAGAGATATATTATATAGAGATAAGATGGAGAGATAGAGAGAGATAGGGGGGAGAGAGGGAGAGAGAGAGAGAGAGAGAGGGGAGAGAGAGGGAGGGAGCAGTGACAGAGCCGACAGAGACACGTCTAATCGACTGCGGACTTTGTCACGCAGAGCGGACGGCAGACAAGAGTGATAATTTAGTCTTTGTCAGAGCACTCTTCATGTAGATATAAACACATTTTTGGCCAAGGTCTCATGTAGTACGTGAGGACGGGGGGGGTTTTTTTGGTGTTCTTCTGCTATCAGATCAAAGTCAGACGAAGAGATGGAGAGAGAGCAGGGAGAGAGAGAGAGAGATAGAAGAAGAGAGTAGGAGAGAGAAGTTAGAGAGAGAGAGGAGAGAGAGAGGGATAGGGGGAATGAGAGAGAGACAAAGAGGGTGAGTAGAAAGAGGGTCAGATGAGAGAGACTAACACAGAGAAGAGAGAGAGAGAGAGAGAGAGGAGAGAGATAGAGAGAGAGAGAAGAGAGGCGAAGAGAGCAGAGAGAGAGTCCAGTAATAGCATCTGAAGAAAAAACCCACAACAATCCTTTGTAAGTTCTAAGATTTGTTATCGGCAAGCTTTACGAGGTGGTTTACCCCAATCTTTTTCAAGGTACAGAAGCTGACAAGGTCAGAAAATCTCGTGGGCCAGACGGTAAAAAAGTACTGATGACAGTAGAGACGGATGACATTATTCCATAGAAACCTGACAGAGGGCCAACTAAAATGACGTATGTCTATCCTGTAAACTTTAATCATGTGCTCCTTGGGTTCAAACTCATCCCTCCCCCCGCCCCTCCCACACACACACACTACCACTCAACACCTGCCCACACAACACAACACCAATATCATCACCTCATCTCCCTCACCCATCTCCTCACTCTCACTATAAAAATTGAAAATGTAGGATAAGAGAGAGAGAGAGTAATGGAGAGAGAGTGAGGATGTGATGAGTCTGAAGACTGAAAACAATATTTTATTATCAAGGCTTGTGAGACTTTAGAAGGAGGCCACAGCCTATTCTTCACCCAATCTTCGCAATGTTTCCTTGTGACTAACATACATCATAACAAGACGATACGAATCACTGATGTTATGAGAAGAGAGAGAGAGAGAGAGTAGTAGAGAGAGGCAAGAGAGAGAGAGAGAGAGAGAGAAGAGAGAGAGAGAGAGAAGAGAGAGTCTAATCTACAGGAGAGAGAGAGTAGCTAGCATGAAGAATAGGCAAGAGAGTGAATGAATGCAATGATGAATGAATACTTTAATCTATTAATACTTCTGAGGATAAAACAGCCTTCATTACAGAACCGTCAATCGTTTGGGCTATTTTTGTTTCCATCGTCCAGTGCGGGTTACATCTCTTCATTGTGGCAGATCAAAACATCTCAGAAAATCGATAAGATAAACAAGCAAAGTCGCTAAACGTAAATAAGAAATGACACTCACCGCAAGGAAATGGATCACAAGTCTCGTCGGTGAAAATTACCAACTCCTTAAACATCCAAACAATCTTGGTCTCAACTCCTATGACCATCATAGTCTCTTTCACCTGCCCTAGAGGGTCCGTATCTCTACTGATAATAATCCGTCCACTAGGGGGCTTCTTTAATCGCCGCGATTTTCTTATACTTGTAGTGTTAATCTCTAGTGTTAGATAGAGAGGAGAGTGGTGGAGTAAGGAGCAAACCTCGACTATCTCTCTCTTTCTTTTTATCCGCCAACTAATAATATAAGAGAGGAATTAGGCCCCACACGAGCGTCTGCCCTCTATGGCGTGAAGAACCATCGCATAAGAATCTCATCCTTGCTACCACTACTCCCATCCTTCTTTTACACATCACACACACACACGACACACACCACACCACAACTAACATACACCACCTACACACACACACACACACACAGGGGCACTACACACAAACACACACACACACTAAGTCAGGAAACACACCCACCCACACAACAAAGCACACCACCTACAGCACACCCCTCCAACACACAGAGTATCATTAAGCATAATAAACATTGAAGATAAAAAAATAAGTCGGGGAAAAAAATTGAGAAGAGAAAAGAGAGCAAGAGAGCACATTGGGGTGTGGTGTTTTTGAATTGTTTCTCCCCCCCCACTTTTTCCCCCCCTCTACTTCGTTGGTAACGAAACGTAATAAGGATGGCT
>CM065707.1:35216825-35251825 GCA_017654935.2 Phymorhynchus buccinoides | reverse complement strand
TTAAAGCTGTTTGAGTTTTCACAAATAGTGATAAATGTACTAGTTTCTATCTGTCTCACTCTCGCTATTTTTATGTGTATTTCGAGGTGGAACAGGGATTTATTTATTTGTAGTGTTGTTAAAAGACTAAAAGTTAGGATTTATTGCATTTAGATTAGGAGATATTGTGGATGGATATTAATCAATGGTTTTATTTCCATTTTTATTTTTTCTGTGGTAAAAGATTAGAAGAACTTGACTTGTATATGGATTGGATGTTCTTAGGTTGTGCAGTGGTATTCATTTTTATTGTGATTTTTTTTTATGGATTTCTGTGAAAGGCTTTGGTTTTTACTGTGAATGATTTTTTTTTTCTCATTGTTTTGTTTTATTTATGCTGATTTTTTTATGGGGGGAAAAGGTAGGGGGGGGGGAGATTAGAAAAACGGAAAGTGAGGAAATGGACGACCTGAGGTGTGTGAGTTAAAGATTCGTGTAGGATTGACGGAGTACAAAGTGAGGAGGGTTGGGGCTGAAGCAGTGAGACAGCGATGTTGTGGAGGAACAAGGAGAGCATATGATTTAGGGGTGTATTAAGAGAGAGAAAATTGAGTAGGATGAGGGAGGATGTAGAATTACGGTGGAGGTAGAGTCGCAGTATTAAACTTTGATCTTTTTTGAGATGGTAGGGACGTTTTGTTTTCTCAGAGGTGAGATTGTTAGGGAGTGTTAGGCGTCTATAGGCTCTTTTTTTTTTTCTAGGAGATGATGAGTTGAGATTTGAGGATTGTGTTCAGGGATGGTAAAGGCCATTCCTTCATAGGGATTTTGGTGGGAAGGGCCTCGTGGGAAGATTGGTTGGATGGAATCTCACCCTCTTGTGTGAGATGGGCGGATCTATATCCCTCGTCTCTTTTATGGCATTTTCTTTTATTGGGAGAGTAGAGTTTTTGAAGGGGAGTGGATAAGGAGGTTAAGCCTTTTTGGTAGAGCCATTTTGTTGGATACGCTTGAGATTTTTTATGTAAGTGGGTGCGATATGAAAATCCATCTCGAATTGTATTGATTTGTGGCGAGTGAGGGAGATTAGGTCTATCTTTAATTCCTAAAGCTCAGAGGGGAGGGGATTTGGGATTGTATGGGTAGAATTTGATGACTTTTAGTGAAATTTGGTTCAATCAGAGGGGTTGCTAAAATGCGACTTTGTTGTGATGATGGTGTTAACGTTAGATATAGGTTGGATTATTAGAGGTTTAATGTTTTTTATGGATGGGAGGTGGGGGGGGTGGAGTACATTGCGTGGCGGAGAGAGGATTTTTTAGTGGATGGAGGAGGGGAGTCTTTGTTTAACAATATGTTCTTATTGAAGGTCTTGTCTAATATCACATTGTTATTTGTTGAGTTATTTTTGTTTTTTTTATTGCAGAATGCCTTTAATTAAAACAGTGGGTTCTCTAGGTTTTTTAATTATTATATTGCTCTATTTTATGTGTGTGTCCTGTCTGTTTTTAATGTGTTTCTATTTTCTGTTATCTCAGTATTTTTGCGCTGGCTTCAACGAATCATCGGACACGGGGTTCTTTCAGATGAATGTTTTTTAAAAATTGCTGTTTATTAGATAGTTTTCGTTTACGACAGGTCTGGGTGTAAAAAAAAGTATGTATACTTATCTCATTAACCCTGTATAAAAAAAAAAAATTTCGGTCTCGGATGTTGTCGTTGTTCCATTATGCTGATTTGTGTTTTCCAGAAAATGGCTGCAGTGGTGGTGACCACGGGTGTTCTCGCATCTGTATCCCCACGCCTGGCCTGAACTACCAGTGTCTCTGCCCGGATGACTGGACCCTGGACACCAGTAACAACAAGACCTGTAATGAAAACTGAACACACTGCTTCTTCTTCTTCGTCTTGTTCTTCTTCTTCCTTATTCTCCTCTCGGCTATTCTGGGGAAGAAGAAGGAAGAGAAGAAAAGAGAGAAAGAACTGAGTTTTGGTCAATGCCTCACAGCGACATAAAATGTTAGAAAAAAAATGTATTGCCTTATTAACCTATAAATAATGCGTGAATAGTTTGCGCTTACATGTGATGATGCTTAACTGTATAGTATATCTTTTGAAATATAGAATCATTACTTTTTTATTCTTTTTTTTCCATTAAACTTTTATTAACAATTTTATGTAAACAAACCTAAAATTGAAACAAACATCTCCAGGTTTGCCTCGTTAATTTAAAATACCAGATTCTTTTTATTTCGATAATTCCTTGCTTGGACACAAAAAGCTGCAAATAATTCTGTTATACTATCATTTGCAAACGGTCATTCAGATTTAGTTTCAGCATGCTTTGTCAAGAAAGGTGTTTAATCCAGATCACAATATCATCTCGCAATCATTTAACCAGATTTGTGTTTTTGCTTTCCAATGTCTTAAAATTAAGAAGAATGACAATAGATAACATGACTTGAACTGGAACTGAGTTCTCCCCCCACAGGGAGTTTACCAGGGGGGCCGTTCTTTTGCTAATACAAATAGTTATACCACTTTTATGGAAGTAGCTTGTTGCGTTGTAACGATCCTCTATTTTGCCACTCTTTTTTCCTTTTGCTTAACTGTCATCCTACTATCTTTTTGACTTACCAGACAATTCTCCTGCCCTTTTGGCAAGAAACACACTTCAAAAAGATTTCCCCTCAGCCGACAGTCGGACTTGCTGGGACCTAACTTATTTCTTAGTTTTGTGCGCATACGGCTAGCATGACGCATATGACAAACATAATTGACAGGAAACTGTCTGAGTGATAGAAGAAGAAGAAGAAGAACTGAGTTTTGTCAATGTTTCACAACGACATATAATGTTAAAAACATTTTTATTACCTTATTAACTCGTAAATAATGTATGAATAGTTTGCGATTACATGTGATGATGCTTAGCTAAGTAGTATTTCATTCGAAATATTATTATGTAAACAAATCAAAAACAAAACAACAAAACAGAGAGGAAACAAAGAGATGGGGAACAGATGAAATAAAATATGATATGAAAAATATTGAGTTTGGAGCATTAGAGAGGTGTTCGAGTGAAATTTGTTTTGTTCGAGAGAGAGAGAGAGAGAGAGAGAGAGGAGAGCACGAGGACCGAGAGAGAGAGAGAAAGAAGAGAGAGAGAGAGAGAGGAGAGAGAGATCTGAACTATGACATATTTTATTGACTTATGCCAGCAGCCCCTATCATGACAAACATACAAACAAAACATCTTATCAATCAATCAATAAATCAATAATTTATTATGTCCTCAAGTACAGGATAATTTTCATGCAGCACGTCACACACACATAAAAGAAACAACACAAATTGATAACAATGACAAAATAAACGCGCGCATTAAAAGAATTTTACAAACACTCCCATGCCAAATCTCTTATATTTAATATATCGAGTTATGTCCATCATTCCCCCTCCTCCCCCCCACTCCCCCTTACAGTTCTAACACTTATTTATTGCCTCACACCCTGAACAGCAATACAATCATGCACACACACATACACACACACTCACACACACTAAAAAGTAATTCAATTCCAACAAACACAACACTACTTGTCTTGGGAGATTCTACAATCAGATACATAAACCCACATCGGTTTTCTCCCAGCGAATCATGTTGCAAGGTTTGTGTGCCGGGTGTGACAACAACTGATTTGTGCAGATGGCTGCAGTCTGCCCCTGTGTCAACAAATGTGAGGACTGTTGTAGTCCATGTTGGTGTCAACGACTGTCCATCAGGACAAGTCACCCCAGAGAACTGGATGGAAGTGTACAGATTGTGTCAGTATGTGTTTCCCAGTGCACTGATAGCGTTCAGCTCCATTTTACCAGCTCAAGGAAGACACAATCTGAACAACTCCATTTCCCCATCAAACCGTAACCTGAGAACAGTGTGTCAGCAGCTTGGCTTGCTGTTCATCAACAATCAACACATATTTACGACTGAGAGTGGAAAACCAAGAAAGGCCTTGTACAATAATCTAACCCACCCTAGTGTACAAGGCACAGCCAGACTGGCAGCAAACATGAAACGCACTCTCTTTCGCAGTACTGGGTTCAGCAAGAACCATAGCATCCAAGAAAATTTGGGTGAGCATGTATATGAAATTCGTTCTTCGGGTGATAGGCACATGCCAAGGTCTAGCCAAAGCATAGGAGAGTTTCATGCTAGAGGCACCATCAATGAAGGATTGCAAAAATGTACTCAGGGATTCTGTCCTCACCCTTCATCCGTGGATCACTTTCCACCTTTGTTCAGCAGAGCTGAAAACAATGCACCTTCATCATCCCTCACAAAGCATACTCACCCCCAACTATATATGAGTAACCAATCGCATATTGTACCACCTACCAACCAAACTCCCCCGACGCAAAATGGCCTTATTGGTCAACCCATGCGTCACGGGTCAGATCAACAATCTAACCAATCAGTGGACCATAGTGTACACTACAAACCCGAAGTTCCTCACCTCCCGAATCCCTTCCCTATCCATCCTCAAAGCCTCCCATCACAATGTCCCCCACAGCATATCCCCTATCCACCACCTTTCGTTCCTTATCCCACATCCTATCATTACCAGGCACCAAGACCACAGGTTGAAAGTTATCTGAAAGGGCCATTTCATCCAGCAGCAATGCAAATGATTAACTACCTTGCTTGCTCAAATGTTGCCTCAACAAAACGCTTAATAATATCATGCGTGCATAAAGCACACACGAGCGCGCATATGTCGAGTATATTTGCATTATGTGTTTGTGTGTATCATTGTATGTGTATATTTGCAGGAGAGAGGGGGAGAGAGAGAGAAAGGGAGAGAGAGAGAGAGAGGAGAGAGAGAGAGAGAGAGAGAGAGAGAGAGAGAGAGAGAGAGAGAGAGAGTGAGAGTGTGTGTATGTGAGACAGAGAGCATGTATTGTGTTGTAAATAGCATGTGTGATCAGTTGCCGGAATATACTGCAGCAGCATCAAACCAAGTGAAAGACTACCGCATCTACGTAAAACGTTCTTTTTATGAATCTTGAAAACAAACATTCTACGAAAAAGTACTGAATTTACTGAAGTGACAGTTCCATTCGATAAGTCACTAGACTTTGTCGAATTGTTTATAGTTGTTGTTAAATCGCATGCTATTTTTAGTTATTAATTGTTTATATACTAATTCTATCCAGGACTTGACACAGTTTCATTGTTTCTATTTACCCTATTACCCCATTCCCACTTTCTTATTCACTGTATTTATTTGACCATTTTCAATTAGTGCTGTGCATGTATTGATCTTATATTTTGATCATGTCTACTACTTTGGATAAATGGCCTTCACGGGAGGGACTCCGTATTGGATACCTCAATATAAATAGCGCCAGAAATAAGACAGATGAAATAGCAACAATATTACATAACAAAGGTAATCATTTTCATTTATTTTGTATAGCTGAATCCTGGCTAACTGATGTGATCCCCGACTCCCATATGTCCATGCCAAACTATGATATGATTCGCTTAGATCCCATGGCACCCCGTTCAACTGGTTTGCTTTTATATTGTACTCGCTCATTAACTCTCAAGAGAATACCTCATTTAGAAAATCATAACATAGAGAGCATTTGGGTTGAAATAAGTCTAAAACATTATAAACCAATCATGGTGGGGTTCATCTACAGAAATCCTGCAGAAAAAGTTGACTGGTATGACAGATTTAATTCGATGATGGATGCTGCAATCCTTGAATCGAAAGAAATAATACTATTTGGCGACTTTAATATTGATTTAACATTGTCAGGAACAAAATGGAAACAAATGTATGAACTTTATGATTTGGAACAAATAATTGACGTTCCGACTCGTATCACAAATCATTCAAGAACTCTAATTGACCACATCTATGTCAACAACAAAGCTAATATAATAGAAGCGTCCTCTGTACAGACCTGTTGTAGTGATCATTCCTCTGTTTGCATAACTTGGAAGAAAAAAGGTGTCAAAATTCCTAAGTCCGGTCACAAAGAAATATTTTATAGGTGCTTCAGGAACTTCGATCAAAATTCATTTCTGAATGACTTAATTAATTCGGATTTAGATTATGTTTATCAAATTAGGGACCCGGACTTAGCGATAGAGTTTTGGATACATACATTTCAGGAAATATATGACCAACATGCTCCCTTAATTAAAAAGAGAGTTAAACACACCATCAAACCCCCTTGGTTAACTAAAGATATAGACAATGAGGGATATAAAAGAGATAGCTTACTTACTTCAAAAGACAGAAAGGCATTCAATAAACAGAGGAATAAAGTGAACTCAATGAAGAGAAGGGCAATGAAAACATACTTTCAAGATTTGGTAACTTCCTCCCAGAATCAGAAATCAATTTGGAAAGCTATTAACCTTTTGACTAACAGAAATTCTGACCATAAAGCGCATTGTCCTATATCAGAATTATCACCTGATGATTTAAACTCTCATTTCGCTAATGTTGCTGATAAGTTAATCACCAATGACAAAACACATGAAAATGATTTACAAGAACTGGGTGATTACTGTCGTTCAAAAAATATTTCAACACCCTTTACCATACTGCCCATTTCTGTGACTGAAACGTTGAATTACTTATTACATTTAAAACAGTCAGGATCAAGGGACTTAGATGGATTAGATAGTAAGATTTTAAAACTAGCTGCACCTGCCATTGCAGACACGCTTACTTATGTTTACAATCTTTGCATTGATAAAGGACAATTTCCTACCCAATTTAAACAAGCAAAAGTAATACCCTTTTATAAATCAGGTGATCGTACCAATCCCTCGAATTATCGCCCTATATCAGTACTTTCGCTCCTGTCAAAGCCACTGGAAAAACATATTCAATTGAATTTATGTAAGCATCTGAACCATTACGATCTACTTCATGAAAATCAATCAGGTTTTCGTGAAAACCACTCGTGTCACACATCTCTGACACATCTTACTGACAGATGTCTTTCAAATATTAATAATAACGAGTTTACTGGAATTCTTTTTATTGACTTTGCTAAGGCATTTGATGTTATTAATCATGCCCTTTTGACAAGAAAACTTAAGTACTACAATTTGTCCAGTCACGCCATTACATTTATTTCCTCTTTTCTTTGCGACCGTCAACAGCTCGTTGAAATCAGCTCAAAAAGATCAACATTATTACCAATTAAGTTTGGAGTTCCTCAGGGCTCAGTATTAGGACCCATTTTATTTTCTCTTTATGTAAATGACTTACCGCTATGTTTACAATGTTCCTCTGAAATGTTTGCTGATGACACATCTTTACAGTCTTGTAATAGTAACCCTAACGAATTGGTAAATGACCTCCAGAAAAATGTTGAAAAATTAGTGAACTGGACTGAAGAAAATCATATGTCTCTAAATGCTACCAAAACAAAATGCATGTATGTTACCACGAGACAAAAAAGACAGAAAATGAACTCCTCGTTCCCATCATTGTTCATTCAAGATCAAAAGATAGAAGAAGTATCTTCACATAAAGTCTTGGGTGTTGTTATAGACAATAATTTATCATGGTCAAATCATATATCTAATCTTGGCAAACGCATTTCAAAAAGAATATATCAACTTGCAAGAATAAAAAGATTTTTGAATCGTGACGCACGAAAAAGCTTTTTTCATGCACATATCTTATCCCTTATAAATTATGCATCAACTCTTTGGGACAATAGCAGCGAAACAAATCTGAAACAATTAAATCGTTTACACAAACGAGCCATAAAATTAATACAGTTGAAGTCCAGTTCACTCACTAAATGTGATTACAAATCTTTAAACATCCTGCCATTTAAGGAAAGACTATTATATAACAAATGTGTATGCATGTACAGCGTTGTGAATGGAATAGCCCCTAAGAAAATCACCCAACATTTTGTTAGCAACGAAAGCAGACATACACACAAACTTTCTTTTCCCAGACCCCGTAATAATCTTTATAAATCTAGTTTATTGTACTCCGGCTGTACGGCGTGGAACAATTTATCTTTTAATTTAAAATCGTGTACATCAAGACAGACATTTATGAAAGCACTTAAATTTCATATGTTAGAAACCCTATGAATTAGTCTCTAACTTTAGAAATGTAGCACCTATTCCGTCGGGATATGTCCTTTTAATTGATACTTTACAATGTTTATACTTTGATTGTTCTTTGCTTTGTTCCATTGTGTCCGGGACATTTGTTAATATGGGTGATGGGGGAGGAAATGAAATGGGGAAGGGACAACCACATTCACTTCAATATCCCATTCATTTATTCTCTCTCTCTCTCTCTCTCTCTCTCTCTCTCTCTCTCTCTCTCTCTCTCTCTCTCTCTCTCTCTCTCTCTCTCTCTCTCTCTCTCAAATAGAGTTATTTCAATGCGTTATATTATTAGGCTAATGTTTAGTAGTTTGGAATGTTTTGTTTTGCATGTTGAGTTATTTTTCGAGTTGCTTTCGTATTACTTTTCATTCTGAGGACAGGATGAAAAAAAGCTATCAAGCTTACTCCTTTATCCTCAATAAAGATCATTTTGACTTGACTTGACTTGACTTGACTTGACATGGACATGTGCGCATACACACACTCACATAACATACACACACTCACACAGAGAGAGAGAGCTCTGAACTATGACATATTTTATTGACTTAGGCCAACAGCCCCTATCATGACAATACAAACACCTTAGAACATACACACCTGAACAGCAACACAATCATGCACACACACACACACACACACACACACACACACACACACACACGTGCACATGTGCGCATACATACACTCACTTGGCTTTAACAAAAGGTTAATCTTTCTTCTAAATGTTCCAGTTAGTCTCTGTGACGTCAAAATAAATCTTATGTCATTTTCCCATCAAACGTCACATAAAACAGGCTCATGAATGCCGTTTTTGACTGCGCCGTTCAAAAGATGTAGGAGGTACGAACTACGTGACAGTGGTACGAATTGCATAAATATGGCACACTTATTTTGCTTTGAATATTTTAATTTACAACATGAAAAACATTGACTCGAACACTTTAAAAAATTTAAGTGGCATTTCCAGTTGTAATTTTTGTATTGCTGCATTGAATAACAAACAACAAAGCATTACATTTGCAACACACTTTAAAGTACTGACAACGTAATAATCAATTAAATCAGCAATTAAATCAATCAAAACATAACCCCCACACCAGTAATTGTACTTCAAATGAAAATGAATAGAAAAAATGACATTTCTAATTTTAAAATAATTATATAGACATGTATGCAAACAAAACATTGTCTTCTGAAATTCACACAGTCCATTTATTGTAAATTTTGGCAAAACACATAGATGTAAATTTACTACCATAACTCGTTTTTCCAGTGTTGCTCGTCAGTGAAAGTTTTAAATGTGATTTGAGTGTGTCACAAATCTACTTGTTTGCCTAAATTTTAAAGATTTTGTAATGAGTGAAACTTTTGAGAACACATACAGCTCAGACTTGTTTACCCTGAAATCGTGTTTTGTGTATTCGAAATCCAAAATAAGTGTATTTTTCACAAAAAAGGAGTACTCCAACAGGAAAGTTTATAAAAAAAAAAGTCAAACATGCATACATTTTTAAAACAACTTATAGAAATACCATGTTAAAAGTGTCATTCTTTATTTACAACACACACACATAGATAGCACCAGTTTCCTGAATCAGGCATTGGCAATATACAGCAAAGATAGATTTTTCTTCACCATTTCACCATATTTTCTTCCGATGTAACATATTTTTGTTAGATATGTGTACAAAATATGGTGAAATCTTATGGGTAAACAGGTCTGACAGCTACACACGCATAGAATATAATGAGCTTTGAAAGAAGTGGATCTTTACTTATACAGCCTTAACCCTTTCGCTGCCAGACAGTTTTCAGCCAGAACATACCATTAAACTGGGTAGAGAAAAAAATCTGCAATATTGGGAATTCCTCTGTGACATGTCTAACATTAGGCCTATGCCTTACCTCCCAGAATTAAGAAAATAGGGTCTTCAGATAACAGGCCCTGATTTGATACCTTTTAGTGACATGAGTGTTAAACTATTGTGGTGCATAAATGCGACATTGGCGGTGAAAGGGTTAAAGGCTATATAAGTGTTTTTATCCAGAAAATCTAAAAAACAGAGAAGAACCCTCTTCCCGGTTTTGAAATAATTATTCTAAAATACTTTAATTCATAAAATAATTTTATTTTCCATAAAATTACGTTTAATATAACATTGTTTTTATCTATTATCAATCAACTTGTACTTATCAATCTATACAAGATAAAGAAAAAAATTCGGTAAAGGTCAAGATGTGCTGAGAGAGATGGTTCAGTGTTAGACGATAATAACACGGGGGCAGCTTTCGCTATTCACAACTTAAAAGTAGAAAAGTTATTCCATCTTGGTAGAATGTTGTCTATATATATAGCGCTGAATTACTTGCTATGCATCTTTGGATTTCATTTTAGGTTTTCCTATAAATAACATTCTTATCTTAATATGTGCTGATTCTAAAGCAGCAATGTATGCTATTAAGTCTCCCAACTCATGTATGCGACTTGACATGGTAATAGAAATTAATCATATAAAACACCTTCTTTCTTTGAAAGGCATTACCGTTACTTTTTGTTGGGTGCCTTCTCACTGTGGAATATCAGCAAATGAACGGGTAGACCAAGCTGCAAAAAAAAGGCAGCTCAAAATATTAATGACGCAGTATCAATTAATGTTCTTTTAGATCTGACAGAATGTTTCTCAATTATAAACAAAACATGTCATGAAAATGTCAAAACTGTATTGATGAACTCGGACGTTCAATATTGTAATAACTGTATTAAATGTAACGATAGATGCAACGGAAAAACATTACACTAACATGTTACTTTCTCGTCCAGGGAGATTGAAAGTCTGGTACATAGACTTCGGTTGAATTCATTTAAGACAAAATATTGCAATAATGTTCAATGTATGTGTGGTGAATCTTTGGTTGTCAGTCATTTACTGATTCACTGTCCAAAAGCAAGATAACTTTTCCAAGAATTCGGGTATTGACGGTTTTACTAATGGATCGACACCATTGTCTCTACCCAGTATTCTAAACAATTATTCTATTCTTGATTCAGTTTGTAAATGTTTATTAAGTAGTTCACTTAATATTTATCTTTAACGTTGTTCATTGTTCGGCTATATTCATTAAGCGTAAGTTTAACATTTTAATGAGGTGGGGGGTGGAGGGAGTTATGATTAAGCCTGCACAGCTATCCTGTTACTTACTGTATTGCTTACATACACTCACAGGCACATCCACACACACTCACCACACCAACATCACAACACAATACAATTTTGTCCGAATCACTTTTAGTGGAAGGACGTTAAATTGAGCAACAACACAGAGAAGGAAACACCCCTCACACGCAAGGCAGTAATAACACTAAACACTAAAACACAAGGAAGCACTCCCCACCCCCTTTCCCACACCTCCCCACACAGCTATCAAGGCACATAGAAAGTGTTGACAAAAACAGAAAAGCAAAAATAGACCAATTAATAACAACATTTCTTTACGCCAGGTACAAAGGACAGAGACCAGAGGCGAAGGCTGACCGACCAATCCAGCATAGCAGCCCCCCCCCCCCCCCCCCCCCCCCCCCCCCCCGATCTAAGGGAACAATAATTGAGACTGCGTTGTTACGATTTTTAGCTGCCTTTTTTGCAGCTTGGTCTACCCGTTCATTTGGTGATATTCCACAATGAGAAGATGCATACAATTTTGGTTTCGGCTACTTAAACAGCCCTCAACAAGGTACTCCAGGAAAGCATATGATATGCTGTTTGTCTTGCAAGATAAAAACAAGAACATTCAAAATTGGGTATCACATATAAAATATCTTCTGCGTGTGAATGGATATGGGTATGTTTGGATGCATCATAAAGTCGGGGATGAGAAATATTTTCTTAAGATATTTAAGGATCGCTTGATTAGTTGTTTCTGTCAGCGTTGGTATTCTCATATGTCAGAAAGAAACCGCTTTGACTTTTATTTTTCATTCAAGAATATTTTTGAGCGAGAAAGATATCTCGAATTCATCAAAAATAGGGTATTCTTAACTACATTGGTGCGTTTCAGGATGGGCGTTTCAACTGTAAATAGTCACACTTTTCGTTTTTCTTTCTCAGAGCAGCCTGGTTGTCCTTTGTGTCATGCTGTCTGTGAGGACGAATTTCATGCACTATTTGAGTGTGTGCACTACAACGACCTAAGAGATACAATTAATATTCCATTAAGAGTCCAGGGAGTTATTTGTCCAGGCAGGACCAGTGTGTAAGAATTCTTAACCGTGATCTTGACAGCCAACTTAATTTGTCCAAATATATTTTTCTTGCTTTGAAACGTATAGCTAATCAGTAATCCTGCAAACTTAGAGTAATAACATTTTCGAATATTTTATGTTATCTTTAAGGCATCTATGCTATGATGCTTGAATATTTTTTGCGCGTGTGGTCATGTTTCCTTCTGTTTGTTTGTCTGTATGCATCCATTAGTGTATGTATGCATTTAGTTTCATTCATCATTCACGCAATATTTTGTGATATAATATTATGTTTATTATTTGCTTATTCCTCGCTTGATTTTGTGCTGTTGTAACCGAGTTGTAACGGGTCACGGGCCTATACACAATTAAACATTTGTCATTTGTCACTTGTCTCTCTCTCTCTCTCTCTCTCTCTCTCTCTCTCTCTCTCGGACAGATTTGTAAGAATAGGCATCGCCTAAAATCTTTATCCTTGTCAAATAACGTTTTCCAGTGTCCAGTGTCCAGTGTCTCTCTCTCTTTCCCGCTCCCCTTCTTTATATTTGTCTGACTCTCTCCATTGTCTCTTTTCCCCCCAGTTCTATACCCCTGTCTTTCACACAAGTGCATATCGAGAAAGAGAGTGGTGGGGAAGGAACAGGGGAGAAAAACAAATCCTCGCCTGCGCTCAAACAAAATAAGTATTTTTTAGCTCTATAATAGAAGTTATTAGGATTTTGGAATGGGATATTGCTTTGATCCTATCTCAAGAGCCTTGCTGTTTATCACACGAGGTCCCCTCCGACCGAGTGTGATAAACAGCAAGGCTCTTCAGATAGGATCAAAGCAATATCCCATTCCAAAATCCTAATAACTGATATATACCGATATGTATCAACAGAAAAGCAAGAAAAAGAAACAGGCTCAGGGGGCTGCAGCCCCACCTTTCTTCCTCAAAAACCATATATTTGTTCAACATAATTATTTGATTTGTCAGTTGAGGAGGAATATATGATGACATTGCCACGTGTATTTGTGTGCGTTATGGTCGTTCCCTTTTCTAGGACAGTGTGAAGCAGCATGATGTGTACTTAATGGTTCAAAACATGTTTCAATAGGGGTATGAACAGTAATGGCATTAGTCCTTTATTTCATGCCCAGATTGCACTATTTTGCTTCTCGGATTTAAAAATGTTCAGGTGGAACATGCCCCTGGACTCCGCTAGGGGTTTTGGTAATTTGCACCTTCAATGAATTAGCCCCCACCCCTTCAAAACTTAATCCACCCCTGCTGGTGTTGCACTGCATCTGCACATGCTGCACACGTACACACGCGTACGCGTACACGCACACACACGCACGCACTATGGCACACACAGACACACACTTTGACCAGCGCGTGCACACACATGCACACGCACATCTACTGAACAGCAGTTTTATTAAGTATATACAATGCACAGTGAAACATTGTAACAAGCTGAAATGACGTACTGTAATGCCCTCAGGCGTTTTGGCTACATGGGTACATCAGTAAATCATGTCCTAGAAGGGTGCCATACCCTTGTTGTTGTCCACACAGGCATACAATTTATATAATAAAAAACATCAGTCATTCTGCTTTTAACCTGCAGTTTAACTATCACAAGTGACGCCATTTTCCAAAAGTCATTAATAAAGCCATGTTTGCAGCTGAGCCTGTAAAAAGAATCGAAACCAACACGCTTGAAAATGTGTGTGGTTATCAAGGAAGGGTAGTTTACATAAATGTAAAAGTTTCGTGTAAATCCAATGCTTAGTTGCTGTTTTACAACTGTAAGGACATTACTTATTGATGGGCCCTTGTAATTAGTCATGCATCCATGACGAAAGCTTCAGCTGGAGGTAAGGGAAGCTCTCTGTGTGTGTGTGTGTGTGTGTGTGTGTGTGTGTGTGTGTGTGTGTGTGTGCGTGCGTGTGCGTGCGCGCGCGCGTGCGTGCGTGTGTGCGCGCGCCTGTGTGTGTAAGGACATTACTTATTGATGGGCCCATGTAATTAGTCATGTATCCATCATCCATGACGAAAGCTTCAGCTGTAGGTAAGGGAACCTATGTGTGTGTGTGTGTATTTGTGTGTGTGGGGGGGAAAACTAGTCTATATGCAGGCTTTTTCATAAAACTTTCGCTTATCCGTCTTGGAGGCTGTGTAAGGGATGTCAACACGTTTCAGGAAACCGAAGTTTCGTTTATCCGTTAAATCTTATCAGCACGGCGTGCAAGTGCTTCACATTTGAACATTTTACTCACGAGTTCACGTACCATTAGCACACGTTAATCCCAGTGGCAACGAAAAAGTTGTGATTTGGTCAAAATTTACCCCCACCCCCACCCACCCATTCCTTCCTCATCAGTCACACAAAAAATCGCTTGCAAAAAAAAAAAGGTGGGTGGGTGGGTGGCACACCTCTGGCTGCGACACGTTCTCCAAGTGGGAGCAACCCGAATTTCACAGAGACGCCTCTGTGACAATAAAGTACCTAATACCTAACCTAAGCGCAGAAACCTTTTTCCAAGTTAATCTTCAGAATCTTCAGTACGATGAAGGTGGAAGATCAAACGAAGAAGAAGAAGAAGAAGAAGAAGAAGAAGAAGAAGAAGAAGAAGAAGACCTCTGTGACTACAAAGTACCTAATACCTAAATACCATCTCAAACGGTCTCCTATCTGGCGCGTTTTTAAATCAATGCTGTGCATGATATTTTAGCATTGAATAAGCGTTCGGACGTTTAGCGGGGGTCGGAATGATGTCATATTTTGAACCAATCGTGCACTTTGTGACAAATATTTGAAATTTGGGATTAGTAATAGTCATGGGATTAGTATTTTCAAAACCATCGCAAACAAATTCTGCTCGGTCCGTTATGACCTTTTTTTCTCCAAAATCCAATATGGCTGCCTCCGATGACGGAATGGATCAAAGTAAAGTACTTTTTTTTAACAGCATAAGGCTTATGAAATGTAACTATTTCTTATGGGTTTAAGGGGATACGCGCCATTTACTTCCCACGACGACAAATGATTAAGATTTTTGTCATAGAATCTACACATACTCCTAAGGTCAAAACTCGAAAAAAAAAAAAAGGGTCACCGTAAAATCAGGCATACTGAAAACTGGATTTATTTCATACACTAAAGCGACTTACAACTGTCAATAACATTTGCCTAATACTACAACCTATTTCGTATTAGAATCTATGTCAAAGTATTTAAAAATTCTATTTAGTCAATAGGAAATTTTGGAAAATTGTTGTTGTACTAACAAACATTTCCCTAAATGTTATTGTTCAAATGCCTGTAGAAAAAAACTCAACGATAAAATAATTCTAGTTTTTTAATAATAGATGAAATAATCTATACTCTGCATAATAAAGATAAAAAAACCCAGTATGTCTCCGTGCTTGTTACTGAACCCCATACACTTTTTCAACCCCACCCCTATTTTCGCATGGGACTCATGCCAAGAGTTATATCCCTTAATCCTTTTTTTGTTGACAATTTTATGACATTTTATTTTTAGTAACGCGGTTTTAGTAGTTACTCAGAAATGAATATGTTTAAAATAATCATTATATTCTAACAATGCAAACGTTTTAGCGATATACTTTTCACAAACATAAATAAACTTGTATATTTTCAAAAAAATGTCTTGCACCACTGGGAGTCCCCCATATTATGCTAGCACGATCAATCACAGAGAGAGTAGGTCAGTTCATTCACAATTTCGTCATTTCATTCTTACGTCATCTTATCCATACGTCATTCATTCACTGAAACCACAGAGAGAGTAGGCCATTTCATTCACAATTTCGTCATTTCATTCTTACGTCATTGTATTCATACGTCATTCATTCACTGAAAACCTTTAGTAGTGTTTCTTACGACAGTCAGCCACAAGGGGGAAATTAGCGCCACCTGTATGCCGCGTATCCCCTTAATTTTGTGTAACTGGTATCTAGGATCCATTAGATGTTTCGATGTCATTTTCCAGATCAAGGTCATTTTCAAGGTCGTTTCAGTTTGAAATTGTACTATTTCTGGATGCAGCTAATAGGCGAGCAGACAAGGAAAGGGCAATGGACTGATATTGCACTGAAGGCACCACACAAGCTAATTGTGGTTCCAAGTGATGTACCAGGGTGTGTAGAATATGTGTGTAAAACATCCCAAACGTCATCAAATCAATAAACAATAACTCCTCTAAAAGACAAAACACTAACACCGCATGACGAGGGTCAAGATCTGTTGAATAGGAAAAAACCTGCCCACTACTATTTTGCTATTATTAAATTTAAAAAAACAACGCCATCACAGTAATCTTAACTACTGTCTCTTCGTTGTCTCCACGGACACTATTTTATCTATCCAGGCGCGGGGGCCTCACGGTCCTAATTTCTTTACTAGAGTCGGGTAGAAAATGCCAACTAAAAAAAAGTAAAGTCCTGAATGACCACCCCATACACTACTTCCCCCACCCCATTCTCCAGCAGATGGATGCAGCCCTTGGAGAACGAGTGTAGTCGAAAAAGGTAGTCTTACAGTTTACGAAGAGGGGCCCACCGAACGTAGGGGAGGAGGCAACCGATGACGGGGCACAGAGTCCTGTCGCTCCCAGGAAACACCTGCAGGACCACAGCTCCTCACGTCACGCAGCGGACGGTGAAGACCTCACGTCTGCAGGGACTTGACGTCGAGGCAACGACCTCCAGTTCAGGTCGGGTCCAGCGTAGAGACTTCAGGACAGGAAGTTAAAGAAGGAATAAGCGCTGCACAGTATATGTTACCATGAGTACACTGCTAAGACGCGACGAGTAAAGGTAAAGGGGAAGCAATGGGGTGGCCAACACATCGTGAGAGTCTACCCAGCTAAGTTGGCATTAATACTCTACTGCCTAACCATAAACTTGGGCAATTAAATACTAGTCCTTTACCCAAGAAGATGAGAAACCCAAACAGGTTGTAATATTAACTGCTGCTTAAGTCACTATTCAGCTGAAAAGCTTAAAACGCTAGCTTCTCAATCACCAAGGGAAAAACAAAACAAAACCCCAACAAGGGAGAGAACCAACCCAACTTCTAAATATCTTACATAGAAAATGTTACAGTGAAACATATTACACCTGGTCAATTTCCAACCTCTCATTAATTATAAATGAGTTGATAAGAACAAGGTAAAATGCCTACAAAGTACTTTCGCACAATCCAGGCCAAAATGCGAAGCACTTGAATCTAGCTCAAACAGTCTTGCAAACAATACAAAGTTTAGATTAAATGCACAGAACGACGACTGCAATACTTAAAAGCAAGCACCATTCTGGAGGTACTAAATAACCACAATAAAGTCCTGATAATACAAACATTTATTCAGACAACAAAACAAACCTTTTGCTCAAGTTTCGTATCGTCTGCAAAGAAGCAACACTGAGGGGAGGGGAGAGATAGGTGGGCCGGAAGTGACAAGGCGCACCACTAACAGTAAAACCTAGCCCCTTCCCTAGTCAACGAAACGCCCGGACAAAAATAAGCTAAAGGGGAAAAATACTTTATTTAAAGTTACAATATTTGACTCGGAAACAAACCTTTTTACACTTCAATCCAAGAATAACATTTTATGAAGGAAACATTTTAAACAAAGGAATAATAGAAGAATTAAAAACTCTAGGGAGAAAATAAATGGAAAAGGAGGGGAACTTTTTAACAGGGGAAATGGAATACAAAATATGGACCTAGAACTTGAACCCCGAGATGGAAAATAAAGAGAGAGAAATAATAAGAAGACACTCTACTAACCATCTCGCTCGTGAACGAAGAAGAAGGAAGGAAGGAAAGAAGGCCGCGGCTCCCACAGTGACAGGGAGAAGGGAAAGAAGAAACGTGTAGTCAGTCAAGTCAGTCGTCAGGTCAAAAACTACTCAGCTTTTCCTCCAAGCTGAAAACCTCAATTTCCAGGTCAATAAGGGTATTAACCGACAACAGGGTTAGGTGTACAGGGGCGCACACCCCTAGTATTAGAGAATACTAGGCTTAAAAAAAAACCTTCCCTCACAGAAACAGACGGGGCTGTTTCAAAAGGATAAAGTCAAGTCCTGTCGCAGTCAAAATGTCGTCAGCTCAATTTCCAGGTTAATACGCATATTAACCAACAACAAGGTTAGGTGTACCAGGGCGCACACCCCTAGTATTAGAGAATACTAGGCTTAAAATAAAACTTCCCTCACAGAAACAGACGGGGCTGTTTCAAAAGGATAAAGTCTCGTCAAGTTGTCATAATGTCCAGTCGGCGTCGCAGTCAAGAACAGTCTGCCAGTAAAACAGTCGAAGCAAAGATAGCAAGGCCTAGCGTGAGCAAAGAGCTCTCTAGAGAAAGAAATAGAAAGTGGAGAAACAGGAAAAGTCCGTGCAACAGTGAAAACACATCTCGCGATGGGGATAAAGCTGAACAAGCAAAATTGGAGAGAGAAGAAAGTAGAAAAAAAAAAGAACGGTGTCGGGGTACACTTGCCCACTCCAAGTAAATTATGCCCCTAAAGGATTATACAAAACAGGACACGGTGCTACCCGTGACACAAGGACTAAAATGTTGTTGCATTTCAAATGCATAGACCAACGATCACCATCAGATGGTGAGCTGTGCAGGACAGATGAATCAAATAATACAGAAAAAGATAACAACCGCACAAGCCAAACTTCCCACTCCACACAACTCTGTAGGACTAAAATGTTGTTGCATTTGAAATGCAACAACATTTTAGTTACAGAGTTGTGTGGAGTGGGAAGTTTGGCTTGTGCGGCTGTTATCTTGTTTCTGCATATATATTATATATATAAATACCTAAATATTATTTTGCTTTTGCTTTGCTTTGAACCTTGTATTCTTGGAGAGAAATAAACAGTCCCCACAGAGGAATACGAGATACAGCGAAAAAATAGTCAGCAGTGGCTGTGGTCGCATCACGGAAAGAAGGAAGGAAGCAAGTCTCATATACTATACCAACGTGAATACAGACCCAGGTCGTAAATGCCTGTCCTACCCCCCTCTCCCCCCTACTCTTCCTTCCTTCTCACTCACTCCAAACTCTGTGAGCATGATCAAACTTCATTTATCTCGACGTTCCTGGTATTGCAGTACCTCCAGGATCCTCCCGCGATCTGTGCATTTACAAAATGTCCCACATGTACCTATTTCAGGCCGGAGGTCGTTAAACGCACTTTCTTCCTTCTCTGCGCATTATTTTCCAAACCATCTCTATATTTTATGTCGTTTCTATATTTCCTTTACAGGGTTCAACATTAAGAAAAGGGTATGTTGTTACGGCACAGCGTGAAGAAGAATAACATGGTTCGTTCCTCTAAATTTGTGTAACACTGGTTTTTTTTATAATTTCGTCAAATGAAGACAACAACATTTTCCAAAACGAGCAAAAGCAAAGCAAACAAAACACCCCGGCTGTACGCTAATATCATTTGCAAATAAACAAAGCGGCCAACGTTGACACTAAAAACAAAAATAAAATGAGATCTTGATCTTCAGACCAGTTCTATTTTATATATTTTTTTGGCAGAAAAAAACACACTCCGTGCATGAAAGGCAAGCAACGCGAAACTACTGTGAACATAAAGATGAACTCAATTCACCTTCACTGAAAATGAAAAACAATCATTTACTTGCTTTCAATTCTCTTGTACCTTCGAGAACATTGCACACGTGAAGCGTATTATTATGCAGCGAATACGTTAAAAGGAATTCCAGGAAACATGTCAGTGACCTGTCCCTAGTCTATACCAAGCTAATCAACCAATCAAAATAAAATCAGTAAACAACCAAAAATAACAAAAATAAAGAAAAGAGAAGAAGATCGGGAAAAAATAAGCTTTCATTTTAAGGGGTGGGGGTGTAGAAACAAATTCTGTACACCGTCCAAACAAACTTGGTGGCGGGTTTTCTATCACAGCAGGAGTGAGCAGCAGGTGTGTTTGTGTTGTGTTGAAAGTGGGGCTAATGTTAAGATCAGCTCCCTCCGCTGTTCCAGGGTGAAGCCTTAGGGGTTAGGGCCAATCAGCTCCCTCCGATTTACCTTTTCCGTTAAGCTGATTGGCCAACTTCACCCTGGAACAGCGGAGGGAGCTGATCTTAACATTTGCCGAAAGTGGAGCACGAGCCTTCACACTACCTGGGAGACTCGAATCGAAAACACCAAACTTTGAGCTCTGACGAAATCTGTTCATTGTATCCACTGTTGACGTTGTGTGAGGAAACATCTGCCACTTGTTAAGAGAGACTACAGAAGAAAGAGAAGAAGACGCAGGGGGAGAAATAATAATAATAATAATAATAATAATAATAATAATAATAACAACGACGACGACGACATCAGCAATAATAACAGCAGCAGCAATAAACGTACCAACAATATCATTATAAAAAAACACACCCAGCAATAACATCAGCAGCAGCAGCAGCAACAATAACAACAGCATCTTGAAGCAGAGAGAGGAGCAGACGAACAACAACGAAGACAAACACCACCGTGACAAGAAGGCAGCAAAAGAGCACGACAAGGTCCATCGAAGATCGCATCAACTCGTTCTGTGCTTTAAACAAACTTCGTTCGTCGGTGAGTGAAGTCTGTGGTTTGTTGGTGTCGGTCTGTTTGTTTGTTTGTTTGCTTGTTGGCTCTGTTTTTGAGGTATTGTGCTTTATCTCCCAGTTGCCATGTGTCTGCTTGTTTGTTAACAGTATTAGTAAATAAGAAAATAGCCCAGTTTCAATCACAACCCAGTTCAGTACGAATCATGTTGTTTCCTGGCAGACTCGAAAATCCCATAAACATTGGTCCTTTCAACTTTGAATCATTCTGACGTGTCACACATGTGCCCCCTCCCCTCCCCCCCCCCCCCCCCCCCCCCACATGCACGCACGCACACGCACGCGCGCGCGCACGCACACACGCACGCACACACACACACACTCTCTCTCTCTCTCTCTCTCTCTCTCTCTCCCTCTCTCTCTCTCTCTCTCTCTCTCTCTCTCTCTCTCTCTCTCTCTCTCTCTCTCTCTCTCTCTCTCTCTCTCTTCTCTGTTTTCCCATATATTAGTGTGCATGAAGTGTATAAGGACTTATGCAGTTTAAAACAATCGAGGTGTTATGGACTAGACGGTCTAGACAGTAAAATATTGATTATATCTGCACCCATTATTTCAGAGCATGTCACGTACTTTTACAACCTCTGTATTGATAAATGTTGTTTTCCCAAAGCTTTCAAAGAAGCTAAAGTACTTCCCATCTTTAAATCCGGAGATACGTCTGACCCTTCAAATTACCGCCCCATATCTATACTACCAGTGCTGTCAAAACCCCTTGAAAAACATTTTAAACACCACCTTCAGTCTCATTTCGTTAAGCATGATTTACTTCACCCAAATCAAAACGGCTTTAGGGAGAAACATTCCTGCCATACGATGCTCACTAACCTTGTAGAAGAGTGGCATCTTAACATCAATAATGATTTATTTACTGGCGCAGTATTTGTAGATTTTGCTAAAGCCTTTGACACGATTGATCACACTCTTCTCTTAAGTAAACTTACTCTCTATGGCTTAAATTCTAACTCTGTAAATATGATAGCATCCTTCCTAAACAATAGAATGCAAGCAGTTCTCCGTGATTCTGTAATGTCTCCCCCCAAACTAGTCAAATATGGAATTCCCCAGGGGTCTGTTCTAGGGCCTATTTTATTTTCAATTTATATCAACGACTTACCCCTTCATTTAGAATCTCAATGCGAGCTCTTTGCTGACGACACAACCCTACATACAAAAGATGAAAATCCTAATAATGTTTGTTCTTTCCTTCAAAACGATGTAGATAATTTGGTAACCTGGACTGAAAAAAATAATATGGCCATACATCCTGGAAAATCAAATTTCATGCTAATAACTACTCGTCAGAAACGTCAAAACTTAAAACACAGTTTACCTAACCTTAAAGTGTGTAATAATCCACTAGAAGAAGTTGAATCATGTAAATTACTAGGGGTTACTATTGACAACAATCTATCATGGTCTAAACATATTTCAACCATCTCTAAAAAACTGTCTAAGAAAATATTTCAACTTAACAGAATTAAGCATTTCCTAGATAGTCATACTCGCAAACTCTTCTTTAATGCATATATTCAACCAGAAATAGATTATGCTTCCACTTGTTGGGATCTTGCCAGTGAAAATAGCTTAAAAAAACTAAAAAGCCTCTATAAACGTGCTATCAAAATTGTTCTTCTCAAGTCGTCCTCACCTTTAACCAGTGATTATAAAGAACTAGGTATTCTTCCCCTGGATAAAAAAAATGTCATTTAAACAAAGCTGTTTTTATGTACAAGATAATGAAACAAGTGACCCCAACTTATCTTTGTAAAAGATTCCCTACTTTAAATATGCGTAGCAAATGTACAGTTTTTATTCCTCGTCCCAGAACCAATCTTTTTATGACATCTCTCACCTATTCTGGGGGTAAACTTTGGAACGATCTAAAAGATTCATTTAAAAACCTTAACACCGTTTCATCTTTTAAAAGAGCTTACAATAAAGATCTCATAGAGAAATTATAAGTATGTCAGCAACAAAGTCTACATTTTTTGCATGCCTAAGACTAGTATGTGTAAAGCACATGAAACTGTAAAAAAAAAACTCTTAATATATGCCAGTCATATTGTGTGTGTATATATATATATATAATATATATGTGTGTGCGTGTGCGTGTGCGTGCGTGTGTGTGTGGTGTGTGCGTGCGTGTGTGTGTGTGTGCTGTGTGTGTGTGTGTGTGTGTGTTAGTTTGGCGCGCGCGCGCGTGTGTGTGTGTGATGATCAATACAATATTGTTTCTTATAATTTGTCATTTATTCTATGCATGTGCTTTGAAATGTTTCAAGGTTTTTTATGTTTCCTAAATTGTTATATATTACTAACCCCTACCCCCCTTTTCCTCTCCTTTTTTCAATTTTCATTCTTTTTCATTTGGATTTGTGTTTATATTTTCGAGGGCATTGTGTAAAAAAACTTATGCTTATCTATTAACCCTCAATAAACATTCGTATTCGTATTCGTATTCGTATTCTCTCTCTCTCTCTCTCTCTCACACACACACAGAGTATTAGTAATACAAAAGAAATAAAATGTTGACTTGATTTTAAATATTTCTATATTATTGCCCTTATTTTGAATCGACCCTATCTGAATTGAGAAAAAAATGAATCCAAATGTATATTCCAAGATACCGTATCTCTTTTGAATTTTGCACAAACTCTAATGTTAAGTCCAGTTGGCTCGTTTATATAATTTTTGTTTATTAGAATGTTTGCATTTTGATTTTATTATATACTAGTTCAATTCTGGAGTGTGTGTGTGTGTGTTGTTTTGTTGTTGTTGTTTTTAATCTGTTTTAATTTAGCATAATTTTGTACATCCCCTAAAGTTACATATAAATATGCACTTTAAGCACACACAGATACACATGCACATAACCGCGCGCGCACACTCACACAGACTGTTCATGTCTATTATCACTTTTAAGTGAAACGTCGTTAAATGAAAGAGCAACAACACACACACACACACACCACACACACACACACACACACACACACACACACACCCTCACACACACAAAAACACACACACAGATAACACCTACACGACACACACAACACACACACACACACACACACACACACACACACACACACACACAAACACCACACACACACACACACACATACACACACACATACACACACACATACAAACACATACACACACACACACACACACACAACACACACACACACACACACACACAATAGGAATTTGAAGTATTACTTTTCACAGTGGCTAGAGGTACGGCATTCTTGCAACACTCAGACCATGTTCAGGGATAGTAACTCTTTATTCCTAGTCGAATTTTTCGTCATTTCACAACAAAATGCATTTTCTTATTTCGTATATTTAACGCATCTTGGTAAGGAATAGGGTTAGGAATAGGGTTAGGAACATGTCAAAGTTAATTATTAGTAGTAGTTTTTGAAGACATTTGCGCACAATTTATGCGTCCCGTGATTGAGCGCCGTAATCCATAGCCTGGAGAATGTGACATACGGGCCCGTACCCCGAGCCTCTGCCTTTACTTTTCGTTTAATATATATATTATTTATATTATATATATTTATATTATATGCTTTCATCTTTTACAATCCCGTAGTCATGGGCTATAGAACTCTCTAGACTTTGATGAAACTTGAGTGCAACGCGTTAGTTTAGAAATAATGTGAGTGAAAACGGACTGCCATTCTGTTGTAGGCCTACTCCGACTTTGAAATAATGTATTTTTAGGATTCTCCTCTTTAGGGAGAATACTATTGCATTCGTAAAAATTCTTCTTTTTACTTTTTCTTTTTCTTCCCCTTTTTCTGTCTGATTTGGCTGACATTTTCAAAAGACGTTGCAGGACCTTATGGGTATGTGAAATTTGAAATATTAAATGATTTCGCCGAATTTTCGGCAAAATATTGTTGAATATAAGGATTTCGTTCATATTTTCTTAATTTATTCCAAAGTAAATTTGCAACACTTCCAGTATAAAACCGAACCGGAACTACGAACCGGAAGTGCCCCAGTTAGGATTCTCCCCTTTAAGGAGAATACTATTGCGTTAATTCAGTGTAAAAAATATTTTTTTAATTCTTTTTCTTCCCCTTTTTCGGGGTCCATGATTTGGCTGACATTTTCAGAAAAAGTTGCAGGACCTTTTGGGTATGTGAAATTTTAAATATTAAATAATTTCCACGAATTGTCGGCAAAATGTTGCAAAAAAACCGCGAAATCGGCGAATGTTTCAATGTTGACTATATCAAAAACGGCTCAAAGGATTTCGTTCATATTTTCAGAATTTACTACAAAGTAGATTTGCAACACTTCCGGTATAAAACCGAACCGGAAGTACCAACCAGGAAGTGCCCCAGCTATGGTCAGGCAGGTTTTATTTGGTTCACGGAATAGCCAAAACCGAAAGTGACGTCACAAAACTAACTATTGCATTATTGTAGTCCTTACTCTGGCCCAGGTCGGACAGGAGTTTATTAACGATATGTTGAATAGTTTAGAAGTTATTCAAATTTATGTAAATTTAGTTGTGTCACTTTCACTAATTCCCATATATGGAATTTTTCAATTTTTCATCCGATTTCGCTGAAATTTGCAGGAAAATTGGACCACTATTTCAATGCTATATTTCCAATCTTAAACCGATAGGCCAAACTTTGTCTACAATATGGCAAAAAAAGGCAAATTTTGGCAAAAACTTTAATCTTCAATAACTTGAAACACCTTTTTTTTTTTTTTTTTTTTTTGGTGCTGCACGGAATCCTTTGATTGTTTCAGTGTTTACTAAAGAGCAACATTGCAATACTTCACTATGAATTCGAACCGGAAGTGGGGACGAAAACTAACAAATATGGCAACATTAATATTGAATAACTTGCAAATGATTATTTAGGGGAGAACAATCCTGTAATATTTGCTCTCAAAGGCAAACATAAGCCCTCTAGTTTTAATATTAGTGTGTGTATCACATTTGTGCGTTTGCATTTACGGTTACTGCGAAAATTACGGATATTTTTGTGTTCACATTTACTACATAGCAGTTCAATTAGATCTTGTGATACGTACTGAGGCGTTTACATACAAAGTTTGCCTTGGCTTAAGGCTGTGTCAGACCAATTGACATAAGCTAGAACACCAAGGCTACATCAAAATGTTGCTATGCCCTGCATAGCTATGCGGGGATTGTCTTTAGCCATGGCAAGCTCCTATCATAACATCACCAGTCCAAAATCCTACGAAGTCGGAGTGTAGCTGCCTTACGTGGCGGAGTAATTTCAAAAAACACGGTCGGCACCACGTATTGTTCATCATCCCATAGTTGGTGGAATTTGTACCATAGTGTTCAAGTGCTTCGGCTGTTGGGATGATCCCTGTAGTCTTTAAGCCAGGGAACGACAACAGCAACAACATAGATAGTTTCAGGTCTTCCTTTCTCCAGAGAAGGACAAAAAGCTCAATCATACTCGATTTGATTTGGTAAACGAGGAGCAATTCATTTCTGACATCACTCATTCATGCCAGATAGGAAAAAAATGATCACTAAGTCCTAATAATATTGTCTTTGTATGTTAATATGTGTTACTCAAATGAATTTGAACAGTGGCAGTATAATTTGTAATTCCGTGATCATTCAGATACGGCGATAGAATTTATAATTATGTGATCATTCAGATACGGCGATAGAATTTATAATTCTGTGATCATTCAGATACGGCGATAGAATTTATAATTCTGTGATAATTTAGATGGTGACATAATTTATAATTCTGTATTATGTGTATTATATGTAATTCATAATTCTCTATTTATAATTCTGTAAATATGTGATCACAAATATAGCCTACGGTGATACAATTTATAATTATGGATTCACACAGATACGGCGATATAATTTATAATTCTGTGATCATTCAGATACGGTGATAGAATTTATAATTATGTGATCATTCAGATACGGCGATATAATTTATAATTCTGTGATCATTCAGATACGGCGATAGATACAGTGATATAATTTATAATTCTGTGACCATTCAGACACAGCGATATAATTTACAATTCTGTGATCATTCAGATACGGCGATATAATTTATAATTCTGTGACCATTCAGATACGGCGATATAATTGATAATTACGTGATCATTCAGATACGGCGATATAATAAAGTGATCATTCAGATACAGCGATATAATTTATAATTCTGTGATCACACAGATAGGGCGATATAATTTATAATTCTGTGATCATTGAGATACGACAATATAATTTATAATTCTGTGATCACACAGATACGGCGATAGAATTTATTATTCTGTGATCATTGAGATACGACAATATAATTTATAATTCTGTGATCACACAGATACGGCGATAGAATTTATAATTCTGTGATCATTGAGATACGACAATATAATTTATAATTCTGTGATCACACAGATACGGCGATATAATTTATGTAATGTATGTAAACGCCTCAGTGCGTAGCACAAGATCTAATCGAATTAAAAATTGTATCACCGTATTTGAATGATCACATAATAATACATTATATCGCCGTATCTGAATGATCACAGAATTATAAATTATATCGCCGTATCTGAATGATCACAGAATTATAAATTCTATCACCGTATCTGAATGATCACATCATTCTATATCGCCCTATCTGAATGATCACATAATTCTTATCGCCCTATCTGAATGATCACATCATTCTATCGCCCTATCTGAATGATCACATCATTCTATCGCCCTATCTGAATGATCACATCATTCTATCGCCCTATCTGAATGATCACATAATTATCTAATGATCACATAATTATAAATTATATCGCCGTATCTGAATGATCACAGAATTATATCGCCCTATCTGAATGATCACATCATTCTATCGCCCTAACTGAATGATCACATCATTCTATCGCCCTATCTGAATGATCACATCATTCTATCGCCCTATCTGAATGATCACATCATTCTATCGCCCTATCTGAATGATCACATCATTCTATCGCCCTATCTGAATGATCACATCATTCTATCGCCCTATCTGAATGATCACATAATTCTATCGCCCTATCTGAATGATCACATAATTCTATCGCCCTATCTGAATGATCACATCATTCTATCGCCCTATCTGAATGATCACATCATTCTATCGCCCTATCTGAATGATCACATCATTCTATCGCCCTATCTCAATGATCACATCATTCACGCCCCTATCGCCCTATCTGAATGATCACATCATTCTATCGCCCTATCTGAATGATCACATCATTCTATCGCCCTATCTGAATGATCACAGAATTATAAATTCTATCGCCGTATCTGAATGATCACATCATTATATCGCCCTATCTGAATGATCACATCATTCTATCGCCCTAACTGAATGATCACATCATTCTATCGCCCTAACTGAATGATCACATCATTCTATCGCCCTATCTGAATGATCACATCATTCTATCGCCCTATCTGAATGATCACATCATTCTATCGCCCTATCTGAATGATCACATCATTCTATCGCCCTATCTGAATGATCACATAATTCTATCGCCCTATCTGAATGATCACATCATTCTATCGCCCTATCTGAATGATCACATCATTCTATCGCCCTATCTGAATGATCACATAATTATAAATTATATCGCCGTATCTGAATGATCACATCATTCTATCGCCCTATCTCAATGATCACATCATTCTATCGCCCTATCTGAATGATCACATCATTCTATCGCCCTATCTCAATGATCACATCATTCTATCGCCCTATCTCAATGATCACATCATTCTATCGCCCTATCTGAATGATCACATCATTCTATCGCCCTAGCTCAATGATCACATCATTCCGTATCTGAATGATCACATAATTCTATCGCCCTATCTGAATGATCACATCATTCTATCGCCCTATCTGAATGATCACATCATTCTATCGCCCTATCTGAATGATCACATCATTCTATCGCCCTATCTCAATGATCACATCATTCTATCGCCCTATCTCAATGATCACATCATTCTATCGCCCTATCTCAATGATCACATCATTCTATCGCCCTATCTCAATGATCACATCATTCTATCGCCCTATCTGAATGATCACATCATTCTATCGCCCTATCTGAATGATCACATCATTCTATCGCCCTATCTGAATGATCACATCATTCTATCGCCCTAACTGAATGATCACATCATTCTATCGCCCTATCTGAATGATCACAGAATTATAAATTCTATCACCCTATCTGAATGATCACATCATTCTATCGCCCTATCTGAATGATCACATCATTATATCGCCCTATCTCAATGATCACATCATTCTATCGCCCTATCTGAATGATCACATCATTCTATCGCCCTATCTGAATGATCACATCATTCTATCTCCATATAAAAAACATCAAACTCATTATAACGCCCTATCTGAATGATCACATCATTATATCGCCCTATCTGAATGATCACATCATTCTATCGCCCTATCTGAATGATCACATCATTCTATCGCCCTATCTCAATGATCACATCATTCTTTCGCCCTATCTGAATGATCACATCATTCTATCGCCCTATCTGAATGATCACATCATTCTATCGCCCTATCTGAATGATCACATCATTCTATCGCCCTATCTGAATGATCACATCATTCTATCGCCCTAACTGAATGATCACATCATTCTATCGCCCTATCTGAATGATCACATCATTCTATCGCCCTATCTCAATGATCACATCATTCTATCGCCCTATCTGAATGATCACATCATTCTATCGCCCTATCTGAATGATCACATCATTCTATCGCCCTAACTGAATGATCACATCATTCTATCGCCCTAACTGAATGATCACATCATTCTATCGCCCTAACTGAATGATCACATCATTCTATCGCCCTAACTGAATGATCACATCATTCTATCGCCCTAACTGAATGATCACATCATTCTATCGCCCTAACTGAATGATCACATCATTCTATCGCCCTATCTGAATGATCACATCATTCTATCGCCCTAACTGAATGATCACATCATTCTATCGCCCTATCTGAATGATCACATCATTATATCGCCCTATCTCAATGATCACATCATTCTATCGCCCTATCTGAATGATCACATCATTCTATCGCCCTAACTGAATGATCACATCATTCTATCGCCCTAACTGAATGATCACATCATTCTATCGCCCTAACTGAATGATCACATCATTCTATCGCCCTAACTGAATGATCACATCATTCTATCGCCGTATCTGAATGGTCACAGAATTATAAATTATATCGCCGTATCTGAATGATCACAGAATTATAAATTCTATCGCCGTATCTGATGGTCACATAATTAAAATTAATATCGATCGGGCCGTATCTGAATGGTCACAGAATTATAAATTCTATCGCCGTATCTGAATGGTCACAGAATTATAAATTATATCGCCGTATCTGAATGGTCACAGCATTATAAATTATATCGCCGTATCTGAATGGTCACAGAATTATAAATTCTATCGCCGTATCTGAATGGTCACAGAATTATAAATTCTATCGCCGTATCTGAATGATCACAGAATTATAAATTATATCGCTGTATCTGAATGATCACTTTATTATATCGCCGTATCTGAATGATCACAGAATTATAAATCCTATCACCGTATCTGAATGATCACATCATTAGTTACAAGTCTGTGATCAATCAGATCTACGGCGATAGAATTTATAAATTCTCTGAACATTCAGCAAGATACGGCGATATAAATTACAATTAGGTATAAGTTTCGATTGCGTGGACATAAGGTGCAAGTCTTCCTTTTCACTAGCGACCAAAGGAGGCACTTTCCGAGCGACTTGGAGGGTCAAATGCTTCTTGGACGGGGTGGGGTAAAATAGGTGCAGTTGTACTAGCTGGTTTCTATGTTATGTCTTGACTATAGTAGCAAGGGACCTAAAGCTGTTTCGCACATTGGTTGTGTGTGTGTGTGTGTGTGTGTGTGTGGGTGCGCTGTGTTTGTGTGGTGTGGGATGTGTTTGGATGTGTTTGTGTGAAATCAAAATCAAATCGAAAATCAAATCATCTTCATTATCTCATAACTGAAAAATTGCAGCAAGGTGCACATAAGAGAAACTGCAACAATAAACAAAATTATCAACAACAACAAAAACCACGACAATAAACACATTTATCAACAATTAAAGGATATGAACTAATAACTAATAACACTGCAATTTTGTAGTTAGCAAAACTGGACGAATACTAATACAAATTAAATCCCAAGGAGATGTACAGGCTGCTAAGCAAAACAATCACTTGATGCAGTGCAATAAGAGTTCAACAGCAGACAGTTCAACAGTTGAATTGATCTTGTTAAGAAAGTTTTTCTGTGCTCTTATTTTTCAGTTTTATAGTTCTGTATCGACGGCACGATGGCAACACTTCATGGTATTTTGCCAGAAAATGACTGTTATCATTAATAATTTTCCTGGCTTTATTGACTGCTTTTCTGTCATACAACTCTTGCATAACACTCTGCCTTGCACCCACAACCTTACTACACATATTCACCACATCACTCAGCACACGCTTACTTTTTTACACTCAAGCTTCCCTACCAACAGATAAATGACACAGTAAAAACAGATTCAATGCAACATCGGTAGTATGTTTGAAGAATACCTGAACAGACACCAATATCCCTTAGCCTCTGTAAACAAAAGATCCTGGACTGACTATTCTTATGTATATGCTCAATGTGCCGGTTTTTTGTAACTACCTTTTTGTTGTGTGTGTGTGTAGGTGTGGTTAGGAGTTTTGAGGACAATGGAGACCATTATGGACATTAGTAAGGTGGAACTGACGAAACCAGTACACTGAGTGCAGCCAAACATCAACCAGATCAGAGTGGGACAAAAACAAAGGGTACTTTGATTGAATGGTTGGAATTGATTCGGAATAAACACTAGACCGACCTTAGGGGAAGAAGGGGTTAAAAGCCCATGGGCTGGAATGAAGCCCATGCAAATTATCTCTTGAATTGAAGCAAATTTTCAGTCTCATTTTGCCCCATGAGACTAGCGTTAATGTCTAGCATTCGTCTAAGGGGCAAGATGGTGAGTACACAATTGGGGTGGGCTTCTTACCCGCCCATGCGCGGCTTTTTACCCCGTCTTCCCCTACAAGAAAATGCAACACTGTATCACCCTTAGTCACAAGCTGCCGCGGGTGTTAAACAGTATCAGTGCGATTGTTCGAAATGAACCGGCCTGCACATTGCAAATATGTTGAACATCATATCATTTTCTGTGACTGCTTGTTGTGATTGCTGAATGTGTTACCATAATGCATTGGGTGGCAGGGGGACGGGATGTTTGGGATGGTCCGAAGGGATGTTGCACGTGTGCTTTGTATATGGGGCTTTATCTCGTTTCTTTACACTCGTTGCCTTTCCAAAATCAGCCCAGCCAAAGCATTTCCCACGTTTTTTGGGTTTTAGTAAGAGCGGGGGGAAGTCCTATGCTTTGTCGTCATGCTTCTCTGTGGTGCAGCCTCACGGGGCCTCCTCAGTCATGGCGGGGACCGCATACTAGACACACTAATAGGGGTCTACCCAGCGGGCCCTAATCACCACAAAGCGTCTCTTCCAGCGGGTTAGGTTCCAGGAAAGTGGCCCGTTGCGGTTTAGGGCCACACAGGCGGGGGTTATAGGGAGCAGGGACATTCCAAACACAACGAAATCCTATGTCCTTGCTTAACACCTGGGACCGTTAGTTTTCCACTCACGCGCAGCTACAAACGTTGCAGTAAAGGACCTTTAACCTTCTCGGGGTCAGAGGGCACTACTAGACACTAGACTTTCGCCTCCTACATTGTGGGTTGACCGACATCATTTTTCAGCTAATCAGACCTGTGTGCTAAACGTTTCCTTGGACAGGTTTTTTGTGTGTGTTTTGACCTGGACAATGTGTTGTAAATACATAAACAAAGTAGTTTGTAGTAGTTTTGCCTCTTTTTGTCTTGTTGTGATTAACATCAATTTAGATTGGCGCTCGCAACGCGATATGATTTATTTCTGTCCAGTCTACAAGATTATTGAGAGAGAGAGAGAGAGAGAGAGAAGAGATGCAGAGAGGAGAGAGAGAGAGAGATGATGAGAGAGAGGCGAGGGGGGGGGGAGGGGGTTAGGAATTTGGGGGCATTGTCAAATTAACTCGACTTTGATACTACTCTTGCCTGTCTCCTCACCTTGCTGTTTTATCTACGTCTTTTCAAAAATATTCTGCCCAATAATAGTGTGTGTGTTTTGGCGCTGTGTGTGTGTTGGTGTGTGTGTGTGTGTGCGTTGTGTGCCGTGTGTGTGTCGTGCGTGCGCTGTGCGCGTGCGCGCGTGCGTGCGCGCGTGCCGTGCACGCGCGTGTGTGCGTGTGTGTGTGTGTATTTATGTGTGTATATGTGTGTGTGTGTGTGTGTGTTATAATGCATACATTAACAAAATACAATATTGTATATTTTTATCTTACGTGTTTTGGAGTCATTTTACAATTTGGCACAGCGCAGCTACGTAGCTACGGGAAGGGGAATGGGGTAGAGGGAATAAAACAGAGGGGGACGTGAAATAGGGGGGTGAGGTAGGGTGGTGAGGGGGGTATCTCATATCAACTATCCGTTGTGGCTTCTCACTCATAACGAAGAATAAGAAGGGGAAAAAACGAGAAATGTGTGATGACAAAGCGATCACCCCAGGTATAAATCTCAGCTTGTCACACACACTCGGGGGCAAGTAAGAGAGAGTGAGGGAAAGACACGAGAGACGACAAGGGACGGGACAGAACGGACGACGGCGAACGGACATGTGAAGAAACAGGCACACACACACACACACAACACACACACACACACACACACACACACCACACACACACATGATACATATACACACACACACATACACACACACACATCCCCCACCCCCATCATCCCAGTTTCCCCATGTCCCCCCCAACTCTTCACAGAGCCTTATGCCATCTGCCCCAAATGGTAGAATCCAAGGACAGACATTCCAGTATGACAATTCAACGCGCATGACACAACACCCAACCATGTCTTATGACCAGTATCTTTTTAGCCTCATGTCTACCTATGTGAATGCACGTCAACTCGATCAACAACAATGTTCCTACTAAAAAATTGCAAAAGCGTCTTTGTGCATTCATTAATGTGTATATGAACAATAATGTGTATGTGAGAGAGGAGGGAGGGGGAGTGGGAGAGTGAGTGAGGGGAGAGGTAGGTGGGGGAGTATATGTTATTTTTGGATATTGTTAGTGTGAGTAAGTTCAGGTGCATGTATATTATAATACAAAATCACTCATCCTTTACAGAAACCCCGCAGAAAAAGTTGACTGGTACGACAGATTCAATTCAATGATGGATGCAGCAATCTTAGAATCAAAGGAAATCATCCTACTAGGCGATTTTAATATTGATCTAACAATCCCGGGAAATAAATGGAATCAAATGTATACAATGTATGGCTTGGATCAAATAATTGATGTTCCAACACGCATTACTGAACATTCTAAAACTTTAATTGACCACATATATGTAAACTCTAAAGCGAATATAACAGAAACATGCTCTGTACAAACATGTTGTAGTGACCATTCCTCTGTTTGTTTAACTTGGAAGAAAAAAGGCATTAAAATCCCGAAGTCCGGCCATAAAGAAATATTTTACAGGTGTTTTAGGCATTTTGATCACAATTCGTTTCTAGAAGATTTAGTTAACTCCGATTTAAATTATGTTTATCAGATTAGGGACCCCGAAGAAGCGATAGAGTTCTGGATTAATAGATTTCAAGAAATATACAACAGACACGCCCCATTAGTGAAAAAAAAGAGT
>CM065707.1:35185573-35216325 GCA_017654935.2 Phymorhynchus buccinoides | reverse complement strand
GTAACTGACTTTCGATATAGAAACTTAATCCAGTGTTTTGATTGCAACTGTCGTAACTGACTTCGCATAGAACTATAATCCATGGGTTTGATGGCAACGTTGTAACTGACTTCGATAGAACTATAATCCATGGGTTTTGATGCAAACTGGTGCAACTGACTCGATAGAACTATGATCCATGTGTTTTGATGCAACTGTCGTAACTGACTTCGGTAGAACTATAATCCATGTGTTTTGATGCAGCCAGCGTAACTGAATTTGATATAACTATGATCCATGTGTTGTGATGCAGCTGGTGTAACTGACTTCGATAGAACTATGATCTATGTGTTGTGATCCAACTGTCGTAACTGATTTCGATAGAAATATAATCCATGTGTTTTGATGCAGCTGTCGTAACTGACTTCGATAGAACTATAATCCATGTGTTTTGATGCAACAGTCGTACAACTGACTTCCGTAGAACTATGATCCATGTGTTTTGATGCAGCGGGTCGTAACTGACTGCGATAGAACTATAATCTATGTGTTGTGATGCAACTGTCGTAACTGACTTTGATAGAACTATAATCCATGGGTTTTTATGCAAATGTCGTAACTGACTTCGATAGAACTATAATCTATGTGTTTTGATGCAACTGTCGTAACTGACTTTGGTAGAACTATAATCCATGTGTTTTGATGCAGCCAGCGTAATTGAATTTCGATATAACTATAATCCATGTGTTTTGATGCAGCGGGTCGTAACTGACTTCGATAGAACTATGATCTATGTGTTTTGATGCAACTGTCGTAACTGACTTTGATAGAACTATAATCCACGTGTTTTGAAGCAACAGTCGTACAACTGACTTCGATAGAAATATAATCCATGTGTTTTGATGCAACTGTCATAGCTGACTTCGATAGAACTATAATCCATGTGTTTTGATGCAACAGTCGTACAACTGACTTCGATAGAACTATAATCCATGTGTTTTGATGCAACAGTCGTACAACTGACTTCGATAGAACTATAATCCATGTGTTTTGATGCAACTGTCGTAACTGACTTCGATAGAACTGTGATCCATGTGTTTTGATGCAACTGTACTTATTGACTTCGATTAGAAACATATATTCCATGTGTTTTGATGCCATACCAGTCTGTAACTGGAATTTGATATACTTATAATCCATGTTGTATTGATGCTAGTCCAGCGTAACTGAATTTGATAGATAACTATAATTCCATGTGTTTTGATGCAACTGTCGTAACTGACTTCGATAGAACTATAATCCATGTGTTTGATGCAACTGTCGTAACTGACTAAGATAGAACTATAATCCATGTGTTTTGATGCCGCCAGCGTAACTGAATTTGATATAACTATAATCCATGTGTTTTGATGCAGCGGGTGTAACTGACTTCGATAGAACTATAATCCATGGGTTTTGATGCAGCCAGCGTAACTGAATTTGTATTATAAATATAAACCATGTGGTTTTGATGCAGCTGGTCCGTAACTGTACTCAGCGATAGAACTAGTAATCCATGTGTATTGATGCAAGCTGTCGTAACAAGTAATTGACTTCGACGGAACTATAATCGAAGCTAGTAAATCCATGTGGTAGATGACTTTGATAGCCTCATAATCTTTTTGTTTTTTTGCAACTGTCGTGACTTCGGTACTATAATTTGATGCAGCGGGTAGAAACTTCGATATAACTATCATCATGTGTTTTGATGCAACTGTCGTAGTGTTCCGTAGAACTTATGACTGGGTTCGAATAGGAACTATTCCGTATCCATGGATTTTGATGCATGCACAGAGTAACTGACTTCGATAGAAATATAATCCATGGGTTTTGATGCAGCTGTCGCTGACTCGATAGAACATAATGTGTTGTGATGCAACTGTCGTAACTGACTTCGATATAACTATAATCCATGTGTTTTGATGCAGCCAGCGTAACTGAATTTGATATAAACATAATGTCATGTGTTTTGATGCAGCGGGTGTAACTGACTTCGATAGAACTATAATCTCGTGTTTTGATGCAACTGTCGTAACTGACTTTGATAGATTATAATCCCAAAGTTTTGTGCAGGGGTGTAACTGACTTCGATACAACTATAACCATGTGATTTTGATGCAGCGGGTGTATCTCTTCGATAGAACTATAATCCATGTGTTTTGATGCAACTGTCATAACTAAACTTCGATAGAACTTTAATCCACGTGTTTTGATGCAACTGTCGTTACTGACTTTGATAGAACTTTCATCCACTTGGTTTTATGCAACTGTCGCAAACTGACTTTGGATAGAACTTGAATCCATGCGCTGTGATGCAACTGTCGTAACTGACTTTGATAGAACTCTAATCCACATGTTTTGATGAAATCGAACAAGGGGGAAGGACTACTCTCCATGTGTTTTGATGCAGCGGGTGTAACTCCCTCCATCAAACTTGATTTTCGACACCACTGCCTAGCACACTGTGAGCAACAGCCAAAGGGAAGCAAACCAAACTTCATCCTCAAAAAGGATCAGCCAGGTTTGCCTATATGGCCATCACTCACATAGTACACAACAACAATGGTGGATAGAACTGTTTACAAACAAATATAATCCATGGGTTATTCAAAGAAAGGACTTATAGCCTATCTAGATCTTGAATTTGTTAACACTTAAATAGAACAATAACACCATGTGTTTTGACAAACTGTGGTAATTGCCTCGATAGAAGTTGGGTAAACGAAGATTGAGATAGGTAGGCTAGGAGAGGAGATAGTGAAATGAATAAGTGGAAGAAACTCTTCAGTAATTAACTCCCTTCATCAGAAGTTATTTTCGACACCACCGCTTAGCTGAGTATGAGTAATGGACCATGAGCAACAGCCAAAGGAAAGGAAACCTAAACTTCATCCTAAACTTTAATCCATATTTTGATGCAACTGAATCTGATAGAACTATTATCCACGTGGTTTGATGCAACTGTCGAAACCGACTTTGATAGAATTTGAATCAATGTGCATTGATGTTATTGTCATAACTCTCTTTGAAAGAACTTTAATCTACGTGCTTTGATTCAACTGTCGTAACTGACTTTGATAGAACTATAAATCTATGTGTCTTGAAGTAACTATCATAACTGACTTTGATAGATGATGTGAAATATGTTGGTCTTTTTTTTCTGTCTTCTGTCTGTCTTGGCGAGTGTGTTGTCATTGCATCCCCTATTTGCATCATTATCATTATGTGTGTATGTATATTTATGTGTATCTTGCAGTACTTGTAGTTTGCATCTCCTGGTATTTTGTTTAAGTTGTAGTATAGTGAATTCGTATTACGTGCATGTATTATCATGTTCATGTGTATTTTGCATAATTATGTGTTCTTTGTTGTCGACAGGGCTATAATTTTAATATTAATCTTACTCTTGTATCTGTAAGGCGCTTGGAGCTGTGACAGGAGATTGGCACCCATATTATTATTATTCTTTATTATGGGCAAATATAAGAACGCCCATCCTCTGACCTTCCATCATTTCATGAGGTTTCGTCGACCGCGTTGCATTTTCAGTTTATCGCTGACCACTAAAACTGAACCAACTATCCTAACCTATCCCAAACCCTATTCCTAACACTAACCATACCTGAAACCGTGTTTCCCTTAGGGTTAGTGTTAGAAATAGGTCTTGGGATAGGGTGAGAGCTAGGCTTAGGGTCAAGCGTAGTGCCAAGTACACCCGATTATAAATGATCGGAGTGGTTACGTTATGATCATGTGCACGAAAATTGAACACAGTAATCTGAGATGCGACATAAACATAGGTATGAAAACTTCAGGTTTAATGCTGGCACCGTGCCTCCAGCCTACAGGCACTTTCAAAAGTTTAGAGCATTTGAAATGCTAAATAGGAAAATTGCTTAAACTTTTTTTTGTCCCTATTGTTTTGAAACAACACAAAACTCTGTCGTGTCACTTATTTTTTCATATTTTTAATTTTGGAACAATCGTCTGTTCACACTTTTACTTTAAAAAATATTTTTATTCATTTCTAATTTAACTGAGGCTGGTGGGTTTTTTTGGAGCGTTTTACCAATATACAGGATAGAGACATTCCATTTGTTGAACAATCTTCTTGTTGAGGGGAGAGTAGTTCCACTTGGTAGGTAAAAACCCCATCCAGTGCCGAGCGATTGAGACTCCCTAGAGTCGAAACGGCTGTCCTCGCTGGGTTCTAGGCATTGCCTCCCTAATAAGCAGGAAGAGGACCTAAGCCAGCACTCTATGTTTTTTAGAAACATGATCAAGATACCAAGTTAGCATATAACTGGTTTTTGGTTTGAATGTTCGTTTCAAGACATGGATCACAAATTGAAGGCCTAGAAACATAGACGAAAGTTTTATTTGGGTGTGTATAGTAACAAAAATAATGTTTCAAACGATATGAGGGATCATGTTCTGAATCTATGTTTGTTGTCTTCTTCTTGCGACCGTTTTATTTAGCCATTTCCACGAAATATCGTTCTTCTAGTTTTTTTTTTTTTTTCGTATTCCGGATTCCAGATTGTCGATCCATAATTTTGCCTTTTCGCTCACTCACTGGCGTCTGCCCGTTCGGTTGAAAGGGTGTGGATTTTGATTTGAGGTCTAGGCTAAACTGTGTACAGGTCGGGTTATGGCTCCTATTTTTTCGAGCATTTTGGTAACTTGTACCTTCAAGGGTAGCAAGCTAGGGAATCGACGCCGCAGAAACTAGCTGTTAGCTCGTACTCCGTCACTGGAGAAAGGAAAGAGTGAAGCTGGAAACTCATCGTCATTCGAGAACCGACTAAAATTTGAACACAATCAAACTGAACATAGGCCTATCCAGTGGGCCTGGAACGGGTGACACCCTAGACGACTGGTTCAGAGGTCAGTTTTCACGGCACGGCTCGTTGGAGGTTAGCAAAAATTCATTTCGGCCACCAGGCATTGTTGTTTTTCTTGTATTTGTTCTGTTTCCGCCAAGGAGAATATTTTGCGATAAAATTCTTGTTTAGTTTGATATGTAAAAGGTGCCCTAGCTGATTTCCGGTAGTGCTGTCTGCGGGGCAGTAGACAGGTAAGTTTTCGGTATAGCATAACTCCGTTAGTTATAGTTTTAGTCTGTATAAAACAGGTGGAGTTTAGAAATTAGAGTGTTTTGTTCAGTCTACCTATTCAAGGGAGGTAACTAAGCGTTATGACTGCTTGTTGTTGGGGAGGCAGTTGCACTTTGGTTTGTTCCCTTAATTAAATTGTTGGTGAGGATTTGAGTAGAGTCTATCGCATTCGCCTAGTATACAAGGTACTTTTAATTATGTGCAAGGGTATACAATCAATTATTAGTTCAGCAGTTCTTATGACAGTCGTTAAAGGACTGGTAAAGCTATGTAACAAGCCAGAATTAAGTTGTAAAGTGACCAAAATAATTATTTTCGCATCAATGGAAATATAGTAGTATTTTGGTGCTGACATTATGTATAAAGCCAATGTATGTTATCGATGGCAACCGTACAAATATGTGGTCAGTAATAGACAGTTTGATTAATTGTTTTACAAGAAGGTGAGTTGCTGTGAACTTGTTCATTTCTTCTAAGAGGGTTCAGCCATAGAATGTGCTTCCTGAGCATGATGTTAATTTACTCTTTTCCAAACTTTTTTTTGGTTTAAAACGTGTTGGGTTTTTAATTTGGCTGGATTAACATTGTAAGTCTTCCATTCTTCCTATACACTGTGCATTATCATCCTCGCATGGCTTTGGTAGGAACATGATAGGCTGCATAAGCTATGATGGACACAGTGCAGGTCACTCAGGGGCTATTGTTCAGCTTTTTTTCTCCTGGACGGACTCTGGTGGTTGCGTCTCGTATTCGTTCCTTCGGCGGAACAGTACGTTGGCGCCAAGGCCCCGGAGGGAGTGACTCAAGTCTTCGAGGAGACTGAACGCGGTGGCGTCGTCTGTGTATGCCCTTTCGAAATGACTGTTTACGGGCGCTCGCTCATTCCTACGCCTAAGACTCCGTCTTCATCTCTTACTGAGATACGACTGTTAAGTACCTTTGTGCGTGTGAAGTTGTGTGTGAGTGGGATGTATGAGTGTGTACTGGATTTTACCTTCTCTGATTATTAGATTTATTTTGAAATGTGGTTCCCCGTTTTGGTTCCCATAGTGGGTAGGTCTCTTTTGGAGTTCCGGTCGGAAGAGGGGTTCTACGCCGTTAAATTTGGGGTTAGCTAGGTCCTGTCATGATTGCTGAGTGCGTGAATAAATGTGTTGTTCTCGTAAAACAAATCTAGTTTGTTGCGGTGAGGTGAGCCTTGGTGTGCTTGAGAATTAGTGACTGTCGGCATCTACTGAATCCATACCTAGATTTCAAAACGTTACACATCGGGACAAAAAAGTTTTAAGCAATTTTCCATATAATATATATTACACAAACAGAAAACCCTTACAACAATCTTCTCCCCACTCCACCACCACCATACCACAGATCTTGATCTTGATAAAGTGGATATTTTAAACTTCTCACAAGGAACAAGTGGTAAACACCATATCAACGACACGCCACCTTTCAAACAAACCACGGCCAACTACACAGAACAATGGTCTGATGCTGCCTACCATCTGAGGTCGGACCGTCCTGACTCATCCTGCCAAACTCACAGTAAAAAGGAGTCTGCATGTTGCTTCCATCCGAGGTCGACCGTCCTGACGTCAATCCTGTCCAAATCACCAGTAAACAATGGTCTGAATGTTGCTCCCATCGAGTCGACCTCCTGACGTCCATCCTGTCCAACGCACCAGTACAATGGTCATGAATGTTGGCTCCCTCGAGGTCGACCGTCCTGACGTCATCCTGTCCAAACTCACCAGTAACAATGGTCTGAATTGTTGCTCCCATCGAGGTCGACCGTCCTGACGTCATCCTGTCAAACTCACCAGTAACAATGGTCTCATGTTGCTCCCATCACGGTCGACCCGTCCTGACGTCCATCCTGTCCAACTCACCAGAACATGGTTCTGCATGTTTGCTCCATCAAGGTTCGACCCGGCCTGACGTCATACTGTCCAACTCACCGTAAAACAATGTCTGCATTGTTCTCCCATCAAGGTCGGCCGTCCTGACGTCATTCCTGTCCAATCACCAGTAACAATGGTCTGCATGGTTGTACTCCCATCAAGGTCGAACCGTCCTGACGTCCATCATGTTCCAACTCAACCTGTAAGAAGGGTTCTGCATGTTGCTGCCGTCGAGGTTGACGTCCTCACTATATCTTGGGATGAATCACTCCAGTAGATTTCTCCTCACGGAATCATAGCCTATGGCTTGATGGACCGCTCTGAGCTGGGCGTTATTGAAAAATGGTGTTTGTAAGCGTGGGAGGGTCTGAGATCCACAGTGAGCCTTGTTGGGCCCTGCTGTTGTGAATAAAGATGAATCTTTGTCCCCTGGGTATAGAGAGAGGGAATGAGTATTACAGGGTGAATCAGTAAGCGCAGTGGATTCCTGCTAAATGAAAAAAACCCCGGGCAAATTAAAAAAACAACTGGATAGTCCCCTTTACAGACATTTGTTTTAGGGCAAAAATGTAATTAGTTTCTATGTTTTAAATCCTTATAAAAAAATTAGAAAAGAAATAATTCAATAGAAAATACTAAAGCTTCGAAAAACGTTGTTAAAAAAAATTTGAAGCATCTGCAAAACTAAACTACATTTAAAACAATTTTAGACATATCACTTTTACATGTAAAGGGGTGTGAGATATATGATCACAAGACACTTCGCCACAAGACACCAATCTTGCTCACACCCTAAAGGGCCACACTGACGGATGAGTTTTTGTTGTAAGAAACACGGACCAGATCACAGCAAAACACATTTTCAGAGATTGCAACACTCCACTTTGCTCTGGTTTCCTAGAATTTCAAACCGTCAAATCAGCGATTTCCTCCTTGACGGATTCTCAGAGCAGCTGCATGCTGCCATTCCAAAACACACTCCGAAACCAAAGGCAAGCACCATTTTACGTCTGAATGGTGGAAAGAAGTGTCGTGACGAGGCTACACACGCCAAAAGACACGCCCTACGCAGTGGACGTTGTCGAAAGCCAAACGGAAGACCGCACTATGAGGCCACTGCAGGCCTGCCAAAGAAGTCGGAAGATGTTCGAAAAAGACACGGGGAACAGATTCTGCACGATGAGATCCAAGAGCGACTGAACGCCTGCAAGATGTGGAGGAAAATCAGAATATCAAACGGCACGAGTGCCATTTGAGAAAACACGCTAGTGGATGGCAAACTCGCTCGACCCACACAAGAAAAAAGGCGGATGCACTAGCCAACATCTTCTCCGAAGCAAGTCAAACAGAGCACCACTCTCTGAAGGAATAACCCAAATATACAGAAAGCGAAAGACCTTGAAGAAAGCCTATGTGGAACGACAACTCAGCCCCTTCAACAGCAACCTCACGCCCTCCGAGAAGTGAAATCGGCAATCGATAAGCTTAGGTCGGCCAGTAAAGTGGAAACCATGACGGCAAAAAATCAGGGCACGGGCGACGACATTAAGAACTGCCACCTTTCACTACATATTAGGACTGTTCTACTGATTATGCCGTGTCAATCGCTACATTTCTTACTGCTTGAATCCATGAGACACAAAACGGCAACAGTCACCGGTACCGTCGGACGGTACGTCACGGCAGGATGTTCGGAGCATTGTAGCGAATTCCTCCCGTTGCGTCCCACGAAATAGAGACGGCACATTGAATCTTAGAAGAAAAATGCCTCGGCAGCTATGGAAATGAGGGGTGTGCGTCAAGGTCATTACGGCCAACCCACGTGCACGTACATTTTATTGGTGGCATTGTCGACCTAAAAATAAAAAGATGCACAGCGCAGCAAGACAAGCCTCCCCCCCCCCACCCCCCCCCCATTTTTTTTCGTTGATTTTTTATTTTAATCTGCCAGTCTCAACTCCCTTTTTCAGTCTTCTTATCTTCATACGCACATTTGCGAGTGTGTGTGTGCGTGTGCGTGAGTGCGTGTGTGCGTGTGTGTGTTTGTTTGTTTGCGTGTGTGCGCGTATGCGCGTGTGCGTGTGTGCGTGTGTGTGTTGTGTGTTTGTGTGTGTGTTGTGGTGTGCGTGCGTTGTGTGTGTGCGCGCCATACATGTGTGTGTATGTGCGCGCGCATGCATGTTTGTGAGTTGTGTGTATGTCAAGTCACATCAAGTGATGCGAAAATGATTATTTATTGAGCATAAAGAAATAAGCTTTGACAGGTTTGTTTTTACATTCTGTTGTTGCCTGTCTGTCGTTTCCGACAATGACTGCCAGATAGCAGAGAGGACAGCTGCTATTCCGGGAAGGTTGGGCTAAAAATGTTGTTTATAATTGAGAAGCCTTGCCCAGAATACATCTCCACTCTCTCGGCCCAAAGGGATTTGAGGACGAGAGTTGGCGATGGGGAAGGTCCCACAAAGGCCAACCAATCCCACTGGCTGCAGCACTAGATCCAGTACAAATATCCCCTAGTTAGAGATTCATAGACTTCCACGAAAGACTAAGCTGTACATGATGTTCCAATACTGAGCTGCACCATGATATTCCAATACTGTATTATATCATGTATAGTACAGCTCTCATTCACTATTGGCCCTTTCTACAGGCTAATGTCAACCAATGATAAAAACCATTTGGGTAAAGGGTCTGAGTGCTACCTTCTGTGCTCATGATATAAAACCCAAACTAGAAAAGCATGCAAACTGAAAAATAAATTAAAACATAAAGCAAGAAAAACATTCAAACATGCAAACATGAAAAAACAAAACAAAACAAATGTCACTACTAAGCTTCAAAATAACTACTGGTACGTGTGTGTGTGTGTGTGTGTGTGTGTGTGTGTGTGTGTGTGTGTGTGCGTGCGTGCGTGTGTGCGTGCGTGCGCGTGCGTGCGTGTGCGTGTGCGTGCGTGTGCGTGTGCGTGCGTGCGTGTGCGTGTGTGCGTGCGTGTGCATGTGTGTGTGTGTGTGTGCATGCGCGCGCGCGCGTGTGTGTATGAATGTGTTTGTGTGTAAGTGTTGTCTAGACAATTACGTGCACCAGCGAACTAAATGCATTCAGTTCCACGATCTGTGTTATTGTTTTTTTCTGCTTCTCTTCTCGATATTTCATCAACAAAAGAACAAAAAGCACCTGATTATCAACATGTTTGGATAGGTAGGGCGCCATGTCTTTCAAACAGAAAAGGTTCCGTGCCGTTTGCATGGATTCAAAACTTCGGGTTTCGTGACAGAACCTAGGACGACAACAACAAAAAACCTGCCGTGACGGCAAAAAAACCTGCCGTGCCGTCCTCATGGATTTCCAGCTTTAAGCTTCTGTTGCAGAACCTATCTCCTATCACATGATTCTCCGATTCACAAGACCGATGCAAAAAGTGCTTCACGCTTTCTGCCAGATGTAGGGGAAGACGGGGTAAAAAGCGCATGGGCGGGTAAGAAGCCCACCCCAATTATCTCATGAAATAAAGAAAATATTTCAGTCAAATTTGCCCATGAGACGAATGCTAGACATTTAACGCTCGTCTCATGGGCAAAATGAATTTTTCTTTTTATTTCATGAATAATTTGCTTCTTACCCGCCCATGCGCTTTTTACCCCGTCTTCCTCTACCCCGCACGCACGATCCCTGCAGCCTGGAAAGAAGCCCAAGTGTGCGCCACCCCCAAAGAAGGATGGAAGTTCAGTTTAACGTCGCGTATCGGCTTTCGCCATGTACGACGGGCTGAACAAACCAACCACGGTATAAACAAAATTTTATGTTCCCGAATCACTGTCTTAGCCAAAAGGCCGAGAAGCGATCAGTCGAAACACGAAGCCACCCAAGCTTCCAACCAGCTACAGGCCTATTGCTCTGACCCCTCACCTCGGCAAAGTGTACGAGCGAGTTGTCAAAGAAAGACTTGAGTATCATCTGGCAAAACATGAAAGCCTGCAAGTATGTCAGGCAGGCTTTCGCAAAGGCAGAAACTGTATTGAGAATGTTGTAAGCCTCATTGAACTCATCAAAAAGGAATTCAGATAAACGACGAAAACCTATGCTGCCTCCTTTGACATCAAAAAGGCATTCAACACTGCTTGGCATGCCAAACTATTGGACAAGATGCCAACGCTCGGCATCAATGGCCGTCTCTTCCAGTTCGTCAGGACCTTCCTGACAAATAGGCCAATGGCGGTCAAAATTGGTTCCACTATTGTTTAGAAGCAGCGATCTGTAGCTTGCCAAAACAAAATGCTGACCTAAACGTTTCGGGTTAGAAGCAAACATATAGTCTGAATGGCTTGTCTACATGTATATGAAGGTAACTAGGGTGGATGTTGGCTTTTGTCTGCCACTTCATGGCCGCTATAACACTTTTATAAATGGCCGATGGCATCGGCTTATTTTGACATATTGTGGGCAAATACCTGCTTATGTATATGATATTTATGTGAATTATGCCATTATTGAACACACAGAATTCAAGCATACAACTTTCCAGTCATTTAAAACACAAATTGAATACAAAAATTGAATTTCAACTTCTTTTGCTCTAAAAAATATTAAACGCAACAGACGACAGAGTTCAATATTTTAACTGAATTCATTAAACAAAATCATTGATTGCACATCATAACTTGATGCAGAAAACGTTAACATGTCTTATTATAAAGTATTTTTTCATATAACATTCATTCTGTTACGTATGAAGGCAACTAAAAGAATACCGATTGCGCATCATTCATTGATGTTTAAATGGATGTCACTGTATCAGCATATATAAAGCCAAAATGTGCATATGTCATGAACAAAATAATGTTTTTACCTATATGAAGGCAAATGTAAGATTTTGACTGAACATAATTCCTTGATGTGTAAACGGATGTCAATGTATGAGCATTTCAAAACCCCAAAATGTGTAAAGTTATCTGTGCTGAGGTTACTGTTCACACATTACCAGTAATGAACTTTTGAACATTTTTACACAACTGCATGACTATACTTTGCTTCAACAATTACTTGACAGTTGTTAAAAATTTGTATTTTCATATTAATAATGGTCATTTCTTGTCTCAGACGAACTAAACCTCAGTGGTATGTCTCTTGTCAGCTCTTATGCTTGTTATACCTTGTTTGGATCGTTAAACATCCCAACAGTGAATGGGTTTCTGCAATGTCCTTGCTCTGGCAAGGCGAGCACATGAACACAGTCGTGTTGCACAGGAGACACAGGTACATGTCGTAAGCTGCATCAACAATCCGATTGAATGTTCTTCTGTCAGAAGTTGGGGGTCCAGTACTTCAAGTCCATTCTCTTTCACAATGAGTTTCCACCCACTCTAGCTGCAGGCAGGTGTGGGTGAACGTCCAGGACTCTTCTCCAAACAAGTGTCTGGTAATGAAATCGCCTGACATGCAATTTCAGTGCTTCATGTGTATGTGGCAGATTCTCCATTACTTTGTTCAAGCTGTGAAGGAGATCATATTGAACTTGCTGTATGGATTGTTTCTGTGTGCTTGGGTTGTAGAATTTGCCGACACATGACTCTGCATCAGTCAGAACTGCATCATCAGGAAAATCTTCAGTGCCCAGGTTTTGAAGAACCTGGGGATTGTTGAAAAAGACACTACAGGCAGATCGTTTGCAAATGCCACCAATCTGGCTTGTGCTGTCTGATCCTGTGATGGCATGGGATGCCAGGAGAGAGGATCACTGTGTGTCAGTTACATTGATGAAATGAATTGGTATGAAATGCTTTTTCCGATGAGTCCCTGTTTGCATCCACAGGTAGAGACTGAGTTGTGGTTGATGTGCAAGAAGTACAAGGACATCCGTGTCACGGCTGATGACAACTGTCTGGGAGTATCCACACTCACTTGCATCTCTTGCATGAAGGAGCATTCTTGTACCAGCCACTGTTGCAAGAGAAAGTGGGACTGGAAAGTGCTCTTTTTCTAGCACCCTGTCAATGTCAACGTCCCTTCCTGCTTTCATTGCAGTTATGACACGTCTAAAAAGTTCTCTGTCTGGCTAAACTGAAACATCTTTCTCCTTCTCTACATTGACTTGAATTGTGTGCATGCTGTGAAATGTTTTGATTATTCTTGTTTTTATGCTGTCATGAAAGCTGATAGTTCTACACACAAATCAACAAGACCTCTTGCAACTTCACCTGTTTTGTTCACGTGTTTAATAGGCAGGGGTAGGGAGGAAAACACTGTGATGACAGTTCGTGAGACGAAGAGAAAAACAATAAAGAGACAACAAAGAGATAAAGGTGGGTGGGGTAAGGGAGGGGTGGGAGCATAGGAATGTAGGGAGGCTGTTGGGTGGTGCTTTTATAGCAGGGAGAGAGAGAGTAGGAAAAATCAAGATACATAAGTCAATATTGTATCATTAACAAGGAAATTTTTGTTTAGCGTAAACTTTTCAGTCTGTTTTTAAGTATTTTATAGTAAATTGAGATCAAAAATCTATTTTGTTCTCTTCCAATAACTTTGTAACCTACATATTTCGATTATGCGCACTTACAAAACCTATAATGAGCCACTGAGATGGTAAATGTATTCTACTTTGTAAGCAACATATAAAGCGATTAGACAGATTTAGCCACCATTTTGGAAACTTTCATGGCGGCCATAATTCGCGAATCCAGAAGCAACATCCATGTGGAATACTTTACACCACATCGATACATTCTAACCCAGGTGGATGATTGCTTCTAACCAGTAACGTTTAGGTGGTTTCACTTTCTGGAAATGTGCTTCGTGACTACTACGTCAAAAACACTCACTCTAGACATGGGAGTACCTCAGGGTAGTGCCATCGCCCCGTTGATATTCGGCATCATGCTACAAGATCTGGAAGAAAGTTATCAACGATGACATTGAAAAGAATACACCCTACACCGAAAAATGATACCAGCTCAACATCGCGCTATCCGCTGATGATTTGGCTGAATGGACTGATGCTTCCCACTACCAAAGCAAGGACAAACTGAAATACTTCCAATGATGTATAGATACCATCAACTTGTACATGAAAATGGATTCCAATGGATTCCAACTGTCAGCCGAAAAGACAGTTTTCATGTGCGTTTTTTCACCCCAAATGGGAAACCAGAAAACCCCACATTCGATAACTCTTGATGGCCTTACCATCAAACCCACAGATCAGGTCAAATTCTTGGGTATTACCATCAGAAACGACCTATCATGGACAACTCACATCAATAACTTGATAACCAAAGCCAGGAGAGCTATTGGGACAATCGAATTCCTTAGCAGAGAATCTTGGATCACGCCCACAAACCTGCCCCATCTGGCAAATGCGCTTGTCCGCTCCAAACTAGCATACAGACACAAGGCATTTTTCAGTCACTCTGGGCCACATGCGCCTTGATGCTCTACAGTAATAATAATACAAAAAATAGACATATCGAGATTAGAAACAAACATGAACATAAATATAAGCAAAGTTTAAATGACGACTGTTGACTGAAGCAAACAGATAATGTTAGATCTAGACTAAATTTATTCAATGCTGACTAGTTCTAAACTGGCAACCTTTTGAACTAGCCAGTTGTAAGTGAGTTACGCATTTTGATAAGGAATCAAATCACAAGCAAAAATGCTAAAACTTAGACAAATATAGGTCTACACACCTGCTGAAAAGATTATCTAAAACCGAAAGCAACACGGGAATACTTACGACTTCAGTTCCACTATGTGTAGAATGTCGGCGAAGACGGTGCTTATAAAATATATGCTCCATTATCCGCAAATAGAGAGAGATACAAATTTTCACCAAAAAATAGTAGGCCTAAACCAGATTTTGCGTTTTACTTTATTGAAAACAAATACAAACTTTTCTCAATGGTTAACATTCACGTCAGATTATAACACATTTTGTTTGAAAGAATATGCAATATCTGAAAATCACGGGGTAGAAATTTGGGGGACTACAGAGAATGAAAAACACCCAGTAGGTGCAAATGTAATGACATCGTAGAAGATGGAAGTTTTGAGGCTACCAATGGGTGCTGAATACACATCCATCGTATGTAAGTGAATTTAGGTCTCCATTTTAATTGGCTGAAACAAGATAGTGGCCACAACAGGGTTTTTGACATCATTATTGTAAAGGACAGGGTATCCATTGCTCTCTTAACCCTTTCACCGCCAGCCATGTTTCAGCCAAAAAATACCATTACATTTAATTTGGGTAGAGGAAACAAATTGTCAGGAATATTGGGAATTCTTCTGTGACATGCATAACATTAGGCCTAACATTACCTCCCAAAATTGAGAAAATAGGGTCTTTGAATTACAGGTCTTGATTTGATGCCTTTTAGTGACATATGGGTGTTTAACCATTGTGGTGCATACATGCGACATTGGCGGTGAAAGGGTTAACCTGCGCATTATTACTGTAGAAGTTATTAGGTGATTGGTTTTATTTATATTTTTGTTAAAAAACCCATCAAAAACGAACAGTCCAACTAGACCGACACCTCAGCCCCTGGTGGAGAGCCTGCATCCGCAGAGCTCTCATCCACCAAAGAATAAATTAAGGAGTTAGGAGCCATAGGTCAAAGTAGTTGTAAATGAAAGGCGGGAGCTGTGCCGGTCGGGGTTTGTCCCCGGGGACCGCTACGACAGGGGAATTGGTCTTGCCTAGACGCTGCGAAAAGGCCTATGGTTCACACTTTTTTTGTTTTGTTTTAATTTAAACTTAAATCTACTTCACCAAACAACACAAGACTGTCAATAATCGAATAACTTCAAGAACTAGGAAACGGAAGAGCTGAACGTAGATCTCCAGGCACCTGAAGTATTTTTGTTTTTTTTGTTTTTGTTTTTTTCGTCTCTGATTCTTTCTTTCTTCTCCTTTAGTCACATCCCTAAGGGCGTACGTTTACTTCTGTAAATAGAAGTGGGTCGCCACCACAAAAGAAGAAGGGGATGTTCACACACTTTACCGCACTTACTATAAACGTTGTTCACACATTTTACCATACTTACCACTACAAATGTTGTCCATACAGACGGAAGCTCCTGCACAATAGTTGTTGTTGGTGCCACACCCCGAGGCTCCTGGTGGGAGTCCTGAGAAAACACACACACACACACACACACACACACACACACACACACGCACGGCAGAAAAGATGGAGATTGTAAAGAAAAGGGAAAGTCGTCGTCTAAATGGCCTGCTACACGTCAGCTAAAATCGTACGACTGTGCGATACGATTCGATCACGTGATCTAGAAGCGCGAATTACATTTGTTCTTGGAGACCACGTGATCCAATCGAATCGCACAAACAATTGCCTACACATAATTTACCGTACTGATCATAAACGTTGTTCACGCACATCACCGTATTTTTTGAAAACATTGTTCACACACTTTACCATTCTTACTACAAATATTGCGTACACATAATTTACCGTACTTATTACAAACGTTGTTGACACACACACATTACCGTATTTTTTGCAAACATTATTCACACACTTTACCACACTTACTACAAACATAACTTACACACTTCACCGTACTTATCACAAACATTGTTCACACACTTTACCATACTTTCAACAAACATTGTTCACACACTTTACCGCACTTACTACAAACGTTGTTCATACACTTTACCGTACTTACTACAAAATAATTAATGTTGAATGAAAAAAATCTATTGGCAATTTCTGTTTCCTAGCAATTTATGTAAGGCAAACATTGCTTTAAGAGTCTGATTGTATGCATATTTTCTTGCCTTAAAAAAGAGCCTGTTCTACTAAACTCAATACCTAAATATGTTATTGAATTAAGAGTCTCTATCTTTTTATTCCCAAAGAAATCTTTTTCACGCACACTGTTTCGTCCATGAAAAACAACTACTTCAGTATTAACTGGATTGACTTCAAGTTGCTATTTTTGGCAATACATATGTAAAACATTCAGTTCCTTTTGCAAAGCAGGTCTAGAATTTGCTAACAAAATTGTATCATCAGCATATAACAGCACTAGTAATTTAATAAAGTTCTTAAGTTTTATTTCTGATGTATTGAAATCACATCAGGGCTTGCAAAACGAAGCTGTGCAATGTTACCCCTAGGATTCATTCAGCGCTGACGACAACATTAATGCTAGTACACAACGAAGATTTCATGAATGTTGTGAATGAATCAATCTGAGTACATGTACACATATGCCTTTAGGCAACAACTACAAGATGCTCACAAGTTACAGGCCCTCCCAAGACAACATCCAGTACCGCTGCCACTTGAAATGTCTAGCCGTGTATCAAGGCCTAGGCTACTCAACTTCATGACCGCCTCGATTAGCAGACGATTCGAGCTATGTAATTTTGGCACAGGGAGAGTCCATGTTGATAATGTAGATGCAGTACTGTCGCAAAACAGCTCGAATTCATCTTCAGTCCGGAAATAAAAATGAGCCGACTTTTTCTTTTTTTCTTTTGAACCTGTGCGAAGAGCTAAGCGCACCTTCGTGTAAAAAGAAGGGAAAAAAGAAGCGTGTTTTAGGGGCTTGTGATCGTTTCTTGTCAAAGCTGACTCCCCTCTTTTTCACGGTGTGTTGAAATTGACTCGCTCTTGTTAAGTGTGTATGTTTTATTGTTGGTGTTTAGGCCTACAGAGGTTACAATAACAGCAATTGTCGTTAGAGTTTCAGTTCGTTGCTTCTGTTTATGTTGATGTTATGCTTTATACCGCATCTTATGAAGTACATTTGTGTTAAAATTTTCTATTTTGTTGAACTATGTTCTTTGCGCAAGAATGTCTGTTACAGAGTGTGCGCTGCGACCATTGTTGTGAAAAATGGATGCGTTTTCATTTCACTACAGATCTGAGCCTGTTTCTTTTTTTTGCTTTTCTGTTGATACACATCGGTATATATCTGTTATTATCAATAAGGTATTGTTCTAGATCATTCAAAAATAACGCAAATAATAAAGGTGACAGGTTTTCTCCCCTATAACTACCAAAAAACTCAGATTTTCACCATCAAGGAAGATGCAGGATTTTATTTGATCATACATATTGATGACAACATGTAATACTTTCCCAGAAATACCCTGTTTCATCAATTTGTGCCAAGGCTTGTCTCCAAATAGAATCAAATGCCTTTTGTAATCAATATAAAAGCACGTTACATGTCATACTCATTGAAAACTAAATATCAATATGCTAATTATGCGAACAAAAGTTGAATGCATAACCAACTACCCGCCAAGTGTTGAATGCATGCGTCTAAAACCTGCTTGATTTTCTGAAAGGATTCCATTTAAAAACAGAAAAGAAGCTCTGCTATTTCTGAGATTGGATGTAATGAGTTTTCCGATATGCCAAACTTCAGCAGCGTTCATGCACTCTGTAAGTTATGCAGCCTGTCTGTATCCCCTTTGCCTTTATAAAGCTGGCACAATTAACCCTGTCACCCAATCCTCTGGTATACACCAGAATCCAAAACACTATTAAAACAACGAACAATAACATTAGTCACCATAAGGCACACTTTTCATTATGTATCATTAATTACTAAATCAACACCAGCTGCTTTGTTATTTGTTTAAGCATTAAAAACGCCTTCGATTTCGCCTTCTGTAATTGGATCATTAAGATGCATTTAAATGACGTTCCTTTCACAGTACTCATCAAAGTTTGCTATACATATCACGATATCCTGATTAAGCACTGAAAGTATCTCTAAGATCTCAAGAGAAATCAGGACAAGGGGAAACAGATTCAACTTTAATCTTTATCACCCAATACTATCCTCTGACACTACTCAGATGACCTTATATCGATTATATGGCGTTGTGTCACTTTATTTTTTTAAATGCCATTTTTTCGTTCCTTCTTCCAGATCGCCTTCAAAACATTTCCGCAATCGATAGTAACAGTCGTACGAATTTAGTGCGAGTGTGGCCGGCCCTTTGAAGAGAGCAACAGATTAGAGCAAGCAAAGAAGCATGTGCCACTAAAGAGCATGGAAATGTCAACTTATTAAATGTTGTACAGAAACAGTCAGACATACAGACAGTACTGCGACACAACAATAGACGAACAACGCACAAGAGATGCAGACAGCACAGACAGACATACAGATTACTGCATGCTTTAGAGGAGTGGAGTAGTCACAGATTGACCCTGGAGTTACAGAACTTGGGGCTGATTCCTGTTACAGTCACCCAGGGGTACATCGCGCAAAGCGAAGAAACAGTCTGACAAGTGTTGTGTAGAGGGGACAGACCAAAAATCACCCAGGTAAACCCACAAAATTGTAAATAGAGTGCAAAATCAAGCTAATTTCTTTGAAGATATACGATGCCAAGGAGGTTCCTAAATTTCGTTTTTCCGGTTTCTCTAGTTTTCCTTTTAGGTTCCTTCAGCCAAGACGGAATATGCGAGGGCTGTTTGTTTTTTTTTCTGGTTTTTCTGCTGCACAAGGATATCTCCCGAACCGCTTGACCGAATCGAGTCAAAATTTTGTGTGAAGGTGTGACCTCCGTAATAGGAGAGATCGGCGCAAAACCATTTTTGCCGTGTGCCTGACTGACGTATACGACCTGAAAACCGAAAAATCTATTTAGACATATCTCGGGCACGATCAACATAGGAGTAGAAACTGGCTTGATGAGGTCGGATTTTGCAGATGTAAATCGCCCTGCATTCAGATGATTCGACCTTTTTTTGATTTCTTAACCAGTCCGCGATCGGCATACCGATATCAGATAAGGTCCAAGGTCAAGGTCAAAAAAGATCGCTGGAGACTGAAAATCGGGTAGTGTCATTTTTTTTTCTCCTCTGTCTGTCCCAAGGGGACTTAATATCTTGAACGGGTTGACAGAATCACGGCAAATTGTGTGCTGCTTGTGTCACCATGAGAGAAAGGCATCGCGCAAACAAATCCATGCCGCGTATTACCCTATAGAACTTAAAGAGCGCACGACCTTGAAACCGAAATCTTTCAGGGGCATAACCCCACACGTTAGGTTAGAGTCTTCAATTTGGCATGAAGGTACTTTAGCTGTATTCCCGTTATGCAATGGTGGATACCGATTCAGGTTTTCCGGTTCAGGGCTCTTTCGCGGCGATACGTAGCCTTGACAGGGTAGGTCTACAAATTGGGTTTAAGCCATATTTCCCACATGGTACTTGACAGAAGACCATTCCTTTTAGTCGCATACTTCAATTGGTGGGGGGGGAAGGGCAGACAAGGAGAGAAGGAAAAAACAAGAAGAGAGCAGAAAGGAGAACAAATGAGAAAGGAAAATAGGAAGGGGGGAAAGTCGGGGAAAAAAGAAAAGGACCCGGAAGAAGGGCAGGATGTGGGAAGAAGAGCGTGAGGATGCAAGAAAGAGGGATGAGTGAAATAGAAGAACAAGAAAGCCCTGTGGACAATAATGTGGGGGTAACGGATGTGACACTACGGGCGGTCGCAAGATGCGTTGGCTGCTGGTGAGCGCAACGAATCGTACTTGAACCTATGCTCACGGCTGACGCATTGTTCTTTTTCGTTGTATTGCGTCTTGCAAATGATCGACCCTTTTTTTTTTCTTTTTTATTTTTTCTTTTCTTGTGTATACGAAGTGAGATCGCACGGAGTCGATTGATAGTCTGCGTTCGAGTCTGTACGTTTTTTATTTTTTGTTCTGTTGCCTGTCCACGGATATCTCTCGAACCGCTTGACCGAATCGCAGTCAAGTTTTGTGGGTGTGTGTCACCATGAGCGGAAGGCATCCGCGCAAAAGTTTTTGCGTCATGACCTTGACCTTGGCGTACGACCTTGAAAATCTTAAAAGTTTAAAGGGCAATAGTTTCCACATCGTGGGTCTTAGATTCTTCACATTTGGCATTGGAGGTACTATGGCTTATGGCCTTTTCTGATGATGCCCATCGACAAGGTCACGCACGGTCCGGGAGATCGGCAGCCTTGAAAGTGGTAGGGTCTACAAATTGGGTTTTAAGCCATATTTTCACATTGTACTTGAAAGAAGCGCCTCAGATTGTGTGTGGTATTCATCAACCGTAGAGTTAGAAAATCTCCGAGGCATAAATTATCGCCATGCGGAACCTTGACCTGAAGGTGGACATTGACTGAAACCGAAATTCCTTCTTTGCGCTATATATGTCTTGTTCAAAGCTGTATCTCGTGAACTAGAAGACAAAAAATCCTTCCAATTTTGTGTCAGGATGTGACCACTAAGAGTATAATTCAGTCGTACATAATTAATCCTAGAAAATAGAAATGGCGACGAGCGGCACAGACCATGTTTCCGTTTTCTGCACCCTTCTATATCTCGTGAAATACTGTATATAATCACTCCCAAGTTGGTGGGGTAGTGGTGAGGGCATCACTCAAAGGTCACAAGGAGGGACGGGGACCTAAGATGTGAGGGAGAGGGAAGGTACAGGCGGGGCATGTTAAGGCGTAACGGCAAAGACATATCTGCCGCTCCGGCGAGCCTTGTTGTTTTGTTTGTTTGTTTTAGTTTTTGTGTACTGTCCCAAGGATATCTCTTCGAAACGCTTGACAGAAATCACTTCAACTTTTGTGAGGTGGTGTCTGTGTCCCATGACAGGAAAGCATCTGCGCATAAAACTCGCCGCGTGACATTGAGCTTGGGCGTAATGACCTTGAAACTTAAACTTCTTGAAGGGGCCATAACTTCCACACCGTTTGTTTTAGATGCTTCGAACTTGGCAATGTATGTGCTTGGCCGAGCAGCAGACATGTACTCCGAGTTAAGGGTAGTACACCCCATTGATTAAGTGTGTACACCCCAACTAAGTAAGGGTGTACATCCCGATAAAAGAGTGGTCTTATACTAAGAAGCTACCGACATTGTAGCACAAATTGCATGAATGGCTTAAATGTCGCCGAGCGGCAGGACAGCTCTCGATAGTCATATGTTCAGGTATCTACACACACTACAAAAAGGGGTGCATCCGGGGAAAGGATTTCACACAGAAGGTCAGTAGTAAGGATGCCAATATCACCATCACACAGGACACAAGAGGAACAAAAGCAAGGAAAGATGGTGAGGGAAGAGCCATGTTTGGCTACAGGGGCATAGAAAACGTGACCTACCTGTCATTTTCGCAGCATCGACAAGGCACCATATATCCACCGGAAGATTAATCTCTTCACTTGTTTATTATGTTTTTTTTTTTGCTTCAGCTGAACAGCAAGCGCTTACAATTGTGTGTGGCACCACGATCCACGGCAGTGTGAACGTCACATAGCAGACGGTAAGCATTTGCCGCATACAAAATGCCGTCCTGACATTGACCTTGGCGTAATAGACCTTGCAAAACCGACAAATGCTATAACGGATCAGGCCCGATATCTTCACACGTTGAAAGTATACATAGAGTCTACACTTGGCATGTAGGTGCTTGGCCGAGCGGCAAACATGTCTCGAGTAAATAAGCGAGACTGCTACACGCGCCCCATTGATTTAAGTGTGTACACCACTAATTAAGCGGTGTGATCCCGTAAAAGAGGTAGGTCTAATTACTAGGAGTAAAAAAAAATCGTAGCACAACATGTGCCAAATGTGTTAAATGATCGCATGAAGTAACTCCCCACCCAATCGCCAGCTGCGCAGATCCTAAAGTCTCAGTGTTAAGGGTTTACACACCACAATGAAGGGTGTGCATCCCGAAAAGATTTGCAACCAGTCAAGGGTGTGTAGGGAGTATCACCAAAGGACACAAGGAGGATGGGGTTAGATGTGAGGGGGGAGGGAGGTACAGGGCGTAGCGGGCACAAGGACATTATTGTCCTAAGGATATCTATCTCCCAACTGCTTGACAGAAATAACTTCAAATTTTGTGTGGGGGTGTGTTCACACTATGTATTTAAGCCAGGAGATCATCCCGCGCATAACTAGCTGACTTGAACTTATGCGAATATGATTTTGAAACGAAAAGATTATAAGGCCGAAACTCACACGTTGGTCTTATTGATCTTCTAAACTGGCATGTAGGGGCTGATGGACGTTCTGATGGATGGCTTACCGATCAAGGTCAGTCAGGTCAGGGAGATCGGTAGCCTGATAGTGGTTAGGGAGTCTAAACTTGGGTGTTTACGCCATATTTATTAACATAAATGTTAATTTATGACAGAGCGCCTCAGACTGATGTCACTTTAGGCAGAGCAACGTGCATAACACATTATTGCGATAGAAACCATCATAGCCTATCAAAACCTCCCCCCCTATCATATGGCTTGCTGACTTGCACCTATGAAGTGCTGACCTAGCAAACTGAAATTGCCTTCTTTTTCAAGATTATATTTTGTGAATACGTATACAAAGGGAGAACAGGTGAGATGGGTATATTGGATAAGCGTATGTCAGAGAATGGTTATCTTAGTCGATTACAATATCGGTCTGTTCAGGAAATATGAACACAGGTCAAATACGGGGACTTACAGTACGGCATGTAGGACTGTTGGCACGATATAGCACCGCATAGTGATGCGGTGGACTATCGTCATTGGGAGTACGCTTGCGAGGGCCTCTCTGGCAATAGTAGTCTAACACCATTCGATTTGAAGGACGGAGTGTATGGGACACTCGTGTGAGCGATAGCCTAGACAGTCGTGATGAGTGATGAAGTCCCATGAACTAAGTTACAAGTGCATGAAATAACCAGGCCCAAAGATTGATATTTATATCGTGGTTTGATTTGTTTTGTCCCACCCTCGTTAAAATAATAAGTAGAATATGGAAGTTAGTGTATGTCCTCACGCTACGAAACGGACACGAATCTGATCAAATACTAAGAAAATAGTTTTAGTAGATATCTGTTTTCTTAGTTCCATGTTAATTAATTTTGTGTGTGTGTTGTTGGTTTGTTGTGTTGTTTTAACCGTTTATTCTGTAAGCATACAAATAGCATTTGTATGTTTGGTATCTTATCATCAATAAGCTTTATGCATCATACCTCTGAATAAATGTGACTCCCGTGCTGCATAATCTATAATTTTTATGAGACAGATTTGAAAAGGATAGTAACTTATCAATTCTTTTAGTAATAGCCAGGGCCCTCAATGGCGTCTAAAAAGAGTATTTCTCTAAGGAGTAAACAATATTCAATTCTGGTTTGCAAAACATACATTTTCACATAAATGGAAAAGAATGTATTAACTGAAGGGGGGTATCAAGCTTATTTTGATTTATACGTCAACACTGACCTATTGAGGGCGTAGACCAGTAATAAATAAGCCGCTAAGGATAACAACTATTCATTACTAATTTTAAGATAATAAAAGTAAAACGAGTGCTAACGATGTCTCGGGGAATTATATTAAATATACCGATTGAAAATTAGGAGAAAGCGAGCTTCCATTTTTAGAAATCACTACGTTTGATAGAGCCAAATCGAGAAAAGACCTGAGGTATAATTATATAACGGCTGATAACACTCTGAACAAAGGCATCATGAACTTTAGCGTAATAGCAATAAATGTCAAATCGCAAAGGTAGTCGTGATATCTTACTCTCAGGTCCTCGCATCCTGCAAAAGACTACCAAATTATAAAAAATGTAACAACCCAAAGTGCAAAAGAAGAGGTTGAAATATGAAGTGAAGATCTAGACTTAAGCGATATTTGCCGCATGACTAAATCCCAGGATGCCCAGTAAGAAGCGCTATTCTAGTCTAAGAGCAGAGTAACCTTCAGCAAGAACATATGCATATCGAATATATTTCTTATTTAATATCTTCAGAACTCCAGATCTAGTATACTCATCTACTGATAGATTATGAATCAGATACCATTGCAATAGTAGCTTAGCGGCTAAGAGCAATGCGAACCATTCCATTTATTACTATTGCAACTAACCCGTAAACGAAATATCAACATGAAACTATCTAGGAAAACTCAATAGCATCCTTTTTTTAAGAGTAGAAAAATAATGCTGATGATAATCAATCAAGTGAAATAGATATGCTATTGGAAGAATACGCTCTGCAAATGAAAATATACAGATGATACATCAGACGAAGAGTTACTTTAGTTCTGTGGACATTTTTCTCGATTTCTACTCATGAAATATAAGATCCAAAGACGATTTCATCTGCAATACATAGAAATTGAGGAAAATGAAGACAAAGAAAAACTAGATAGAAATAGACATTCGTAGATTTGAAAACAAAGCAAATATAGGTGAGAAGACGATGCAAAAATGTTACAAAAACTAAAAGGAACAGTTGAACAATTCCGAAGATAAACGACTGGAAGGTGTTTTACTAAGGTATTCGAGCTAGATTTGATAGATGAAGGAGCAGAAAAAATTGTACTAGTTATGTTTGTAATCTCGAAAAACGGCCCTTTTTGTGTTTAGTAAGATATCATGACATAGGGTTATATACCTATTCAGAATTAGCTAATATATGACAAATCAGAAAGATATTAGTCATGAAGTTTCAGACTTTTATTAAATTGCTTTACACAGAATATGAAGTAGAAGAATGTGAAATAAAGGACCTAGTAACGACATTCCATCCCTAACGGATTCAGGAAGCCAATCGCGTTAGAAGGGGAAAATCACCCTTGAAGAAGCCACGAATGTCTTTTAAAAAAAATGGAAAAAACAAAAGCCCTGGTTACTAATGGCCTTACTCGACGAATCTTTAAAAAAACACATGAATATTTAAATTGTGGTTGCTAGAGCATTTCAACGATGGCGTGTAGAAAGGTGAGAATTGTAATGTCCACAGAGATAGCATAATTGTATGTATTCAAAGGAGATAAACCAACGACAATACTATAAGAAAATTAGAGACCCATTTCACTTTTGAATGATGGATAAGGATTGGATCATTCTGTATTGGAAACCGTATTAAAGATGTTCTCCCAAACAATATTAATGAGACCAAAACTGGTTAGAGAAACAGATATATTGGCGACAATATAGATTGATTTACGACACGCTAGCATACATAGAACGAGCATAATACAGAATAAGAGACCCCTTCGGAAAAAGTCAAACAGACTAAACATAGGAGGGAAAATTAATCCAAGCTTGTTTTTTTGTCAGCTGTAGAATGTTCGAGATAATCTACATGGAATGTTACAGTAAACACGATTTAAGAAAGTTTTCGATTCAAAAGATTGGGGATTATGCATAAAGGTTGTGAAAGCGTTTGGGTTTTAAGAAAGAATATAAACTTTTCAGTGCGATTTGTATCTTTATAAAACATCAAATTTGTGGGTAGGAGTCATGTAGTCAACTTGGTATTTCAATTAAGTGACGTTAGCCGGACAAAGGGAGATCCCATCCTCGCCTTATTTGTTCATATTATGCTCGTGAAATTTTAGCAATAATGGTAAGAGAAAATTCAGATATCAAGGAAAATAGCAATAAATGATTACGAATTATCAATTTTTTGTACGCTTGTACTGACTGATTTCTCTTTCTATTGTGGTCTTGTTTTCTGCTTGCTGTTTTCATGTAACTCTAACAAGACTAGTTGCCAATTTGGTAGGTAGCAGAAACAAATCTCAGATTAAAGTATATGGAACACTTTAGTCTTCGCTAATTACTTTAAAAGTGTCATGGATTCGTAAAACTGAATCTACAACTCATAAATGGAAACATGTATTAACAGTTAACTGTCCTGAATGGCATCTTATCACTAAATATGGCCCAGAAAGTGTGCATACTTTTCCAAGATATAACCTATTTTGGTCTGATATTATAAATGCGTACAAAGTTTTCTATTACAAATTACCTGAAAAATCTGCTGAAATATTAGCTTAACATATCTGTTATAATAAAATAATTTTGATTGGGAATACATACGGCGTTTCTATAAATCCGATGGATAAAAATATGAAATCTGTTGATTATTTATTTGATGATAAGGGACAGATTCTCTCTTATGTACAATTCAAAAAAAAATACAACATTAACATTGATTTCATCACACATGCTGGGTATAAATCTGCCATATTAGAATATATTAAAAAGTGTAATGTTAACCTTAACCCTTTCACCGCCAATGTCGCATTTTTGCACCACAATGATTTAACACCCATGTCACTAAGAGCCTTGAAATGAGGGTCTGTTATCCAATGACCTAGTGTTCTCAATTTTGGGAAGTAAGGATGGGAGTTATTTTAGACCTGTCACAGAGGAATCCCCAATATTGCAGATGAATGTTTTGTTTCTTCCCATGTAAATTTAATGGAAAATTGCAGCTCAAAATGGCTGGCGGCGAAAGGGTTAAAGACAATAAATATATTAACTCCACTTTTTGTGCCATGAAACTTTTTTTCCATTCACAAATGTTCGAAGCTGTATTACGATATATTAAATGAGAACAAAATGCCCCCTAAATGCTGTGAAAAATGGGACATAAAAATCTTGTTTTTGGTATGTCCATAAGATACAATATGTCAAATTAAAATGGCTTCAGATGAAAATATTACACAGATGTTTAGGCCATAATGGTCGACCTCTGGCGATATTTTTCACACCAGAGGGCAGTCAATGCACTAGGGGCTTATCACGCGAGTTTCTTACTTGGGCGTAGTGAGAGAGAGTGATGGTAGGACCACTCACTGTCTCTCTCTCTTTCTTTATCCCCAACTAATAATATAGAGAGGATTAGCCCCACACGAGCGTCATGCCCTCTGGCGTGAAAACAATCGCACTAGGTCTCTCATTCAGAAACCCCAAGTGTATTTGCTGGTATTCTACACACCCTCGTGCATCACGTGGAAGCAACATTAGCTTGTAGTACGTTCTTTGCAAAATCAGTCCATTGCCCTCTCTAGGTCTGTCTGTTCGCCAGTCTCTCTGTCTCCTCCCCCCCACCACCACCACCTCTCTCTCTATCACATACACACACACACACACACACACACACACACACACACACACACACACACACACACACCACAACACACACACACACACACACACATTCTTTCTCTCTATCTTTCTCTCTCCCTCCCTCACATGTCAAATACACATGTATACACTGACCACCTCCTTTATAGCATTGCTGGATGCCAGCTGTCATCATTGCCTCCATCTTGGGATATTTCAAAGTAGTGAACTAGTTGGAGGCGACGCGGACACTATGTTCATCCCCTCTTACACCATTGCTTGAAAAAGTAAAGTGGTGACAACTGCTCCCCAGCCATAATAATAAGATAAGATTTAGGCGTGAATTAACTAAGGACATTAATTTTAGACTCACAAGCTAAACATGTTTCTAGGAATGTTGTTGAGTTGAGTACTCACACTGTCGTGTACAGGTCCCACTGGCGGAGCATGATGCGAAGAGGACAACCACCGTGAATATCAGGCACAGCACCATTCTGTCTGAAACAGTAACACACCGACAGTAACACACGGTGACAAAGATGCAACATCTGTTGTCCTATTACTTAGGGGGAACTCCTGACTGGGGATTTCCTGACATCCGCCCTTTTTTATGATTTCATTGTTGAAGCCAGTTTTAAGGTGAGCAACAAACTTAGGGCACATTAGATCCGCAATCTGTAGGTTCCGTAGGGAAACCCCATACACGTATATAAGAATTAAGTGAACATTATTGCGCATGAGTGTCCGTACGCAAAATGCACACTATTTCATATTTCTTACTTCCAGGTTGTTGTTGTTTTTAATGCGCATGGGTTTCTGTGCGGAACTTCCGCGTATATCTGCACACAGCCTTTGGCCATAGGCCACCCTCTATCCCCTCTGCACCTCTCTGCGGATTTTATTAGACATATACCCGTGCCCACGATAGCCTAGCCCCATAGCTATCAAAAGCAGGATGCTTGCCTTTGATCATCAACTGCGTGTGGATGTGACTTCTTCTTCTTCGTCTTCTACGACGTTTTTAGTCATATGGCCCAAATGGGTTTTCAGTTTTCACTAGTCTCCCCGCTATGTACCGCCGACAGATTCCAATTTCGGAGGAGCTCAAAGGAGAACAAATATTTAGAAGATTTATTTTTAAAGGTAGGAGAATGAGCCAAAAAGTCAGTAAGATAGTAGATGATAGAAAGCAAAAGGGAAAAGGCAATGTGAAAGAGAGTGGCAGATTAGAGGAAGATACAAGCACATAACTTCCAGAAGGTGGGTACCGGGTGAACTATTCTTGCGAAAGACACCTTAGGTATCCCCACGGGGAGAGACTCATGGAGGGAGCGTGGTCGTCCAGCTCCCCGTATGGAGGCATGAGGCTTCCACCCACTGCCCCAGTGGATGTGGCAAGGGCACAAACTTAGGGTACTCCAAAATTATGCACGTCAAGAAGTCCACGACACAAAGCTTATCATTGCACCTGAATACTGATACCTAAACTAATTATAATCGTATGCTCTCCCATTGGGATACCATGGGTCTTTTGTACAAATAGTTCACCCACCTTCTGGAAGTGTTGTGCTTGTACTCGGTCTCTTTGACTCGCTTTTATCCTTTGCTGTCCTTTATCCTTTGCTGACTGTCATCTACTATCTTTCTGCCTTACTGGTCCATTCTCCTGCTTTAGAGTTTCTAGAAAGTGTTACATACAAAGATGTTCTCCAGCCAGGGATAGACATGTTGGGCCTATTTCTTTGTTAGGCACGTAATGGCAGTATGACGCATCTGGGCTCTTATGACAGGAGACTGAGCGATCAATGAAGGAGAACACTGCTCTTTTGCAAAATGTAATTGAGAGAGACTACCATCATGATTATGGTTTGTACTTATTGATATAATGAGAGTGGTCCACCCCCCACCTCCCACCCCAAGACCAAAAATTGCAAATAGTGTACATAGTCAAAAATTTGTTTCACATTCTGTAAACAGTAAACGTTTTTTTTAAACAGATATTTGTCATATGATGTACTATAACATAACCTTTTGAACAAACAAGATGAACTCATGATCAAAATTGACGAACTAAAATCAGATATATAGCATTGACAGAAACATTACCTAAAAATAAAGTTGCATAAGATAAAAAAAAATTGAATGATACAACATTAAAGGCTTTGATGGTTTTTTTTACACAAAAACATCCGAAAAAGGGGATAACTATGCATATAAGGGGGGGGGGGGGGTGGTAGTAGTGTTTTTAGTCAAGGAGCTTCAGCACCTTCGAGATGAAGGAGCTGAGCGTGGGGGACTGGACTGTCTCTGATGGCAGGGAGTTCCAGTCGCGGACGGTTCGGGGAAAGAAAGAGTTGTTGCGGTAGTCGGTTCTGGCGGGGATTCTTTGGAACTGCTTGTTGTGGTTTTGTCTTCTGCTGCTGGGGGGCATGGGCTTGAGGGCGCAGCTAAGGAGACAAAACAGAAAGAAATCACAGGAGAGAACAAAGACAAGAAAGAGTGACATTCATTGAAAGAAAGCCAGCGCTGTGTGTTTAAGAAACACTTGAAGGAGGACGCCCATCGATTTTAAAAGGTAGGCCATAATATTGTGTTTCCTGATGCACGATAAGTAACATTACGTGTTTGGAACTGTGAATCTTGTTGTCTAAACCCGATTGATTGTTGTGATGAATGTGATTCTGTTCGTGCTTCGGTCTACCAGTCTCTCCTCCTTTGCCCCTCTTTATTGTGTACTCCCTTCCCATCTCTCTTGGCTGCATCCTTCACCAATCCCCACCGTTGTAATAATGGTAATAAATACTAATAATT
>CM065707.1:35142501-35182573 GCA_017654935.2 Phymorhynchus buccinoides | reverse complement strand
AGATGGTATTACAGAGGACAAGAAATTGAGGTAGTTAATAGTTATAAATATATAGGGTTTGGTTTAAACAAGATTTTATTCAAATAAAGCACATACAGCAGCACATAATTTAAATAAGTAGAGCACAACAAGCTTAGAGCTTATGCAAGGCACTCCAACAATTTTCAATTACATAATATTGGCTGCCACAAGCATGGAAATAAACAGCACAACATCAATATTAGTGTACAATGGAAAGAAAAACAAATAAAACAATAACTTACCAACAAAAACATGAATCAAAACAACAGATTAGAAACGTATTATAATCACATAAAACTCTCTAATCAAATTTTGCCTTTGGGTTGCAGGGGCAAGGCTGAGACGCGCACCGGTTGCAAACTGCATCAAATCAATAATTTCATCACAGAAACTATACCAACCAGGGTTTAAATGTAACGAGTCACAATAAGGACACACATTAGAGACAGTTATTCTGCCAAAAATCTGTTTGACAGTTGGATGAAATTACTAATAGACTCAAGTATTGTTCTACTTTCACTTTTGTTTTTATCACAGCTTCCGAACAAAAGCAATGATACATTTGTTTTGACATCGTCAGGTAATAAGTCGATAGTCTGTCTACGGGCTTGTTGGAAAAGGGGACAGTGAAAGAGAAAATGACATGCATCTTCTACAGGTGCGTTGCAAATACAAGCTGGGTTGTTCAGAATATGTCGTTGGAATAAATCATTACGCAAATCACTCATTTGGAGTCTTAATTTACAAATAATTATTTCAGACAGTCGATCTTGTAAGTAGGGGGAACTGTGCTATCGTCGCTACTGAGAAAACGCTTTAAGACACTGAGAGAATCGCATATAGGGTTTACTTTGTCAACTAAGCTATCTATGGATGTATCATTAGCAGAATTTGCAGTGTAGGGCTAAATGTAAGGTCATTGATATTTTGAAAACTATGCACAGTTTTGGAAGAATTGACATGGTTGTATTTTTTAAATTGTTTGACGCTCAAGTCAAGCTAATGGTGTTTTTTTCTTCTTCTTTTTTCTCTCTCAAGGAACATAGCATAATTCAACAAAGAGTGAGTGCTAGACATGGTAATAAGACAGCAACATATCAATTAACAATAATGTACACATTTAACAAAGGAATAATAAGAAACAGACATCTCCACGTATATTAAGTCAAGCTAATGATGTTGTATGCGTCATAAATGTGGGGTCTGACTCGTATCAAGGTAATAGAAAATGCACATCTTTTCGCTTGTAAGCACTTCCTTAAAGTATACCAAAACAACAACAACTGAATACCTTAGTTTATGGTGAACTGGGTAGAAACCCACTCTATAATGATACCAATGTAAGAGCTTTAAAATACCACTTCAATCTACAATGAATGGCCTTGTGTCGACTATCCAAGCAAGCTTATGAAATAAATTTAAATGATAAAGCAACACAGAATTGGGCATATGAAATATTAAAAAAAACCTGCTTAGATTCTTTTGGATTTTCAGAAGTTTGGATTTATGGTGGAGTAGGAGATGAACGTTCCTTTTTAAAAATGTACAGGCAAAGAATGGTTGACTGTTTTATGCAAGAATGGGCCGAAAAACTGGAGAACAGTGATCGTTTTTGTGTTTACCATTCATTTAAATCTCTATTAGTACCAGAAAAATATTCAAGTGACATCACAATAAGTAAATTTAGAGTAGCATTGAAAACAATACGTTTTGGCATAAATGAACTGAGAGTTAACGAAATATACTGTGAAATAGAACTTTCAAAAAAATGTCCTTTTTGTGATGATTTAGAAAATGAAACTCACTTTCTTTTCAAATGTCCCATGTATGCCAGGTTACGTGAAAAATATATTAACAAACATTATAAGTATAACTGCACCCATCCACTTAAGTTTCTCTTGCAAAATGAGAACAAATAGATAAAGAGATGTGGCTATGTTCGTTCACTATGCACTTTGTCTAAGAGAAGAATCAATGTAATTTGTTTAAAGTTGTTTTTGAGTTATTATCAAGGTATTTTCATTAATTTGATTGAATGTTGTTCGTTTCATTGTACATGTCCCCATGTGGATAGGCCGGAAGCCTCACGTTAAAAATCCAGTGTTCCAGTGTTCTCTCTCTCTCTGTGCGCGTGCGTGCGTGTGTGATAAGGTAGTAAATAAAACCTACCCCTCCTCGACATCAACAGCAATTTTGTATGGGTTTGACCGGCCTGCTAGCACTGTCTTCACGTGACCTCCATCAATGGCCATCAGGCCGATGTAGCCAACAACACTAGCGTAGTGAGTGAAGAACAGCAGCCTGGACAGGGGGTCCACAACCAAGGCCATCGCCCTGGTACCTTAGAAACACAATGCCCATATGACACACGGACATCGGTAAACATTACACTTGGTGCAACTGTCATAACCGACTCTGATACAACTATAATCCACGTGTTTTTATGTAACTGTCATACCTGACTTTGATAGAACACATGAGGATTAGAATGCCCACATGACACGACCAACTGTAAACATTACACTTGGTGCAACTGTCATAACTGACTTTGATGCAACTATAATCCACCTGTTTTGTTGCAACTGTCGTAACTGATTTTGATACAACTATAATCCATGGGTTTTGATGCAACTGTCACACCTGACATTGATAAAGGTATAACCCACGAGTTTTTATGCAACTGTCACACCTGACATTGATAAAACTATAATCCACGTGTTTTGATGCAACTGTCACACCTGACTTTGATACAGTTATAACCCACGTGTTTTGACGCAACTGTCACACCTGACTTTGATAGAATTACACGAGGATTACAATGCCCATATGACGCATGAACAACGGTAAACATTTCTACCTGTAACTGACATTGATAGAACTATAATCTATGTGTTTTGATGCAACTGTCGTAACTGACTTTGATAGAACTATAATCCATGTGTTTTGATGCAACAGTCGTACAACTGCCTTCTTTGATAGAACTATGATCCATGTGTTGTGATGCAACTGTCATACAACTGACATCGATAGAACTATAATCCATGTGTTTTGATGCAACTGTCGTAACTGACTTTGATAGAACTATAATCCATGTGTTTTGATGCAACTGTCGTAACTGACTTCGATAGAACTATGATCCATGTGTTTTGTCATGCAACTGTCATACAACTGACATCGATAGAACTATAATCCATGTGTTTTGATGCAACTGTCGTAACTGACTTTGATAGAACTATAATCCATGTGTTTTGATGCAACTGTCGTAACTGACTTCGATAGAACTATAATCCATGTGTTTTGATGCAACTGTCGTAACTGACTTCGATAGAACTATAATCCATGTGTTTTGATGCAACTGTCGTACAACTGACTTCGATAGAACTATAATCCATGTGTTTTGATGCAACTGTCATAACTGACTTCGATAGAACTATAATCCATGTGTTTTGATGCAACTGTCGTAACTGACTTCGATAGAACTATAATCCATGTGTTTTGATGCAACTGTCGTAACTGACTTCGATAGAACTATAATCCATGTGTTTTGATGCAACTGTCGTAACTGACTTCGATAGAACTATAATCCATGTGTTTTGATGCAACTGTCGTAACTGACTTCGATAGAACTATAATCCATGTGTTTTGATGCAACTGTCGTAACTGACTTCGATAGAACTATAATCCATGGGTTTTGATGCAACTGTCGTAACTGACTTCGATAGAACTATAATCCATGTGTTTTGATGCAACTGTCGTAACTGACTTCGATAGAACTATAATCCATGTGTTTTGATGCAGCGGGTGTAACTGACTTCGATAGAACTATAATCCATGTGTTTTGATGCAACTGTCGTAACTGACTTCGATAGAACTATAATCCATGTGTTTTGATGCAACTGTCGTAACTGACTTCGATAGAACTATAATCCATGGGTTTTGATGCAACTGTCGTAACTGACTTCGATAGAACTATAATCCATGTGTTTTGATGCAACTGTCGTAACTGACTTCGATAGAACTATAATCCATGTGTTTTGATGCAACTGTCGTAACTGACTTCGATAGAACTATAATCCATGTGTTTTGATGCAACTGTCGTAACTGACTTCGATAGAACTATAATCCATGTGTTTTGATGCAACTGTCGTAACTGACTTCGATAGAACTATAATCCATGTGTTTTGATGCAACTGTCGTAACTGACTTCGATAGAACTATAATCCATGTGTTTTGATGCAACTGTCGTAACTGACTTCGATAGAACTATAATCCATGTGTTTTGATGCAACTGTCGTAACTGACTTCGATAGAACTATAATCCATGGGTTTTGATGCAACTGTCGTAACTGACTTCGATAGAACTATAATCCATGGGTTTTGATGCAACTGTCGTAACTGACTTCGATAGAACTATAATCCATGTGTTTTGATGCAACTGTCGTAACTGACTTCGATAGAACTATAATCCATGTGTTTTGATGCAACTGTCGTAACTGACTTCGATAGAACTATAATCCATGTGTTTTGATGCAACTGTCGTAACTGACTTCGATAGAACTATAATCCATGTGTTTTGATGCAACTGTCGTAACTGACTTCGATAGAACTATAATCCATGGGTTTTGATGCAACTGTCGTAACTGACTTCGATAGAACTATAATCCATGGGTTTTGATGCAGCTGTCGTAACTGACTTCGATAGAACTATAATCCATGTGTTTTGATGCAACTGTCGTAACTGACTTCGATAGAACTATAATCCATGTGTTTTGATGCAACTGTCGTAACTGACTTCGATAGAACTATAATCCATGTGTTTTGATGCAGCTGTCGTAACTGACTTCGATAGAACTATAATCCATGTGTTTTGATGCAACTGTCGTAACTGACTTCGATAGAACTATAATCCATGTGTTTTGATGCAACTGTCGTAACTGACTTCGATAGAACTATAATCCATGGGTTTTGATGCAGCGGGTGTAACTGACTTCGATAGAACTATAATCCATGGGTTTTGATGCAACTGTCGTAACTGACTTCGATAGAACTATAATCCATGGGTTTTGATGCAGCTGTCGTAACAATGTGAGTAATTGACTTCGATAGAACTATAATCCATAGATTTTGATGCAGCGGGTGTAACTGACTTCGATAGAACTATAATCCATAGATTTTGATGCAGCGGGTGTAACTGACTTCGATAGAACTATAATCCATGTGTTTTGATGCAGCGGGTGTAACTGACTTCGATAGAACTATAATCCATGGGTTTTGATGCAGCTGTCGTAACAATGTGAGTAACTGACTTCGATAGAACTATAATCCATGTGTTTTGATGCAGCCAGCGTAACTGAATTTGATATAAGCAATGCAAAGAAAGGTAGCTCTCTCTGTAATTAACTCGCTTCACCAAAAACATTTTCGGCACAAAGTCGTCTAGGAAAGTATAAACAACAGCCACATTGAGACAGACCAAGGTTCATCCTCAAATAGAACATTAATCCATGTGGTTTGATGCAACTGTCATAACAAACTTTGATAGAACTTTAATCCACGTGGTTTGATGCAACTGTTATTACTGACTTTGATAGAACTTTAATCCACTTGGTTTTATGCAACTGTCGCAACTGACTTTGATAGAACTTGAATCCATGCGCTGTGATTCAACTGTCGTAACTGATTTTGATAGAACTCTAATCCACATGTGAAATGAACAAGGGGAAGACACTCTCCATTAGTTAACTCCATCCATCAAAGTTATTTTCGACACCACTGCCTAGCACAATGTGAGCAACAGCCAAAGGGAAGCAAACCAAACTTCATCCTCAAAAAGGATCAGCCAGGTTTGCCTATATGGCCATCACTCACATAGTACACAACAACAATGGTGGATAGAACTGTTTACAAACAAATCAACATTTATTCAAGAAAGGCATATAGCCTTCTAGTCTTGAATTTGTTAACACTTAAACAACACACACCACAGAACAAACTGGTATGCCTCGATAGAAGTTGGGTTAAACGAAGATTGAGATAGGTAGGCTAGGAGAGGAGATAGTGAAATGAATAAGTGGAAGAAACTCTTCAGTAATTAACTCCCTTCATCAGAAGTTATTTTCGACACCACCGCTTAGCTGAGTATGAGTAATGGACCATGAGCAACAGCCAAAGGAAAGGAAACCTAAACTTCATCCTAAACTTTAGTCCATATTTTGATGCAACTGAATCTGATAGAACTATTATCCACGTGGTTTGATGCAACTGTCGAAACCGACTTTGATAGAATTTGAATCAATGTGCATTGATGTTATTGTCATAACTCTCTTTGAAAGAACTTTAATCTACGTGCTTTGATTCAACTGTCGTAACTGACTTTGATAGAACTATAAATCTATGTGTCTTGAAGTAACTATCATAACTGACTTTGATAGATGATGTGAAATATGTTGGTCTTTTTTTTCTGTCTTCTGTCTGTCTTGGCGAGTGTGTTGTCATTGCATCCCCTATTTGCATCATTATCATTATGTGTGTATGTATATTTATGTGTATCTTGCAATACTTGTAGTTTGCATCTCCTGGTATTTTGTTTAAGTTGTAGTATAGTGAATTCGTATTACGTGCATGTATTATCATGTTCATGTGTATTTTGCATAATTATGTTCTTTAGTTATCGACGGGGCTATAATTTTAATATTAATCTTACTCTTGTATCTGTAAGGCGCTTGGAGCTGTTGACAGGATATTGCACCATATTATTATTATTATTATTATTGGCAAATGTTAAGAAAGCCCCCTCCTCTGCACCCTTCCATTTATTTCATGCTGTTTCGTCGACCGCTGTTGCATTTTCAGTTTATCGCTGACACTAAACTGACACTCAACCTAATCCTAACCCTATCCCAAACCCTATTCCTAACCCTAACCCTAACCTGAAACCGCTGTTTCCCTTAGGGTTAGTGTTAGAAATAGGTCTTGGGATAGGGTGAGAGATAGGCTTAGGGTCAGCTTAGTGCCAAGTACACCAAAAATGTTGATGGTACGTTATGATCATGTGCACGAAAATTCAGAACACAGTAATCTGAGAATGCGACATAAAAATAGGTATGAAAACTTTCAGTTTACTGCTGGCACCGTTCCTCCAGCCTACAGGACTCAAAAGTTAGAGCATTTGAAATGCTATAATAGGAAAATTGCTTAAAACTTTTTTTGTCCCTATGTCTTTGAAACGAACACAAACTCTGGTCGTGTCACTTATTTTTTCATATTTTTAATTTTGGAACATTCTTATGTTCACACTTTTACTTAAAAAGATTTTTATCATTTCTAATTTACTTGAGTGCTGGTGTTTTTTTTTGGAGCGTTTTACCAATATACAGGAAGAGACATTCCATTTGTGGAACAATCTTCTTGTTGAGGGGAGAGTAGTTCCACCTTGGTAGGTTAAGACCCCATCCAGTGCCGAGCTGATGAGACTCCCTAGAGTCGAAACAGCTGTCCTCGGCTGGGTTCTGGCATTGCCTCCCTAATAAGCAGGAGAGACTAAGCTAGCACTCTATGTTTTTTAGAACATAGATCAAGATACCAAGTTAGCATATAACTGGTTTTTGGTTTGAATGTTCGTTTCAAAGACATTGTGTCACAAATTGAAGGCCTATAAACATAGACAAGTTTTATTTGGGTGTGTATAGTAACAAAATAATGTTTCAAACGTATGAGGGATTCATGTTTCTGAATCTATGTTTGTTGTCTTCTTCTTTGCGACGTTTTTTTAGCCCTTTCCACGAAATTATCGTTCTTCTCGTGTATTCCGGATTCCGGATTTTTTTCCGATCCATAATTTTGCTTTTGAGCTCACTCACTGTCGTCTGCCCGGTTGGAAGGGTGGATTTTGATTTGAGGCTCTAGGCTAACTGTTGTACAGGTCGGTTCTGTGCTCATATTTTCGAGCTAGTTTTGGTAACTTGTACCTTCAAGGGTAGCAAGCTAGGGAATCGACGCCCGCAGAAACTAGGCTTTTTAGCTCGTACTCCGTCACTGGAGAAAGGAAAGAGTGAAGCTGGAACTCATCTTCATTTGGAGAACCGAACTATAATTTGGAACCGAATCAAACTGACCATTAGGCCTATCCACGTGGGGCCTGGACGGGTAACACCCTAGACGACTGTCAGAGGGTCAGTTTTCTACGGCACGGCTCTTTTGGAGGTTAGCAAATTCATTTCTGTCACAGCATTGTTGTTTTGTTGTATTTGTTTCTGTTTCCGCCAGGGAGAATATTTTGCGATAAAATTCTTGTTTAGTTTGATATGTAAAAGGTGCCCTAGCTTTTATTTCCGAGTTTGTGCTGTCTGCGAGACGTAGACAGGTAAGTTTGTATAGCTAACTGCCGTTAGTTATAGTTTTAGTCTGTATAAAACAGGTGGAGTTTAGAATTAGAGTGTTTTGCTTCAGTCTCTCCTATTCAAGGGAGGTAAGCGTTATGACTGCTTGTTGTTTTGGGGAGGCAGTTTCACTTTGGTTTGTTCCCTTAATTAATTGTTGGTGAGGATTTGAGTAGAGTTATCGCATTAGCCTAGTATACAAGGTACTTGTAATTATGTGCAAGTGTATACTAATCATTATTAGTTCAGCATGTTCTTATGCCAGTCGTAAAGGACTGGGAGCGCTATGTACAAGCCAGAATAAGTTGTAAAGTTGACCACAATAATTATTTTCTCATCAATGGGAAATCTAGTATTATTTGGTGCTGACATTATGTATAAAGCCATGTATTGTATCGATGGCAACCGTACAAATATGTGGTCAGTAATAGACACTTTGTCATTTCTTTATTCAGCCATATTGTTTTACAAGAATGTGAGTTGCTGTGAACTTTGTCTGTCATTTCTTCTAAGATGGTTCAGCCATATAAATGTGCTTCCTGAGCATGAGTTAATTTACTCTTTTCCAAATTGGTAAAACCGTGTTGGGTTTTTAATTTGGCTGATTCACATTCTTAGTCTTTCATTCTTCCTACACACTCTGTGCGGTATCACTCCTCGCATAGCTTTGGTAGGAATTATGATAGGCTGTTATAAGCTATGTGGCACAGTGCAGTCACTCAGGGGCTATTGTTTCAGCTTTTTCCCCTTCACACCGAGGACGGTCTGGTGGTCTGCTGTCTCAGTCTTCGTTCCTTCGGCGGAACACGTACGTTGGCGCCAAGGCCTGGAGGGTGCTCAAAGTCGTCGAGGGACTGAACGCGAGTGGCGTCGTCTGTGTCTGCCTTTCGAAATGAACTGTCCGGACGCTCGCTCATCCTACGCCTAAGACTCCGTCTTCATCTTCTGAGATACGACTCAGTTACGTACCTTTGTGCGTGTGAAGTTGTGTGTTGAGTGGTAGATGCATGAGTGTGTGACTTTATCTTACTCTTCTCTATTATTAGATTTATTTTGAAATTGTTGTTTTCCCCGTTTTGGTTCCGCATAGTGGGTTAGGGTCTCTTTTGGGTTCCGGTCGGAGAGGGGTTCTACGCGTTAAAATTTGGGGTTAGCTAGGTCCTGTCATGATTGCTGAGTGAGTGAATAAATGTGTTGTTTCTCGTAAAACAAATCTTAGTCTGTTGCGGGTGAGCCTTGGTGTGCTTGAGAGTTGTGCCTGTCGCATCTACTGAATCCATACCTAGATTTCAAACGTTACACATCGGGACAAAAAAGTTTTAAGCAATTTCATTTTCCTATATATATATATATTTACACAAACAGAAACCCCTTACAACAATCTTCTCCACACCTCCACCACCACCATTACCACAGATCTTGATCTTGATAGTGGATATTTTACCTCTTCACAAGGAACAAGTGGTAAACACCACTATCATCGCCACGCCACCTTTCAAACAAACACTGCCCAACTCACCAGTAACAATGGTCTGCATGCTGCTCCCATCGAGGTCGACCGTCCTGACTCACCAGTCATCCTGCCCAACTCACCAGTAAAAAGGGTCTGCATGTTGCTCCCATCGAGTCATCCTCGAGGTCGACCGTCCTGACGTCATCATCGAGGTGTCCAACTCACCAGTAACAATGGTCTGAATGTTGCTCACCATCGAGGTCGACCGTCCTGACGTCATCCTGTCCAACTCACCAGGGTAACAATGGTCTGTCTGCATGTTGCTCCCATCGAGGTCGACCGTCCTGACGTCATCCTGTCCAACTCACCAGTAACAATGGTCTGAATGTTGCTCCCATCGAGGTCGACCGTCCTGACGTCATCCTGTCCAACTCACCAGTAACAATGGTCTGCATGTTGCTCCCATCGAGGTTGACCGTCCTGGTCCTGACCGTCCTGACGTCATCCTGACGTCATCCTGCCCAACTCACCAGTAACAATGGTCTGCATGTTGCTCCCATCAAGGTCGACCGTCCTGACGTCATCCTGTCCAACTCACCAGTAACAATGGTCTCCCATCATGTTGCTCCCATCAAGGTCTGACCGTCCGTGACGTCATCCTGTCCAACTCACCCAACTCACCACGTAACAATGGTCTGCATGTTGCTCCCATCAAGGTCGACCGTCCTGACGTCATCCTCAATCAGTAACAATGGTCTGCATGTTGCTCCCATCAAGGTCGACCGTCCAGACGTCATCCTGTCAGTAACAATGATCTGCATGTTGCTTCCGTCGAGGTCGACCGTCCTGACTTTATCCTGCCAAAATCACCAGTAACAATGGTCTGCATGTTGCTCCCATCAAAGCTGACCTCATCCTGTAAGAAGGGTCTGCAAAGCTGTTGCTGCCGTCGATGTTGTTGACCGTCCTGCCCAACTAAGAAGGGTCTGCTTGTTGCTGCCGTATCTTGGTATCTTGTATAAAATCACTATAGTAGATTTTCTCCTCCACGGAATCATAGCCTATGGCTTGATGACCGCTCTGATCTGGCGTATTGAAAATGGTGTAGCCGTGGGGAGGGCTGAGATCCATCGTGATGACTTGTTGGGCCCTGCTGTGTGGAATAAAGATGAATCCTTTGTCCCCTGGGTATAGAAGAGAGGGAATGAGTATTACTAGGGTGAATCAGTAAGCTGCAGTGGATTCCTGCTAACTGAAAAAACCCGGGTAAATTAAAAAAACACTGGATAGCTCCCCTTTTACAGACTATTTGTTTTAGGGCAAAAATGTAATTAGTTTCTATGTTTGAAATCCTTATAAAAAATTTAGAAAAAGAAATTCAATAGAAATACTAAAGCTTCGAAAAACGTTGTTAAATAAAATTTGAAGCATGTCAAAACTAAACTACATTTAAATTTTTATAAAAGCAATTTTGACATATCACTTTTACATGTAAAGGGGTGTTGAGATATATGCTCACAAGACACTTGCTCACAAGACACTAATCTTGCTCACAACCTTAAAGGGCCACCCTGACGGATGAGTTTTTTGTAAGAAACACGTCCAGATCACCAGAAAAACACCCTTTTCAGAGATTGCAACACTCACTTTGCTCTGGTTTCCTAGAAATCAAACCGTCAAATCAGCGATTCCTCCTTGACGGATTCTCAGAGCAGCTGATGCTGCAATTCCAAAACACACTCCGAAACCAAATGGCAAGCACCATTTTACGTCTGAATGGTGGAACGAAGTGTGTGACGAGGCTACAACCGCTAAAAGACACGCCCTACGCAGTGGACGTGTCGAAAGCCAACGAAGACGCACTTATGGAGGCCACTGAGGCCTGCCAAGAAGTCGTGAACGATGTTCGAAAAAGACACTGGGAACAGTTCTGCCACGATGAGATCCAAGAGCCACATGACGCCTGCAAGATGTGGAGGAAAATCAGAATACTCAAACGGCACGAGTGCCCAGTTGAGAAACCACTCCTAGTGGATGGCAAACTCGCTCGAAACACACAAGAAAAGGCGGATGCACTAGCCAACATCTTCTCCCGAGCAAGTCAAACAGAGCACCTCTCTGAAGGAATAACCCAAATAATACAGAAAGCGGAAGCTACCTTTGAAGAGCCTATGTTGAACGACAACTCAGCCCCCTTCAACAGCAACCTCACGCTCGAAGAAGTGAAATCGGCAATCGATAGCTTAGGGTCGGCCAGTAAAGCTGGAAATCCATGACGGCAAAAACATCAGGGCACCGGCGACGACATTAAGAACTTGCTCCACCTTTCACTACATATTAGACTGTTCTTATGATTATGCCGTGTCAATCGCTAAATTTCTACTGCTTGAATCCATGAGACACAAAACGGCAACAAGTCACCGGTACCGTCGACGGTACGTCACGTCAGGATGTTTCGGAGCATGTAGCGAATTCTCCCGTTGTCGTCCACGAAATAGAGACGGCACATTGAAATCTTAGAAGAAAAATGCCTCGGTCAGCTATGGAAATGAGGGGTTTGGGTCAAGGTCATTACGTTAACCCACGTGCACGTACATTTTTGTGGCATTGTCTGACCTAAAAATAAAAAGATGCCAGCGCAGCAAGACAAGCTCCCCCCCCCCCCCCCCATTTTTTTTCGTTGATTTTTTATTTTAATCTGCCAGTCTCAACTCCCTTTTTCAGTCTTCTTATCTTCATACGCACATTTGCGAGTGTGTGTGTGTGTGTGTGTGTGTGTGTGTGCGTGTGTGTGTGTGTGTGTGTGCGTGCGCGCGCGCGCGTGCGCGTGTGTGTGTGTGCGCGTGTGCGTGTGCGTGTGCGCGTGTGTGTGTGTGTGTGTGTGTGTGTGTGTGCGTGCGCCAGTGTGTGTGTGTGTATGTGCGCGCGCGCATGTGTGTGAGTTGTGTGTATGTCAAGTCACATCAAGTGATGCGAAAATGATATTTATTGAGCATAAAGAAATAAGCTTTGACAGGTTTGTTTTTACATTCTGTTGTTGCCTGTCTGTCGTTTCCGACAATGACTGCCAGATAGCAGAGAGGACAGCTGCTATTCCGGCAGGTTGGGCTAAAATTGGTTTATAATTGAGAAGCCTTGCCCAGAATACATCTCCACTCTCTCGGCCAAAGGGATTTGAGGACGAGAGTTGGCGTTGGGGAAGGTCCCCAAAGGCCAACCAATCCCACTGGCTGCAGCACTAGATCCAGTACAAATATCCCCTAGTTAGAGATTCATAGACTTCCACGAAAGACTAAGCTGTACATGATGTTCCAATACTGAGCTGCACCATGATATTCCAATACTGTATTATATCATGTATAGTACAGCTCTCATTTACTATTGGCTCCTTCTACACGGTAATGTCAACCAATGATAAAAACCATTTGGGTAAAGGGTCTGAGTGCTACCTTCTGTGCTCATGATATAAAACCCAAACTAGAAAAGCATGCAAACTGAAAAATAAATTAAAACATAAAGCAAGAAAAACATTCAAACATGCAAACATGAAAAAACAAAACAAAACAAATGTCACTACTAAGCTTCAAAATAACTACTGGTACGTGTGTGTGTGTGTGTGTGTGTGTGTGTGTGTGTGTGTGTGCGTGCGTGCGTGCGTGCGCGTGCGCGCGTGCGCGTGCGTGCGTGTGCGTGTGCGTGCGTGTGTGTGTGCGTGCGTGTGCGTGCGTGCGTGTGCGTGTGTGCGTGCGTGTGCATGTGTGTGTGTGTGCATGCGTGCGCGCGCGTGTGTGTATGAATGTGTTTGTGTGTAAGTGTTGTCTAGACAATTACGTGCACCAGCGAACTAAATGCATTCAGTTCCACGATCTGTGTTATTGTTTTTTTCTGCTTCTCTTCTCGATATTTCATCAACAAAAGAACAAAAAGCACCTGACTATCAACATGTTTGGATAGGTAGGGCGCCATGTCTTTCAAACAGAAAAGGTTCCGTGCCGTTTGCATGGATTCAAAACTTCGGGTTTCGTGACGGAACCTAGGACGACGACAACAAAAAACCTGCCGTGACGGCAAAAAAACCTGCCGTGCCGTCCTCATGGATTTCCAGCTTTAAGCTTCTGTTGCAGAACCTATCTCCTATCACATAATTCTCCGATTCACAAGACCGATGCAAAACGTGCTTCACGCTTTCTGCCAGATGTAGGGGAAGACGGGGTAAAAAGCGCATGGGCGGGTAAGAAGCCCACCCCAATTATCTCATGAAATAAAGAAAATTTCAGTCAAATTTGCCCATGAGACGAATGCTAGACATTAACGCTCGTCTCATGGGCAAAATGAGACTGAAATTTGCTTCATTTCATGAGATAATTGGGGTGGGCTTCTTACCCGCCCATGCGCTTTTTACCCTGTCTTCCTCTACTGGTCAACCAGCACGATCCCTGCAGCCTGGAAAGAAGCCCAAGTGTGCGCCACCCCCAAAGAAGGATGGAAGTTCAGTTTAACGTCGCGTATCGGCTTTCGCCATGTACGACGAGCTGAACAAACCAACCACGTTATAAAAACATTTTATGTTCCCGAATCACTGTCTTAGCCAAAAGGCCGAGAAGCGATCAGTCGAACACGAAGCCACCCAAGCTTCCAACCAGCTACAGGCCTATTGCTCTGACCCCTCACCTCGGCAAAGTGTACGAGCGAGTTGTCAAAGAAAGACTTGAGTATCATCTGGCAAAACATGAAAGCCTGCCAGTATGTCAGGCAGGCTTTCGCAAAGGCAGAAACTGTATTGAGAATGTTGTAAGCCTCATTGAACTCATCAAAAAGGAATTCAGATAAACGACGAAAACCTATGCTGCCTCCTTTGACATCAAAAAGGCATTCAACACTGCTTGGCATGCCAAACTATTGGACAAGATGCCAACGCTCGGCATCAATGGCCGTCTCTTCCAGTTCGTCAGGACCTTCCTGACAAATAGGCCAATGGCGGTCAAAATTGGTTCCACTATTGTTTAGAAGCAGCGATCTGTAGCTTGCCAAAACAAAATGCTGACCTAAACGTTTCGGGTTAGAAGCAAACATATAGTCTGAATGGCTTGTCTACATGTATATGAAGGTAACTAGGGTGGATGTTGGCTTTTGTCTGCCACTTCATGGCCGCTATAACACTTTTATAAATGGCCGATGGCATCGGCTTATTTTGACATATTGTGGGCAAATACCTGCTTATGTATATGATATTTATGTGAATTATGCCATTATTGAACACACAGAATTCAAGCATACAACTTTCCAGTCATTTAAAACACAAATTGAATACAAAAATTGAATTTCAACTTCTTTTGCTCTAAAAAATATTAAACGCAACAGACGACAGAGTTCAATATTTTAACTGAATTCATTAAACAAAATCATTGATTGCACATCATAACTTGATGCAGAAAACGTTAACATGTCTTATTATAAAGTATTTTTTCATATAACATTCATTCTGTTACGTATGAAGGCAACTAAAAGAATACCGATTGCGCATCATTCATTGATGTTTAAATGGATGTCACTGTATCAGCATATATAAAGCCAAAATGTGCATATGTCATGAACAAAATAATGTTTTTACCTATATGAAGGCAAATGTAAGATTTTGACTGAACATAATTCCTTGATGTGTAAACGGATGTCAATGTATGACCATTTCAAAACCCCAAAATGTGTTAAGTTATCTGTGCTGAGGTTACTGTTCACACATTACCAGTAATGAACTTTTGAACATTTTTACACAACTGCATGACTATACTTTGCTTCAACAATTACTTGACAGTTGTTAAAAATTTGTATTTTCATATTAATAATGGTCATTTCTTGTCTCAGACGAACTAAACCTCAGTGGTATGTCTCTTGTCAGCTCTTATGCTTGTTATACCTTGTTTGGATCGTTAAACATCCCAACAGTGAATGGGTTTCTGCAATGTCCTTGCTCTGGCAAGGCGAGCACATGAACACAGTCGTGTTGCACAGGAGACACAGGTACATGTCGTAAGCTGCATCAACAATCCGATTGAATGTTCTTCTGTCAGAAGTTGGGGGTCCAGTACTTCAAGTCCATTCTCTTTCACAATGAGTTTCCACCCACTCTAGCTGCAGGCAGGTGTGGGTGAACGTCCAGGACTCTTCTCCAAACAAGTGTCTGGTAATGAAATCGCCTGACATGCAATTTCAGTGCTTCATGTGTATGTGGCAGATTCTCCATTACTTTGTTCAAGCTGTGAAGGAGATCATATTGAACTTGCTGTATGGATTGTTTCTGTGTGCTTGGGTTGTAGAATTTGCCGACACATGACTCTGCATCAGTCAGAACTGCATCATCAGGAAAATCTTCAGTGCCCAGGTTTTGAAGAACCTGGGGATTGTTGAAAAAGACACTACAGGCAGATCGTTTGCAAATGCCACCAATCTGGCTTGTGCTGTCTGATCCTGTGATGGCATGGGATGCCAGGAGAGAGGATCACTGTGTGTCAGTTACATTGATGAAATGAATTGGTATGAAATGCTTTTTCCGATGAGTCCCTGTTTGCATCCACAGGTAGAGACTGAGTTGTGGTTGATGTGCAAGAAGTACAAGGACATCCGTGTCACGGCTGATGACAACTGTCTGGGAGTATCCACACTCACTTGCATCTCTTGCATGAAGGAGCATTCTTGTACCAGCCACTGTTGCAAGAGAAAGTGGGACTGGAAAGTGCTCTTTTTCTAGCACCCTGTCAATGTCAACGTCCCTTCCTGCTTTCATTGCAGTTATGACACGTCTAAAAAGTTCTCTGTCTGGCTAAACTGAAACATCTTTCTCCTTCTCTACATTGACTTGAATTGTGTGCATGCTGTGAAATGTTTTGATTATTCTTGTTTTTATGCTGTCATGAAAGCTGATAGTTCTACACACAAATCTGTTTCGGACAAAGCCTGTGATGATTGCATTCCCAGTTTCTTCAGCTGACTGCAGATCACTTGCCACATTACCACTGGCTACATCACTTGTGGTCAGTGCTGAAAGTTCGTGACTTGGCAAGGGAATGGATTGACGGTTTGGAACAAACTGGCAAGTTTCTGCACATCGTTGCGGTCTCTTTTCAGCCTCGTTTCTCCAAAGTCTTTGTGTGGGGTTTCATGTTCGTTTCCTTCTTCGTCATCAATGAGGTCGAACATTTTTCTGGTGTCTCTTGCGAGTTGTGCCCTTTCATTGAAAGTGATGCACTACCTGTCTCTGGCTGTATCATGTCAAGTGATTCCAACAAGACCTCTTGCAACTTCACCTGTTTTGTTCACGTGTTTAATAGGCAGGGGTAGGGAGGAAAACACTGTGATGACAGTTCGTGAGACGAAGAGAAAAACAATAAAGAGACAACAAAGAGATAAAGGTGGGTGGGGTAAGGGAGGGGTGGGAGCATAGGAATGTAGGGAGGCTGTTGGGTGGTGCTTTTATAGCAGGGAGAGAGAGAGTAGGAAAAATCAAGATACATAAGTCAATATTGTATCATTAACAAGGAAATTGTTGTATAGCGTAAACTTTTCAGTCTGTTTTTAAGTATTTTATAGTAAATTGAGATCAAAAATCTATTTTGTTCTCTTCCAATAACTTTGTAACCTACATATTTCGATTATGCGCACTTAAAAAAACTATAATGAGCCACTGAGATGGTAAATGTATTCTACTTTGTAAGCAACATATAAAGCGATTAGACAGATTTAGCCACCATTTTGGAAACTTTCATGGCGGCCATAATTCGCGAATCCAGAAGCAACATCCATGTGGAATACTTTACACCACATCGATACATTCTAACCCAGGTGGATGATTGCTTCTAACCAGTAACGTTTAGGTGGTTTCACTTTCTGGAAATGTGCTTCGTGACTACTACGTCAAAAACACTCACTCTAGACATGGGAGTACCTCAGGGTAGTGCCATCGCCCTGTTGATATTCGGCATCATGCTACAAGATCTGGAAGAAAGTTATCAACGATGACATTGAAAAGAATACACCCTACACCGAAAAATGATACCAGCTCAACATCGCGCTATCCGCTGATGATTTGGCTGAATGGACTGATGCTTCCCACTACCAAAGCAAGGACAAACTGAAATACTTCCAATGATGTATAGATACCATCAACTTGTACATGAAAATGGATTCCAATGGATTCCAACTGTCAGCCGAAAAGACAGTTTTCATGTGCGTTTTTTCACCCCAAATGGGAAACCAGAAAACCCCACATTCGATAACTCTTGATGGCCTTACCATCAAACCCACAGATCAGGTCAAATTCTTGGGTATTACCATCAGAAACGACCTATCATGGACAACTCACATCAATAACTTGATAACCAAAGCCAGGAGAGCTATTGGGACAATCGAATTCCTTAGCAGAGAATCTTGGATCACGCCCACAAACCTGCCCCATCTGGCAAATGCGCTTGTCCGCTCCAAACTAGCATACAGACACAAGGCATTTTTCAGTCACTCTGGGCCACATGCGCCTTGATGCTCTACAGTAATAATAATACAAAAAATAGACATATCGAGATTAGAAACAAACATGAACATAAATATAAGCAAAGTTTAAATGACGACTGTTGACTGAAGCAAACAGATAATGTTAGATCTAGACTAAATTTATTCAATGCTGACTAGTTCTAAACCGGCAACCTTTTGAACTAGCCAGTTGTAAGTGAGTTACGCATTTTGATAAGGAATCAAATCACAAGCAAAAATGCTAAAACTTAGACAAATATAGGTCTACACACCTGCTGAAAAGATTATCTAAAACCGAAAGCAACACGGGAATACTTACGACTTCAGTTCCACTATGTGTAGAATGTCGGCGAAGACGGTGCTTATAAAATATATGCTCCATTATCCGCAAATAGAGAGAGATACAAATTTTCACAAAAAAATAGTAGGCCTAAACCAGATTTTGCGTTTTACTTTATTGAAAACAAATACAAACTTTTCTCAATGGTTAACATTCACGTCAGATTATAACACATTTTGTTTGAAAGAATATGCAATATCTGAAAATCACGGGGTAGAAATTTGGGGGACTACAGAGAATGAAAAACACCCAGTAGGTGCAAATGTAATGACATCGTAGAAGATGGAAGTTTTGAGGCTACCAATGGGTGCTGAATACACATCCATCGTATGTCAGTGAATTTAGGTCTCCATTTTAATTGGCTGAAACAAGATAGTGGCCACAACAGGGTTTTTTACATCATTATTGTAAACGACAGGGTATCCATTGCTCTCTTAACCCTTTCACCGCCAGCCATGTTTCAGCCAAAAAATACCATTACATTTAACTGGGTAGAGGAAACAAATTGTCAGCAATATTGGGAATTCCTCTGTGACATGCATAACATTAGGCCTATCCTTACCTCCCAACATTAAGAAAATAGGGTCTTTGAATAACAGGTCCTGATTTGATGCCTTTTAGTGACATATGGGTGTTAAACCATTGTGGTGCATACATGCGACATTGGCGGTGAAAGGGTTAACCTGCGCATTATTACTGTAGAAGTTATTAGGTGATTGGTTTTATTTATATTTTTGTTAAAAAACCCATCAAAAACGAACAGTCCAACTAGACCGACACCTCAGCCCCTGGTGGAGAGCCTGCATCCGCAGAGCTCTCATCCACCAAAGAATAAATTAAGGAGTTAGGAGCCATAGGTCAAAGTAGTTGTAAATGAAAGGCGGGAGCTGTGCCGGTCGGGGTTTGTCCCCGGGGACCGCTACGGTAGGGGAATTGGTCTTGCCTAGACGCTGCGAAAAGGCCTATGGTTCACACTTTTTTTGTTTTGTTTTAATTTAAACTTAAATCTACTTCACCAAACAACACAAGACTGTCAATAATCGAATAACTTCAAGAACTAGGAAACGGAAGAGCTGAACGTAGATCTCCAGGCACCTGAAGTATTTTTGTTTTTTTTTGTTTTTGTTTTTTTCGTCTCTGATTCTTTCTTTCTTCTCCTTTAGTCACATCCCTAAGGGCGTACGTTTACTTCTGTAAATAGAAGTGGGTCGCCACCACAAAAGAAGAAGGGGATGTTCACACACTTTACCGCACTTACTATAAACGTTGTTCACACATTTTACCATACTTACCACTACAAATGTTGTCCATACAGACGGAAGCTCCTGCACAATAGTTGTTGTTGGTGCCACACCCCGAGGCTCCTGGTGGGAGTCCTGAGAAAACACACACACACACACACACACACACACACACACACACACACACGCACGGCAGAAAAGATGGAGATTGTAAAGAAAAGGGAAAGTCGTCGTCTAAATGGCCTGCTACACGTCAGCTAAAATCGTACGACTGTGCGATACGATTCGATCACGTGATCTAGAAGCGCGAATTACATTTGTTCTTGGAGACCACGTGATCCAATCGAATCGCACAAACAATTGCCTACACATAATTTACCGTACTGATCATAAACGTTGTTCACGCACATCACCGTATTTTTTGAAAACATTGTTCACACACTTTACCATTCTTACTACAAATATTGCGTACACATAATTTACCGTACTTATTACAAACGTTGTTGACACACACACATTACCGTATTTTTTGCAAACATTATTCACACACTTTACCACACTTACTACAAACATAACTTACACACTTCACCGTACTTATCACAAACATTGTTCACACACTTTACCATACTTTCAACAAACATTGTTCACACACTTTACCGCACTTACTACAAACGTTGTTCATACACTTTACCGTACTTACTACAAAATAATTAATGTTGAATGAAAAAAATCTATTGGCAATTTCTGTTTCCTAGCAATTTATGTAAGGCAAACATTGCTTTAAGAGTCTGATTGTATGCATATTTTCTTGCCTTAAAAAAGAGCCTGTTCTACTAAACTCAATACCTAAATATGTTATTGAATTAAGAGTCTCTATCTTTTTATTCCCAAAGAAATCTTTTTCACGCACACTGTTTCGTCCATGAAAAACAACTACTTCAGTATTAACTGGATTGACTTCAAGTTGCTATTTTTGGCAATACATATGTAAAACATTCAGTTCCTTTTGCAAAGCAGGTCTAGAATTTGCTAACAAAATTGTATCATCAGCATATAACAGCACTAGTAATTTAATAAAGTGTTTACGTTTTATTTCTGATGTATTGAAATCACATTCTAATGTAGAACAGCCAATATACCGATGTACAAGTAGTGCAAAGAGGCCTGCCAGCCGTGAGATATAAAACAATATCCAGAGATATCATTTGCATATATTAACCCATAGGCTTAGTGTAAACGCGCGTGAGAAAAGGTGTAAGAATACACTGTTGCTATTAGAAACTTGACGTCACAGTTATATATCTCAGGGCTTGCAAACGAAGCTGTGCAATGTTACCCCTAGGATTCATTCAGCGCTGACGACAACATTAATGCTAGTACATAACGAAGATTCATTGTTTGAATGAATCAATAGTACATGTCACATATCTGCACAATCCATTATGTACCTGCCACTTGAAATGTCTAGCCGTGTATCAAGGCCTAGGCTACTCAACTTCATGACCGCCTCGATTAGCAGACGATTCGAGCTATGTAATTTTGGCACAGGGAGAGTCCATGTTGATAATGTAGATGCAATACTGTCGCAAAACAGCTCGAATTCATCTTCAGTCCGGAAATAAAAATGAGCTGACTGAACCTGTGCGAAGAGCTAGCGCACCTTCGTTAAAAAGAAGGGGAAATAAAAGCGTGTTTTAGGGGCTTGTGATCGTTCTTGTCAAAACTGACTCCCCTCTTTTTCACGGTGTGTTGAAATTGACTCGCTCTTGTTAAGTGTGTATGTTTTATTGTTGGTGTTTAGGCCTACAGGTTACACTAACAGCAATTGTCGTTAGTGTTTCAGTTCGTTGCTTCTGTTTATGTTTTGTTATGTTTTATTACCACATCTTATGAAGTACATTTGAGTTAAAATTTTCTATTTTGTTGAACTATATTCTTTGCGCAAGAATGTCTGTTACAGAGTGTGCGCTGCGACCATTGTTGTGAAAAATGGATGCGTTTTCATTTCGCTACAGATCTGAGCCTGTTTCTTTTTTTTGCTTTTCTGTTGATACACATCGGTATATATCTGTTATTATCAATAAGGTATTGTTCTAGATCATTCAAAAATAACGCAAATAATAAAGGTGACAGGTTTTCTCCCTGACGAACTCCCCTATAACTACCAAAATCTCAGATTTTTCACCATCAAGGAAGATGCAGGATTTTATTTGATTATACATATTGATGACAACATGTAATACTTTCCCAGAAATACCCTGTTTCATCAATTTGTGCCAAGGCTTGTCTCCAAATAGAATCAAATGCCTTTTTGTAATCAATAAAAGCACAGTACAATTTGTCATTACTTGCAGAAAATATATCAATTAATGCTTTAAGAACAAAAGTGTGATCAAGTGTTGAATGCATGCGTCTAAAATCTGCTTGATTTTCTGAAAGGATTCCGTTCAATTCAACAGAAAATGTAAGCCTGCTATTGAGATTTGATGTAAATAGTTTTCCTATGCAACTCAGCAGCGTTATCCCTCTGTAGTTATTGCAGTCGTCTTGATCCCCTTTGCCTTTATAAAGTGGCACAATTAACCCTGTCACCCAATCCTCTGGTATAACACCAGAATCCAAAACACTATTAAACAACGAACAATAACATTTAGTCAAATAAGGCACACTTTTCCTTATGTACTCATTAATTACTAAATCAACACCAGCTGCTTTGTTATTTTTTAAGCATTAAATAACGCCTTCGATTTCGTCTTCTGTAATTGGATCATTTAAGATATTTAAATTGACGTTCCTTTCAATTACTTCATCAAAGTTTGTATAATTAATTCCGATATCCTGATTAAGCCACTGAAAGTGATCTTTAAGATCTTCAAGAGAAATAGGACAAGGGGAAACAGATTCACCTTTAATCTTTCTCCAATACTCCCTTGGATCTCTTGACTTTATCATGCGCAATTCTTTATGCCATTTTTTCGTTCCCTTCTTCCAGATCGCCTCAAAACATTTCTGCATCGTATCGTACAGTCGTACGACTTTAGTGGACGTGTGGCCGGCCCTTTGAAGAGAGCAACAGATTAGAGAAAGCAAAGCATGCACTAAGATGAGGGAAATGTCACATTATAATGTTGTACAGAAACAGTCAGACATACAGACAGTCTGACACACATATAGACAGACAAACGCACAGAGATGCAGACAGACAGACAGACATACAGCTTACTGCATGCTTTAGAGGGAGTGGAGTCGTCACAGATTGACCCTGGAGTACAGAACTTGGGGCTGATCCTGTTACAGTTTCCACCCAGGGGTACATCTGCGCAACGGAGAAACAGTCTGACAAGTGTTGTTGTAGAGGGTGACACGACCAAAAACCCCACGTTAAACCCCACAAAATTGTAAATAGAGTTGCAATAATCAAGCTATTTGTTCTTTGAAGATCTACGATTGCAAAGGAGTCTAAATTCGTTTCGGTATGTTTAGTCCGTCACCAAGACGGACTATTGCGATGGGCTGGTTTGTATGTTTTTTTTCTGGGTTTTTTCTGTCTGTCCCAAGGATATCTCCCGAACCGCTTGACCGAATCGCGTCAAATTTTGTGTGAAGGTGTGCCTCCTTAATAGGAAGAGATCGGCGCAAACCATTTTGCCGTCGTGACCTTGACCTTGACGTACGACCTTGAAAACCGAAAATCTATTTTTAGCCATATCTCGGGCACCGATCAACATAGGATGTTGAAACTTGGTATGAAGGTGGTTTGGCTTATGCCCGTTCTGATGATGGCATACCGATTAAGGTCAAGGTCAAGGTCAAAAAGATCGCTGGAGCCTGAAAATCGGAGGGTCATTTTTTTCTCCTTCTGTCTGTCCCAAGGATATCTTTTGAACGGGTTGACAGAATCACGTCAAATTGTGTGTGCTGGTGTGTCACCATGAGAGGAAGGCATCCGCGCAAACAATATTGCCGTCGTGACCTTGACCTTGGCGCACGACCTTGAAAACCGAAAATCTTTCAGGGGCCATAACTCCCACACCGTTAGTGTTAGAGTCTTCAAATTTGGCATGAAGGTACTTTGGCTTATGCCCGTTCTGATGGTGGCATACCGATCAAGGTCAAGGTCACGGTCCGGGCGATACGTAGGCCTTGACAGTGGTAGGGGTCTACACATTGGGTTTTAAGCCATATTTTCCACATTGGTACTTGACAGAAGCGCTTCAGATTGTGTGTGGTACTGTATACCCTAGAGACGAAAACATCCGAGCATAAATTATCACCATGCTGACCTTGACCATGAAGTGTGACCTTGAAAACCGAAATTTCCTTCTTTGTGCTATATGTTTCTTCTTCAAGCTGTATCTCGTGAACTAGAAGACAGAATCCCTTCCAATTTTGTGTCAGGATGTGACACTCTACGGGGTGTCGCAAGTGCGTGGCATTGCTGGTGACGGACATGTCTGCCGCTCGGCGACGCCCTTGTTCTTTTTTTGTTTTTGTCCTTTGCTGATCTACGAAGTAGATCGCAAAGGAGTATGTTTTCGTTCGAGTCTGTAACGTTTTTTCTTTTTTGTTCTGTCTGTCTGTCCCACGGATATCTCTCGAACCGCTTGACCGAATCGCGTCAAGTTTTGTGTGGTGGTGTGTCACCATGAGCGGAAGGCATCCGCGCAAAAGTTTTTCCCGTCCTGACCTTGACCTTGGCGTACGACCTTGAAAATCTAAAAGTTTTAAAGGGCCAATAGTTTCCACATCGTTGGTCTTAGATTCTTCACATTTGGCATGGAGGTACTATGGCTTATGCCTGTTCTGATGATGTCATACCGATCAAGGTCAACGTCACGGTCCGGGAGATCGGTAGGCCTTGAAAGTGGTAGGGTCTACAAATTGGGTTTTAAGCCATATTTTCCACATTTGTACTTGACAGAAGCGCCTCAGATTGTGTGTGGTATTGCATAACCTAGAGTAGAAAATATCCGAGCATAAATTATCGCCATGCTGACCTTGACCTTGAAGTGTGACATTGAAAACCGAAATTTCCTTCTTTGCGCTATATATGTCTTGTTCAAGCTGTATCTCGTGAACTAGAAGACAAAATCCCTTCCAATTTTGTGTCAGGATGTGACACTAAGAGTATAACACAGTCGTACATAAATTATCCTTCAGAAATAGAATGTCGCCGAGCGGCAGACATGTTTCCGTTTTTCTTCACCCTTCTATATCTCGTGAAATACTGTATATAATCACTCCCAATTTTGTGGGGTAGTGGTGTAGGTGCATCACTCAAAGGTCACAAGGAGGACGGGGACCTAAGATGTGAGGGAGAAGGGAGGTACAGGGCGGGGCATGTACAGGGCGTAACCGGCAAAGGACATATCTGCCGCTCGGCGATGCCCTTGTTGTTTTGTTTTGTTTGTTTTGTTTTTGTGTCTGTCCCAAGGATATCTCTCGAACCGCTTGACAGAATCACTTCAACTGTTGTGAGGTGGTGTGTCACCATGACAGGAAAGCATCTGCGCATAAAACATCGCCGTCGTGACATTGAGCTTGGCGTATGACCTTGAAAACTTAAACTCTTTAAGGGGCCATAACTTCCACACCGTTTGTTTTAGAGTCTTCGAACTTGGCATGTATGTGCTTTGGCCGAGCAGCAGACATGTCTCAGAGTTAAGGGTGTACACCCCATTGATTAAGTGTGTACACCCCACTAATTAAGGGTGTACATCCCGATAAAAGACGTGGTCTAATACTAAGAGTAAAAGACATTGTAGCACAAAATTTGCCATGAATGGCTTAAATGTCGCCGAGCGGCAGACATGTCTCAGTGTTAAGGGTTTACACATCACCACAAAAGGGTGTGCATCCCGGAAAAGGATTTGCACCCAGTCAAGGGTGTGTAGGTGTATCACTCAAAGGACACAAGGAGGATGGGGAAAGATGTGAGGGGGAAGGCAGGTACAGGGCATAGCGGACAAAGGACATTTCTGTCCCAAGGATATATCCCGAACCGCTTGACAGAATCGCTTCAAATTGTGTGTGGTGGTGTGTCACCATGAGAGGTAAGCATTTGCGCATACAAAATTGCCGTCCTGACATTGACCTTGGCGTATGACCTTGAAAACCTAAAATCTTTAAGGGATCGGCCATAACTTCCACACCGTTGGTCTTAGAGTCTTCACACTTGGCATGTAGGTGCTTTGGCCGAGCGGCAAACATGTCTCCGAGTTAAGGGTGTACGCCCCATTGATTAAGTGTGTACACCCCACTAATTAAGGGTGTGCATCCCGATAAAAGAGGTGGTCTAATACTAAGAGTAAAAAACATCGTAGCACAACATGTGCCACATGGTGCTTAAATGTCGCCGAGCGGCAGACAGGTCTCAGTGTTAAGGGTTTACACCCCACCAATGAAGGGTGTGCATCCCGGAAAAGGATTTGCAACCAGTCAAGGGTGTGTAGGTGTATCACCCAAAGGACACAAGGAGGATGGGGTTAGATGTGAGGGGGGAGGGAGGTACAGGGCGTAGCGGGCAAAGGACATATTTGTCCCAAGGATATCTCCCAAACTGCTTGACAGAATAACTTCAAATTTTGTGTGGTGGTGTGTCACCATGTTTTAGAGGAAGGCATCCGCGCATAAATCGTGACCTTGACTTTGGCGTATGACTTTGAAAACCGAAAATATTTAAGGGGCCATAACTTCCACACCGTTGGTCTTATTGTCTTCAAACCTGGCATGTAGGGGCTGATGGCCGTTCTGATGATGGCTTACCGATCAAGGTCAATGTCAAGGTCAGGGAGATCGGTAGGCCTTGAAAGTGGTAGGGGTCTAAAAATTGGGTTTTACGCCATATTTTTCACATAATGTTATTTACTTGACAGAAGCGCCTCAGACTGTGTTTGGTGGTGCATAAACCTAGGGTAGAAAACATCCAAGCATAAACTATCTGCTTGCTGACCTTGACCTTGAAGTGTGACCTTGAAAACCGAAATTGCCTTCTTTTCAAGATTATATTTTTGTGAATACGTATACAAAGGGATGGGTGGGGTTATGGGTAAGGTTATGTCAGTGTGTTTCTTGTCGATGATATGGTGTTAGACATGAACACAGTTTAAATCCGGGGCCTGTGTTGGCGTTGGGATAGTGTGGTGTTCGTCATTGGGGTGTCTTGGAGGCTCTTCTGGAATAGTGGGATTTGATAGGACTTTGGAGTGTCTGGGGTGTGATGGTGATGAGTCCCATGCTGTCTCAATGTGAATACAGGCCCAAAGATTGATTTTTTTGCTGGTTTGATTTGTTTTGTACCCCTGTCAAATAATGTAGAATATGGGAAGTTATGTATGTCTCACCTACGAAAACGGCGATTGTCAATTAAAGAAAAAAATTTAATATATTTTTTTCTTGTTCATTTTGTTACATTAATTTTGTGTGTGTGTTGTTGGTTTTGTTGTTGTTGTTTTTCTATTTGTGTACAATATGATTGTATGTTTGTGTATCTCATCATTTTTGCATATCTGTATTGGCTGTTTGCATATTATAATTTTATGAGACAGATTTGAAAATGGATAGTAACTTATCAATTCTTTTCGTTAATTGCCAGGGCCTCAATGGCTCTAAAAAGATTATTTCTCTAAGGAGTAAACAATATTCAATTTCTGGTTTGCAAAACATACATTTTCTACATAAATGGAAAAGAATGTATTAACTGAATGGGGGTATCAAGCCTATTTTTGAATTTATACGTCAATTGCTAGAGGGGTTGGGATAATATTATTTAATACTAATTTTGAATGTAAAGTAAAACGAGTTGCTAAAGATGTCTCTGGGAATTATATTATAATATAGATTGAAACTTATGAGAAAGAGTTCCTTTTAGTCAACGTTTATGGACCAAATCGAGATAACCCTGAGTTTTATGTGAACCTGAAACAAAAGATTCATAACTTTGGAATAGAAAATGTTATAATCGGTGGTGATTTTAATTTAGTCCTCGATCCTGCAAAAGACTACCATAATTATAAAAATGTTAACAACCCAAAGGCAAAAGAAGAGGTTGAAAATATGAGTGAAGATCTAGACTTAAGCGATATTTGGCGAGAACTAAATCCTGATTGATTACAGTATATAGTTAGCGAAGAGTAAACCCTTTTCAGCAAGCTAGATTCGATTTTTTTTTATATCTCAGACCCAATTGTTACATACGTAGATTTTGTAGATATTGAATGTAGTTGCCGGTTGGACCATTCCAGTATTTTATTGAAACTAAAATGTAACGAAAATATCAAACATAAAACTTTTAGGAAATTCAATGCATCGTTGTTAAAAGATAAATAATATGCTGATGAAATCAATAGTGAAATAAAGAATGCTATTGAAGAATACGCTGCAAATGAAAATATCAGTGATACATCAGACGAAGAGTTACTTTTTTCTGTGGACATTTTTCTCGATTTTCTACTCATGAAATTAAGATCAAAGACGATTTCATCTGCAACAATGAAATTGAGGAAAATGGAAGAAAAAGAAAAACTGCTAGAAATAGACATTCGTAGATTTGAAACAAAAGCAAATATAGGTGAAGACGATGCAAAAGTTACAAAAACTAAAAAGGAACAGTTGAAACAAATCAGAGATAAACGACTGGAAGGTGTTTTACTAAGGTATCGAGCTAGATTGATAGCTGAAGGAGAGAAAAATTGTAGTTATTTTTGTAATCTCGAAAAACGGCATTTTGTTAGTAAGAATATGACTAGGTTAATACATCAGAAAGATAATATATTGACAACTCAGAAAGATATTATTCATGAAGTTCAGAACTTTTATAAATTGCTTTACACAGAATCTGAAGTAGAAGAATGTGAAATTAAAGACCTAGTTAACGACATTCCATCCCTAACGGATTCAGAAGCCAATGAGTTAGAAGGGGAAATCACCCTTGAAGAAGCCACGAATGTCTTTTAAAAAAAATGGAAAATAACAAAAGCCCTGGTACTAATGGCTTCTCGACTGAATTCTTTAAAAAAACACATTGGAATATTAAATTGTGTTGCTAGAGCATTCAACGCTGGGTGTAGAAAGGGAGAATTGTCATGTCCACAGAGATAAGGCATAATTGTATGTATTCCTAAAGGAGATAAACCACGACAATATATAAGAAAAATTAGAGACCCATTTCACTTTTGAATGCTGTGTATAAGATTGGATCATCCTGTATTGGAAACCGTATTAAAGATGTTCTGCCCAAACAATATTAATGAGGACCAAACTGGTTTTATGAGAAACAGATATATTGGCGACAATATACGATTGATTTACGACACGATAGCATACATAGACGAGCATAATCACAGAATAAAGAGACCCCTGGAAAAAGTCAACAGACTAAACATCGGGGGAAAATTAATCCAAGCTTGTTTTTTGTCAGCTGTATGAATGTTCGAGCATAATCTACATGGAATGTTAGTAAACATCGATTTTAAGAAAGTTTTCGATTCAAAAGATTGGGGATTTATGCATAAAGTGTTGAAAGCGTTTGGTTTTAAGAAAGATATTTGTAAGTGGATTTGTATCTTTTATAAAAACATCAACTCTTGTGTTGTAGTGGTCATGTGTCAAATTGGTTTCAAATTAAGTGACGTTGTCGACAAGGGGATCCCATCTCGCCTTATTTGTTCATATTATGCGTGAACATTTTAGCAATAATGGTAAGAGAAAATTCAGATATCAAAGGAATAGCAATAAATGATAATGAATATAAATCTTTTGAAGCGTGTATAGACTGATGTTCTTTTCTATTGTTGGTCTGTTTTGGGTCTTCATGTAAACTCTAACAAGACTAGTGCAATTTGGTTAGGTAGCAGAAACAAATCTCAGATTAAATATATGGAACACTTAGGTTTCGACTGGAACCCCCCAAAATTAAAAATATTAAGAATATGGTTCACTAACGGCTTACAAAATGTGTACACGTTATTTGTTTCAAATAAAACAGCAGAGATCAACCAGTTATTTAAAATAAGGGTGAAGCGTTAGATTACGCCACTAGGTAGGATAGCAATTTTAAAATCACTTATACTCTCGAAATTAACATTTCTTTGGCTGCTTCTGCCCAACCCACCAGATATTTTTATTCAAACATTACAACAAATGTGTTGTAAATTTATTTGGAATAAGAAACCAGATAAAATAAACCAGAAAACAGCACACAACATTATTAGAAATAGAGGCATTGGACTTCCTGACATACAAACATTTGTAATTACTTTAAAAGTGTCATGGATTCGTAAAACTGAATCTACAACTCATAAATGGAAACATGTATTAACAACTAACTGTCCTCAATGGCATCTTATCACTAAATATGGCCCAGAAAGTGTGCATACTTTTCCAAGATATAACCTATTTTGGTCTGATATTATAAATGCGTACAAAGTTTTCTATTACAAATTACCTGAAAAATCTGCTGAAATATTAGCTTAACATATCTGTTATAATAAAATAATTTTGATTGGGAATACATACGGCGTTTCTATAAATCCGATGGATAAAAATATGAAATCTGTTGATTATTTATTTGATGATAAGGGACAGATTCTCTCTTATGTACAATTCAAACAAAAATACAACATTAACATTGATTTCATTACACATGCTGGGTATAAATCTGCCATATTAGAATATATTAAAAAGTGTAATGTTAACCTTAACCCTTTCACCGCCAATGTCGCATTTTGCACCACAATGAGTTAACACCCATATCACTAAGAGCCTTGAAATGAGGGTCTGTTATCCAATGACCTAGTGTTCTCAATTTTGGGAAGTAAGGATGGGAGTTATTTTAGACCTGTCACAGAGGAATCCCCAATATTGCAGATGAATGTTTGTTTCTTCCCATGTAAATTTAATGGAAAATTGCAGCTCAAAATGGCTGGCGGCGAAAGGGTTAAAGACAATAAATATATTAACTCCACTTTTTGTGCCATGAAACTTTTTTTCCATTCACAAATGTTCGAAGCTGTATTACGATATATTAAATGAGAACAAAATGCCCCCTAAATGCTGTGAAAAATGGGACATAAAAATCTTGTTTTTGGTATGTCCATAAGATACAATATGTCAAATTAAAATGGCTTCAGATGAAAATATTACACAGATGTTTAGGCCATAATGGTCGACCTCTGGCGATATTTTTCACACCAGAGGGCAGTCAATGCACTAGGGGCTTATCACGCGAGTTTCTTACTTGGGCGTAGTGAGAGAGAGTGATGGTAGGACCACTCACTGTCTCTCTCTCTTTCTTTATCCCCAACTAATAATATAGAGAGGATTAGCCCCACACGAGCGTCATGCCCTCTGGCGTGAAAACAATCGCACTAGGTCTCTCATTCAGAAACCCCAAGTGTATTTGCTGGTATTCTACACACCCTCGTGCATCACGTGGAAGCAACATTAGCTTGTAGTACGTTCTTTGCAAAATCAGTCCATTGCCCTCTCTAGGTCTGTCTGTTCGCCAGTCTCTCTGTCTCCTCCCCCCCACCACCACCACCTCTCTCTCTATCACATACACACACACACACACACACACACACACACACACACACACACACACACACACACACACACACACACACACACACACACACACACACACATTCTTTCTCTCTATCTTTCTCTCTCCCTCCCTCACATGTCAAATACACATGTATACACTGACCACCTCCTTTATAGCATTGCTGGATGCCAGCTGTCATCATTGCCTCCATCTTGGGATATTTCAAAGTAGTGAACTAGTTGGAGGCGACGCGGACACTATGTTCATCCCCTCTTACACCATTGCTTGAAAAAGTAAAGTGGTGACAACTGCTCCCCAGCCATAATAATAAGATAAGATTTAGGCGTGAATTAACTAAGGACATTAATTTTAGACTCACAAGCTAAACATGTTTCTAGGAATGTTGTTGAGTTGAGTACTCACACTGTCGTGTACAGGTCCCACTGGCGGAGCATGATGCGAAGAGGACAACCACCGTGAATATCAGGCACAGCACCATTCTGTCTGAAACAGTAACACACCGACAGTAACACACGGTGACAAAGATGCAACATCTGTTGTCCTATTACTTAGGGGGAACTCCTGACTGGGGATTTCCTGACATCCGCCCTTTTTTATGATTTCATTGTTGAAGCCAGTTTTAAGGTGAGCAACAAACTTAGGGCACATTAGATCCGCAATCTGTAGGTTCCGTAGGGAAACCCCATACACGTATATAAGAATTAAGTGAACATTATTGCGCATGAGTGTCCGTACGCAAAATGCACACTATTTCATATTTCTTACTTCCAGGTTGTTGTTGTTTTTAATGCGCATGGGTTTCTGTGCGGAACTTCCGCGTATATCTGCACACAGCCTTTGGCCATAGGCCACCCTCTATCCCCTCTGCACCTCTCTGCGGATTTTATTAGACATATACCCGTGCCCACGATAGCCTAGCCCCATAGCTATCAAAAGCAGGATGCTTGCCTTTGATCATCAACTGCGTGTGGATGTGACTTCTTCTTCTTCGTCTTCTACGACGTTTTTAGTCATATGGCCCAAATGGGTTTTCAGTTTTCACTAGTCTCCCCGCTATGTACAGCCGACACATTCCAATTTCGGAGGAGCTCAAAGGAGAACAAATATTTAGAAGATTTATTTTTAAAGGTAGGAGAATGAGCCAAAAAGTCAGTAAGATAGTAGATGATAGAAAGCAAAAGGAAAAGGCAATGTGAAAGAGAGTGGCAGATTAGAGGAAGATACAAGCACATAACTTCCAGAAGGTGGGTACCGGGTGAACTATTCTTGCGAAAGACACCTTAGGTATCCCCACGGGGAGAGACTCATGGAGGGAGCGTGGTCGTCCAGCTCCCCGTATGGAGGCATGAGGCTTCCACCCACTGCCCCAGTGGATGTGGCAAGGGCACAAACTTAGGGTACTCCAAAATTATGCACGTCAAGAAGTCCACGACACAAAGCTTATCATTGCACCTGAATACTGATACCTAAACTAATTATAATCGTATGCTCTCCCATTGGGATACCATGGGTCTTTTGTACAAATAGTTCACCCACCTTCTGGAAGTGTTGTGCTTGTACTCGGTCTCTTTGACTCGCTTTTATCCTTTGCTGTCCTTTATCCTTTGCTGACTGTCATCTACTATCTTTCTGCCTTACTGGTCCATTCTCCTGCTTTAGAGTTTCTAGAAAGTGTTACATACAAAGATGTTCTCCAGCCAGGGATAGACATGTTGGGCCTATTTCTTTGTTAGGCACGTAATGGCAGTATGACGCATCTGGGCTCTTATGACAGGAGACTGAGCGATCAATGAAGGAGAACACTGCTCTTTTGCAAAATGTAATTGAGAGAGACTACCATCATGATTATGGTTTGTACTTATTGATATAATGAGAGTGGTCCACCCCCCACCTCCCACCCCAAAAAAGGACACACATTGACTCAAAGACCAAAAATTGCAAATAGTGTACATAGTCAAAAATTTGTTTCACATTCTGTAAACAGTAAACGTTTTTTTTAAACAGATATTTGTCATATGATGTACTATAACATAACCTTTTGAACAAACAAGATGAACTCATGATCAAAATTGACGAACTAAAATCAGATATATAGCATTGACAGAAACATTACCTAAAAATAAAGTTGCATAAGATAAAAAAAAATTGAATGATACAACATTAAAGGCTTTGATGGTTTTTTTTACACAAAAACATCCGAAAAAGGGGATAACTATGCATATAAGGGGGGGGGGGGGGTGGTAGTAGTGTTTTTAGTCAAGGAGCTTCAGCACCTTCGAGATGAAGGAGCTGAGCGTGGGGGACTGGACTGTCTCTGATGGCAGGGAGTTCCAGTCGCGGACGGTTCGGGGAAAGAAGGAGTTGTTGCCGTAGTCGGTTCTGGCGGTGATTCTTAGGAACTGCTTGTTGTGGTTTTGTCTTCTGCTGCTGGGGGGCATGGGCTTGAGGGCGCAGCTAAGGAGACAAAACAGAAAGAAATCACAGGAGAGAACAAAGACAAGAAAGAGTGACATTCATTGAAAGAAAGCCAGCGCTGTGTGTTTAAGAAACACTTGAAGGAGGACGCCCATCGATTTTAAAAGGTAGGCCATAATATTGTGTTTCCTGATGCACGATAAGTAACATTACGTGTTTGGAACTGTGAATCTTGTTGTCTAAACCCGATTGATTGTTGTGATGAATGTGATTCTGTTCGTGCTTCGGTCTACCAGTCTCTCCTCCTTTGCCCCTCTTTATTGTGTACTCCCTTCCCATCTCTCTTGGCTGCATCCTTCACCAATCCCCACCGTTGTAATAATGGTAATAAATACTAATAATTACTGGAGATGTGGGATAACGATCCCTGTACCTTCGCAGGCCAAGCTTGCTCTCCACCAATTATCACTAGGTGAGGGATGTAGCCAAGGCATTAACTCTTTAAGAAACAGATAAAATCACAGAGAATGTAGAGAGATAGACGAGGGAAGAATAATTGAGATACGTGGAGCTCAGCTGAAAATCGTTTATTAGTGGTTGACACAAGCAGGAAGTTGTTGCACTTAATTATTAAACATGCAGTATTATGAGTGTTTCAACAAAAGACTGGGAAGACTGGAGAGAGAGAGAGAGAGAGAGAGAGAGAGAGAGAGAGAGAGAGAGAGAGAGAGAGAGAGAGAGAGGAGAGAGATATATATATATATAGAGAGAGAGAGAGAGAGAGAGAGAGAGAGAGAGAGAGAGAGAGAGAGAGAGAGAGAGAGAGAGAGAGAGAGAGGAGAGAGAGAGAGAGAGGAGAGAGAGAGAGAGAAAGATAATGAGGAGGGGTGAGAGAGAGGAAGAGACAGAGTGATAATGTATCTTTGTCAGAGCATCTTCATTAATATAAACACATTTTTGCCAAGGTATCCAGACTAGCTTTTGCCTCTTCTGCTATCAGATCAAAGTCAGACGAGAGAGAGAGAGAGAGAGAGAGAGAGAGAGAGAGAGAGAGAGAGAGAGAGAGAGAGAGAGAGAGAGAGAGAGAGAGAGGGGGGGGATGAGAGAGAGACAAAGGAGGGTGAGAGAAAGAGGGGGGATGAGAGAGAGACTAACACACACAGAGAGAGAGAGAGAGAGAGAGAGAGAGAGAGAGAGAGAGAGAGAGAGAGAGAGAGAGAGAGAGAGAGAGAGAGAGATACATCTGAAGAAAAAACCCACAACAAATCCTTTGTAAGTTCTAATTTTTATCCAAGCTTTCGAGGGGGTAACCCCTCTTTTTCAAGGTACAGAACTGACAAAGGTAGAAACACCACGTAAAAAAGACTTATGACGTAGAACGATGACATTCCATAGAAACTAAGCCAACTAAAATGACGTATCCTTAAACTTTATCATTGCCTTGTCAACACCCCCCCCCCCCACACACACACACACACCACACCCCCCACACAACACATATCACCCTCTCCCTACCCTCTCTCCTCTCACTATAAAAAGTGAAAATGTAGGATAAGAGAGAGAGAGAGAGAGAGAGAGAGAGAGAGAGAGAGAGAGACTGAAGACTGAAAAAAATATTTTATTACTCAAGGATTGAGACTTTAGGCCAAGCCTATTCTTCCAATCTTCCAATCTTTCCTTGTGACTAAAACAAGACTAATACAAATCACTGATGATATGAGAGAGAGAGAGAGAGAGAGAGAGAGAGAGAGAGAGAGAGAGAGAGAGAGAGAGAGAGAGAGAGAGAGAGAGAGAGAGAGAGAGAGAGAGAGAGAGAGAGAGTGAATGAATGAATGAATGAATGAATACATTTTCTTTATTGAGGATAAAAGATTAAGCAACATTGCTTTTTTTCATCCAGTCCTCATGCAGAAAAATAGAAAACGAAGAAAAGAAAGCAAACATAAATACAAAGAACAACCAAAGGAAAACAAATGAGTGGAGAAAATACAATCTTAAACTAAACAATGGTCAACCTATGGCCATAGTTTTCACGCCAGAGGGCAGTCAATGCACTAGGGGCTTATCACGCGATTTTCTTACTTGGGTGTAGTGAGAGAGAGAGTGATGGTAGGACCACTCACTGTCTCTCTCTCTTTCTTTATCCCCAACTAATAATATAGAGAGGATTAGCCCCACACGAGCGTCATGCCCTCTGGCGTGAGAAAAATCGCACTAAGTCTCTCATTGTCTACCCCATCCTTCTTTTACACACACACACACACACACACACACACACACACACACACACACACACACACACACACACACACACACACACACACACACACACACACACACACACACACACACACACACACACACACACACACACACACACACACACACACACACACCACACATACACACACACACACACACACCACAGAGTCCACACACAAGTATCATAAGCATATAAACATGAAGATAAAAAATAAAGTCGGGCCAAAAATTCGACGAAAAATTGAGAGAGAGAGAGAGAGAGAGAGAGAGAGAGAGAGAGAGAGAGAGAGAGAGAGAGTAGAGAGAGAGAGAGAGAGAGGCAGACAGATAGACAAAAGAAACAGAGAGTAAAAAGCAGAGACAAAGTAGAAATGAACACATCAAAATACAGGCGTGATAGAAATATCCATTATGTTAAAAATCGTTAGGGGAAGACGGGGTAAAAAGCGCATGGGCGGGTAAGAAGCCCACCCCAATTATCTCATGAAATGAAGCAAATTTCAGTCTCATTTTGCCCATGAGACGAGCGTTAATGTCTAGCATTCGTCTCATGGGCAAATGTGACTGAAATGTTCTTTATTTCATGAGATAATTGGGGTGGGCTTCTTACCCCGCCCATGCGCTTTTTACCCCGTCTTCCCCTACTTTCCCTACCCTAGGACAAAGCCCTGACCCAAGAAGGCTAGTCTATTTTACGGAGAGGGGTGCAAGTAGCCACATGAAGCAGCCAAACAGCTAGTTGCAGCTGCTGACTGCATGTTAACACCCCCACGCATGTATCTTATTATAAGGCGCGACCCCCAAACTTGACAAAATTATTATATTGTTAGTCAATGCGACTCAAGGCTCAGTGGGCTCAGTCTGGAAATAAAAGTATGGCCTTATAATCCGTAAACTATGGTATAGGTCGCCTTACCCGTAGCATCAAAAGCGGCACTGACCCGACCTGTCAGGGTCATATTTCAATCATCAATTACCGAGTTATCCCGTCTGGCCCCCGCTGGCCCTCAGCGGATTTGTTATGTACAGACATTAAAGACCCCGCACGTCACGTGTCAAAATCACGGTTTGCACGTGTTTTCCCTCTTATAGCTAGTAAGGAATCTAAAGAAAGCTTTCTAGTATAAGAGGGAATGTGACACGTGACGTGCGGGGTCTTTAAAGTTTTAGAAACAGCAATAAAACATTCTTTATGAGAAACAAGGTTACAGTAATAATAATAATAATAATAGTGAATCATTTATATAGCGCATTCCTCCACCAATGTGGAGCTCTATGCGCTTAACAACAACAAAAATTAAGAAGCAACAAATTCAACAACAACACGAAATAATCGCTCACGCACATGCAAATAGGCATACACATACACACCCCATCCACACATACACGCACGTACCGGCACATACACACACACACACACACACACACACACACACACACACACACACACACACACACACACACACACACACGCACACACACGCACACGCACACACACACACACACACACACACACACACACACTCACACACACACACACACACACACACACACACACACACACCGTTACCATCACCACCACTCACCCCACCCAAAAAACACAATACAAAATACAATCAGTTGAACAAAGCATCAACACACACACACACTCTCTCTCTCTCTCTCTCTCTCTCTCTCTCTCTCTCTCTCTCTCTCTCTCTCTCTCTCTCTCTCTCTCTCTCTGAATGAGAAGTGATCAACTCGGACAGGGGTTTAGTGTACATGATGAAGAGGACTGGTCCAAGTACTGAGCCTTGAGGAACCCCACATGTGAGGGCAACCATTGCAGAAGATGAGTCATTGATGGAGACAGACTGAGTTCGACCAGAAAGGTAAGACGAGAACCATGACAGAGCAGTGCTTGATATTCCATAGGTGATTTGAAGCCTCTTAAGGAGTATATTGTGGTCAATAGTATCAAAAGCAGCTGAAAGATCCAAAAGAGTTAATATAGATGCGTCACCAGAGTCAAGAGCTAAGAGAATGTCATTAGTTACTTTCAACAGTGCCGTTTCAGTGCTGTGAAATGGCCTGTACGCTGATTGTGAACAACTGATGAGTTGATGTTCATTGAGATAGCCTAGGAGTTGATGAAGAACTAATTTCTCAATGATTTTTGATATGAAAGAGAGGTTGGATATAGGCCTATTGTTCTTGAGAGTGTTTGGGTCAAGGGATGATTTCTTTAGAAGTGGTTTGACAATGGCAGTTTTGAACACAGATGGAAAGGAGCCAGATGTTAGAGAGTTGTTGACAATATGGGTGAGAGTAGGGAGTAGTTCATCAAGATACTCTATGAAAAGTGGCGTCGGCATAGGGTCAAGAGGACAGGAAGTGGGTTTAGCTTTTAGAATGATCTTCTTCAATTCAAAGGCAGTAACTGGCTGAAATTCCAAGAACGTGGATGTTGTTCCTATTTGGTCTAACAGGGTGGTAGGCCTAGGTGTGGAAGAAGCCTGATCAAGTTCGTTTCTGATCAGCTGGATTTTCTGAACAAAGTAGTCGTTAAAGACATCAGGAAGGTCACTGACAGGGTGGGTGGTAGGGAGAGGGGTGCTTTTTTCACGCCCCAGTAGTTTGCTGCAGATAGAAAACAGCCGACTAGAGGTCACTGCATTGTTTATTTGGTCAGTGTAAAAGGAGGATCTTGCTGTCAACTCTATGTTCGCTATTTTTCGTTTCGCAGCGTTGAAGATTTGTTTCGTAACGGTAAGGGGGGTCTTAAGCCATGCTCTTTCAGCTACACGCTTTTCTGACTTCGCCGAGTTCAGTTCAGTGCTAACTAAAGGGTACCACGGCTCCAGTCTATCGGCACGCTCTTGGCGGTGACGTAACGGCGCGTGTGTGTCGATAACGCGAGTGAGAGCGCTGTTAAGGTTGTTGACCGTGGGGCATGATTCAGGGCAGATAGTCGCGCGCAACTCTGCTTGAAATGCTGATCTGTCCATGCCGCGTACATTACGAGACTGTCTGTACGATGGGGTGTCAGACGGGACAGACAAACATAGTTCACAAACAATACAGAAATGGTCAGAAGCAAGAGATTGAGTGACATGAGTAGAGCGTAGCAAATCATCATCTGGTCTATAAATTACCCAGGAGAGGCCCGTACAAGAATGGGGGAGAGGAGGGGTGAGGAGGATGTGGGATGGAAGAAATGGGTTCCACATGTTGGCAAGCAGGCTGGTATAGGGGGAATGACGTTTCTTGGTTAGCATGAGAGTTGGACAGTTGAAACAAAAAAAGCAGTCCAAATAACTAGCAAATCAGGCGGAAGAACTGCACAAAACAAGCACCAATACACGCACCACTCCATCATGCTACACTTGTACACTTTTCACAACAATAAACGATCTAGGTACAACACTACAGTGAAAACATATCAGAGCTCGTGACCATGCTGCCTGTCAGGCGTGGAACACTTATCCCTTACTGTACCGTTATATAGAGCGGTATCTCCGATTAATACACAGGAAAAGGAGAAAGAAAGAGAGAGAACAAGACAGACAGGGAAAGAGAGAGAACAAGACAGACAGGGAAAGAGAGAGAACAAGACAGACAGGGAAAGAGAGAGAACAAGACAGACAGGGAAAGAGAGAGAACAAGACAGACAGGGAAGAGAGAGAACAAGACAGAGAAAGAGAAGACAGACAGGGAAAGAGAGAGAACAAGACAGACAGGGAAAGAGAGAGAACAAGACAGACAGGGAAAGAGAGAGAACAAGACAGACAGGGAAAGAGAGAGAACAAGACAGACAGGGAAAGAGAGAGAACAAGACAGACAGGGAAAGAGAGAGAACAAGACAGACAGGGAAAGAGAGAGAACAAGACAGACAGG
>CM065707.1:35107501-35132501 GCA_017654935.2 Phymorhynchus buccinoides | reverse complement strand
AAGGAAAGACTTGCACCTTATGTCACCGCATCGAAACTATTACATAATTGTAAATTATATCGCCGTATCTGAATGTTCAGAGAATTATAAATTCTATCGCCGTATCTGAATGATCACAGAATTGTAAACTAATTATGTGATCAATCAGATACGGCGATATAATTTATAATTCTGTGATCATTCAGATACGGCGATAGAATTTATGATTCTGTGATCACACAGATACGGCGATATAATTTATAATTCTGTGACCATTCAGATACGGCGATAGAATTTATAATTATGTGACCATTCAGATACGGCGATAGAATTTATAATTCTGTGATCATTCAGATACGGCGATAGAATTTATAATTCTGTGACCATTCAGATACGGCGATATAATTTATAATTCTGTGACCATTCAGATACGGCGATAGAATTTATAATTCTGTGATCATTCAGATACGGCGATATAATTTATAATTCTGTGACCATTCAGATACGGCGATAGAATTTATAATTCTGTGATCATTCAGATACGGCGATATAATTTATAATTCTGTGACCATTCAGATACGGCGATAGAATTTATAATTCTCTGATCATTCAGATACGGCGCTGTAATTTGTAATTCCGTGATCATTCAGATACGGCGATAGAATTTATAATTTTGTGATCATTCAGATACGGCGATATGATTTATAATTCTGTGACCATTCAGATACGGCGATATAATTGATAAGTATGTGATCATTCAGATATGGCGATAGAATTTATAATTCTGTGATCATTCAGATACGGCGATAGAATTTATAATTCTGTGATCATTCAGATAGGGCGATAGAATGATGTGATCATTCAGATAGGGCGATAGAATGATGTGATCATTCAGATAGGGCGATAGAATGATGTGATCATTGAGATAGGGCGATAGAATGATGTGATCATTGAGATAGGGCGATAGAATGATGTGATCATTCAGATAGGGCGATAGAATGATGTGATCATTCAGATAGGGCGATAGAATGATGTGATCATTCAGATAGGGCGATAGAATGATGTGATCATTGAGATAGGGTGATAGAATGATGTGATCATTCAGATAGGGCGATAGAATGATGTGATCATTCAGATAGGGAGATAGAATGATGTGATCATTCAGATAGGGCGATAGAATGATGTGATCATTCAGATAGGGCGATAGAATGATGTGATCATTCAGATAGGGCGATAGAATGATGTGATCATTCAGATAGGGCGATAGAATGATGTGATCATTCAGATAGGGCGATAGAATGATGTGATCATTCAGATAGGGCGATAGAATGATGTGATCATTCAGATACGGGGATAGAATTTATAATTCTGTGATCATTCAGATAGGGCGATAGAATGATGTGATCATTCAGATAGGGCGATAGAATGATGTGATCATTCAGATAGGGCGATAGAATGATGTGATCATTCAGATAGGGCGATAGAATGATGTGATCATTGAGATAGGGCGATATAATTCTGTGATCATTCAGATAGGGCGATAGAATGATGTGATCATTCAGATAGGGCGATAGAATGATGTGATCATTCAGATAGGGCGATAGAATGATGTGATCATTCAGATAGGGCGATAGAATGATGTGATCATTCAGATAGGGCGATAGAATTATGTGATCATTCAGATAGGGCGATAGAATGATGTGATCATTCAGATAGGGCGATGGAATGATGTGATCATTCAGATAGGGCGATAGAATGATGTGATCATTCAGATAGGGCGATAGAATGATGTGATCATTCAGATAGGGCGATAGAATGATGTGATCATTCAGATAGGGCGATAGAATGATGTGATCATTCAGATAGGGCGATAGAATGATGTGATCATTCAGATAGGGCGATAGAATGATGTGATCATTCAGATAGGGCGATAGAATGATGTGATCATTCAGATAGGGCGATAGAATGATGTGATCATTCAGATAGGGCGAATTTATAATTATGTGATCATTCAGATAGGGCGATAGAATGATGTGATCATTCAGATAGGGCGATAGAATGATGTGATCATTCAGATAGGGCGATAGAATGATGTGATCATTCAGATAGGGCGATAGAATGATGTGATCATTCAGATAGGGCGATAGAATGATGTGATCATTCAGATAGGGCGATAGAATGATGTGATCATTCAGATAGGGCGATAGAATGATGTGATCATTCAGATAGGGCGATAGAATGATGTGATCATTCAGATAGGGCGATAGAATGATGTGATCATTCAGATAGGGCGATAGAATGATGTGATCATTCAGATAGGGCGATAGAATGATGTGATCATTCAGATAGGGCGATAGAATGATGTGATCATTCAGATAGGGCGATAGAATTATGTGATCATTCAGATAGGGCGATAGAATGATGTGATCATTCAGATAGGGCGATAGAATTCTGTGATCATTCAGATAGGGCGATAGAATGATGTGATCATTCAGATAGGGCGATAGAATGATGTGATCATTCAGATAGGGCGATAGAATGATGTGATCATTCAGATAGGGCGATAGAATTCTGTGATCATTCAGATAGGGCGATGGAATGATGTGATCATTCAGATAGGGCGATAGAATGATGTGATCATTCAGATAGGGCGATAGAATTCTGTGATCATTCAGATAGGGCGATATAATTCTGTGATCATTCAGATAGGGCGATAGAATGATGTGATCATTCAGATAGGGCGATAGAATGATGTGATCATTCAGATAGGGCGATAGAATGATGTGATCATTCAGATAGGGCGATAGAATGATGTGATCATTCAGATAGGGCGATAGAATGATGTGATCATTCAGATAGGGCGATAGAATGATGTGATCATTCAGATAGGGCGATAGAATGATGTGATCATTCAGATAGGGCGATAGAATGATGTGATCATTCAGATAGGGCGATAGAATGATGTGATCATTCAGATAGGGCGATAGAATGATGTGATCATTCAGATAGGGCGATAGAATGATGTGATCATTCAGATAGGGCGATAGAATGATGTGATCATTCAGATAGGGCGATAGAATTATGTGATCATTCAGATAGGGCGATAGAATGATGTGATCATTCAGATAGGGCGATAGAATGATGTGATCATTCAGATAGGGCGATATAATTCTGTGATCATTCAGATAGGGCGATGGAATGATGTGATCATTCAGATAGGGCGATAGAATGATGTGATCATTCAGATAGGGCGATAGAATGATGTGATCATTCAGATAGGGCGATAGAATGATGTGATCATTCAGATAGGGCGATAGAATGATGTGATCATTCAGATAGGGCGATAGAATGATGTGATCATTCAGATAGGGCGATATAATTCTGTGATCATTCAGATACGGTGATAGAATTTATAATTCTGTGATCATTCAGATACGGCGATATAATTTATAATTCTGTGATCATTCAGATACGGCGATATAATGTATTATTATGTGATCATTCAGATACGGCGATACAATTTTTAATTCGATTAGATCTTGTGCTACGCACTGAGGCGTTTACATACATTACATAAATTATATCGCCGTATCTGTGTGATCACAGAATTATAAATTATATTGTCGTATCTCAATGATCACAGAATTATAAATTATATCGCCCTATCTGTGTGATCACAGAATTATAAATGATATCGCTGTATCTGAATGATCACTTTATTATATCGCCGTATCTGAATGATCACGTAATTATCAATTATATCGCCGTATCTGAATGGTCACAGAATTATAAATTATATCGCCGTATCTGATTGATCACAGAATTGTAAATTATATCGCTGTGTCTGAATGGTCACAGAATTATAAATTATATCACTGTATCCATCGCCGTATCTGAATGATCACAGAATTATGTCCCTGTATCTTAATGATCACATAATTGAAAATTCTATCACCGTATCTGAATGATCACAGAATTATAAATTCTATCGCCGTATCTGTGTGAATCCATAATTATAAATTGTATCACCGTAGGCTATATTTGTGATCACATATTTACAGAATTATAAATAGAGAATTATGAATTACATATAATACACATAATACAGAATTATAAATTATGTCACCATCTAAATTATCACAGAATTATAAATTCTATCGCCGTATCTGAATGATCACAGAATTATAAATTCTATCGCCGTATCTGAATGATCACAGAATTATAAATTCTATCGCCGTATCTGAATGATCACGGAATTACAAATTATACTGCCACTGTTCAAATTCATTTGAGTAACACATATTAACATACAAAGACAATATTATTAGGACTTAGTGATCATTTTTTTCCTATCTGGCATGAATGAGTGATGTCAGAAATGAATTGCTCCTCGTTTACAAAAATCAAATCGAGTATATTGGCTTTTTGTCCTTCTCTGGAGAAAGGAAGACCTGAAACTATCTATGTTGTTGCTGTTGTCGTTCCCTGGCTTAAAGACTCCAGGGATCATCCCAACAGCCGAAGCACTTGAACACTATGGTACAAATGCCCCAACTAGGGATGTGAACAATACGTGTGTGACCGTTTTTGATTACTCCGCCACGTAGGCAGCCACACTCCGACTTCGTAGGATTTTGGACTGGTGATGTTATGATAGGAGCTTGCCATGGCTAATGACAATCACCGCATAACTATGCAGAACATAACATTTTAATGAAGCCTTGGTGTTCTAGCTTATGTCAATTGGTCTGACACAGCCTTATGCCAAGGCAAACTTTGTATGTAAACGCCTCAGTACGTATCACAAGATCTAATTGAACTGCTATGTAGTAAATGTGAACACAAAAATATCCGTAATTTTCGCAGTAACCGTAAATGCAAACGCACAAATGTGATACACACACTAATTTAAAACTAGAGGGCTTATGTTTGCCTTTGAGAGCAAATATTACAGGATTGTTCTCCCCTAAATAATCATTTGCAAGTTATTCAATATTAATGTTGCCATATTTGTTAGTTTTCGTCCCCACTTCCGGTTCGAATTCATAGTGAAGTATTGCAATGTTGCTCTTTAGTAAACACTGAAACAATCAAAGGATTCCGTGCAGCCGTGTTCAAGTTATTGAAGATTAAAGTTTTGCCAAAATTTGCCTTTTTTTGCCATATTGTAGACAAAGTTTGGCCTATCGGTTTAAGATTGGAAATATAGCATTGAAATAGTGTCCAATATTCCTGCAAACGTCAGCGAAATCGGATGAAAAACGAACAATTCCATATAAGGGAATTAGTGAAAGCGACACAACTAAATTTACATAAATTTGAATAACTTCTAAACTATTCAACATATCGTTAATAAACTCCTGTCCGACCTGGGCCAGAGTAAGGACTACACAATCCAATAGTTGGTTTTGTGACGTCACTTCCGGTTTTGGCTACACCGTGAACCAAATAAAAACTGCCTGACCATAGCTGGGGCACTTCCTGTTTGGTTCGTAGTGCCGGTTCGGTTTTATACCGGCAGTGTTGGCAATCTACTTTGTAGTAATTTCTGGAAATATGAACGAAATCCTTTGAGCCGTTTTTGATATATTCAACATTGAAACATTCGCCGATTTCGCGGTTTTTTGGCAACATTTTCCCGAAAATTCCCCGAAATTATTTAATATTTAAAATTTCATATACCTGTATGGTCCTGCAATTCTTCTGAAAATGTCAGCCAAATCAGACCCCGAAAAAGGGGAAGAAAAAGAATTAAAAAAATATTTTTTACAAATTAACGCAATAGTATTCTCCTTAAAGGGGAGAATCCTAATTGGGGCACTTCCGGTTCGTAGTTCCGGTTCGGTTTTATACTGGAAGTGTTGCAAATTTACTTTGGAATAAATTAAGAAAATATGAACGAAATCCTTATATTCAACAATATTTTGCCGAAAATTCGGCGAAATCATTTAATATTTCAAATTTCATATACCCGTATGGTCCTGTAAGTCTTTTGAAAATGTCAGCCAAATCAGACAGAAAAAGGGGAAGAAAAAGGAAAAGAAAAAATAAGATGTTTTTACAAATGCAATAGTATTCTCCCTAAAGAGGAGAATCCTAAAAATACATTATTTCAAAGTCGGAGTAGGCCTACAACAGAATGGCAGTCCGTTTTCACTCACATTATTTCTAAACTAACGCGTTGCACTCAAGTTTCATCAAAGTCTAGAGAGTTCTATAGCCCATGACTACGGGATTGTAAAAGATGAAAGCATATATTAAACGAAAAGTAAAGGCAGAGGCTCGGGGTACGGGCCCGTATCTCACATTCTCCAGGCTATGGGTACGGCGCTCAATCACGGGACGCATAAATTGTGCGCAAATGTCTTCAAAAACTACTAATAATGATTAACTCTGACATGTTCCTAACCCTATTCCCTAACCCTATTCCTTACCAAGATGCGCTAAATATACGAAATAAGAAAATGCATTTTGTTGACGAAAAATTCGACTAGAAAGAGTTACTATCCCTGAACATGGTCTGAGTGTTGCAAGAATGCCGTACCTCTAGCCACTGTGAAAAGTAAATACTCAAATTCCTATTGTGGTGTGTGTGTGTGTGTGTGTGTGTGTGTGTGTGTGTGTGTGTGTGTGTGTGTGTGTGTGTGTGTGTGTGTGTGTGTGTGTGTGTGTGTGTGTGTGTGTGTTGTGTGTGTGTGTGTGTGTGTGTGTGTGTGTGTGTGTGTGTGTGTGTGTGTGTATGTTGTGTGTGTGTGTGTGTGTGTGTGTGTGTGTGTGTGGTGTGTGTGTGTGTGTGTGTGTGTGTGTGTGTGTGTGTGTGTGTTGTTGCTCTTTCATTTAACGACGTTTCACTTAAAAGTGATAATAGACATGAAAGTCTGTGTGAGTGTGCGCGCGCGGTTATGTGCATGTGTATCTGTGTGTGCTTAAAGTGCATATTTATATGTAACTTTAGGGGATGTACAAAATTATGCTAAATTAAAACAGATTAAAAAACAAAAACAACAACAAAACAACACACACACACACACTCCAGAATTGAACTATTATAATAAAATCAAAATGCAAAACATAAAAAAAAAACAGCAATCATAGAAACGAGCCAACTGGACTTAACATTAAAGTTTGTACAAAATTCAAAAGAGATACGGCATCTTGGAATATACATTTGGATTCAATCTTTTCTGAATTCAGATAGGGTCGATTCAAAATAAGGGCAATAATATAGAAATATTTAAAATCAAGTCAACATTTTATTTCTTTTGTATTACTAATACTCTGTGTGTGTGTGAGAGAGAGAGAGAGAGAGAGAGAGAGAATACGAATACGAATACGAATACGAATGTTTATTGAGGGTTAATAGATAAGCATAAGCTTTTTTACACAATGCCCTCGAAAATATAAACACAAATCCAAATGAAAAAGAAAGAAAATTGAAAAAAGGAGAGGAAAAGGGGGTAGGGGTTAGTAATATCATAACAAATTTAGGAAACATAAAAAACCATGAAACATTTCAAAGCACATGCATAGAACAAATGACAAATTATAAGAAACAATATTGTATTGATCATACACACACACACACGCGCGCGCGCGCACAAACACAACAACACACACACACACACGCGCACGACACACACACGCACAACACACACACACACACACACGCACGCACACGCACACGCACACACATATATATATATATATATATATACACACACAATATGACTGGCATATATTAAGAGTTTACAGTTTCATGTGCTTTACACATACTAGTCTTAGGCATGCAAAAAATGTAGACTTTGTTGCTGACATACTTATAATTTCTCTATGAGATCTTTATTGTAAGCTCTTTTAAAAGATGAAACGGTGTTAAGGTTTTTAAATGAATCTTTTAGATCGTTCCAAAGTTTACCCCCAGAATAGGTGAGAGATGTCATAAAAAGATTGGTTCTGGGACGAGGAATAAAAACTGTACATTTGCTACGCATATTTAAAGTAGGGAATCTTTTACAAAGATAAGTTGGGGTCACTTGTTTCATTATCTTGTACATAAAAACAGCTTTGTTTAAATGACATTTTTTATCCAGGGGAAGAATACCTAGTTCTTTATAATCACTGTTTAAAGGTGAGGACGACTTGAGAAGAACAATTTTGATAGCACGTTTATAGAGGCTTTTTAGTTTTTTTAAGCTATTTTCACTGGCAAGATCCCAACAAGTGGAAGCATAATCTATTTCTGGTTGAATATATGCATTAAAGAAGAGTTTGCGAGTATGACTATCTAGGAAATGCTTAATTCTGTTAAGTTGAAATATTTTCTTAGACAGTTTTTTAGAGATGGTTGAAATATGTTTAGACCATGATAGATTGTTGTCAATAGTAACCCCTAGTAATTTACATGATTCAACTTCTTCTAGTGGATTATTACACACTTTAAGGTTAGGTAAACTGTGTTTTAAGTTTTGACGTTTCTGACGAGTAGTTATTAGCATGAAATTTGATTTTCCAGGATGTATGGCCATATTATTTTTTTCAGTCCAGGTTACCAAATTATCTACATCGTTTTGAAGGAAAGAACAAACATTATTAGGATTTTCATCTTTTGTATGTAGGGTTGTGTCGTCAGCAAAGAGCTCGCATTGAGATTCTAAATGAAGGGGTAAGTCGTTGATATAAATTGAAAATAAAATAGGCCCTAGAACAGACCCCTGGGGAATTCCATATTTGACTAGTTTGGGGGGAGACATTACAGAATCACGGAGAACTGCTTGCATTCTATTGTTTAGGAAGGATGCTATCATATTTACAGAGTTAGAATTTAAGCCATAGAGAGTAAGTTTACTTAACAGAAGAGTGTGATCAATCGTGTCAAAGGCTTTAGCAAAATCTACAAAAACTGCGCCAGTAAATAAATCATTATTGATGTTAAGATGCCACTCTTCTACAAGGTTAGTGAGCATCGTATGGCAGGAATGTTTCTTCCTAAAGCCGTTTTGATTTGGGTGAAGTAAATCATGCTTAACGAAATGAGACTGAAGGTGGTGTTTAAAATGTTTTTCAAGGGGTTTTGACAGCACTGGTAGTATAGATATGGGGCGGTAATTTGAAGGGTCAGACGTATCTCCGGATTTAAAGATGGGAAGTACTTTAGCTTCTTTGAAAGCTTTGGGAAAACAACATTTATCAATACAGAGGTTGTAAAAGTACGTGACATGCTCTGAAATAATGGGTGCAGATATAATCAATATTTTACTGTCTAGACCGTCTAGTCCATAACACCTCGATTGTTTTAAACTGCATAAGTCCTTATACACTTCATGCACACTAATATATGGAAAACAGAGAACAGAGAGAGACAGAGAGAGAGAGAGAGAGAGAGAGAGAGAGGAGAGAGAGACGGAGAGAGAGAGAGAGAGGAGAGAGAGCGAGAGAGAGAGAGAGAGAGAGAGAGAGAGAGTGTGTGTGTGTGTGTGTGTGTGCGTGCGCGCGCGCGTGCGTGTGCGTGCGTGCATGTGTGCGGGGGGGGGGGGGGGGGGGAGGGGAGGGGGCACATGTGTGACACGTCAGAATGATTCAAAGTTGAAAGGACCAATGTTTATGGGATTTTCGAGTCTGCCAGGAAACAACATGATTCGTACTGAACTGGGTTGTGATTGAAACTGGGCTATTTTCTTATTTACTAATACTGTTAACAAACAAGCAGACACATGGCAACTGGGAGATAAAGCACAATACCTCAAAAACAGAGCCAACAAGCAAACAAACAAACAAACAGACCGACACCAACAAACCACAGACTTCACTCACCGACGAACGAAGTTTGTTTAAAGCACAGAACGAGTTGATGCGATCTTCGATGGACCTTGTCGTGCTCTTTTGCTGCCTTCTTGTCACGGTGGTGTTTGTCTTCGTTGTTGTTCGTCTGCTCCTCTCTCTGCTTCAAGATGCTGTTGTTATTGTTGCTGCTGCTGCTGCTGCTGATGTTATTGCTGGGTGTGTTTTTTTATAATGATATTGTTGGTACGTTTATTGCTGCTGCTGTTATTATTGCTGATGTCGTCGTCGTCGTTGTTATTATTATTATTATTATTATTATTATTATTATTATTATTTCTCCCCCTGCGTCTTCTTCTCTTTCTTCTGTAGTCTCTCTTAACAAGTGGCAGATGTTTCCTCACACAACGTCAACAGTGGATACAATGAACAGATTTCGTCAGAGCTCAAAGTTTGGTGTTTTCGATTCGAGTCTCCCAGGTAGTGTGAAGGCTCGTGCTCCACTTTCGGCAAATGTTAAGATCAGCTCCCTCCGCTGTTCCAGGGTGAAGTTGGCCAATCAGCTTAACGGAAAAGGTAAATCGGAGGGAGCTGATTGGCCCTAACCCTAAGGCTTCACCCTGGAACAGCGGAGGGAGCTGATCTTAACATTAGCCCCACTTTCAACACAACACAAACACACCTGCTGCTCACTCCTGCTGTGATAGAAAACCCGCCACCAAGTTTGTTTGGACGGTGTACAGAATTTGTTTCTACACCCCCACCCCTTAAAATGAAAGCTTATTTTTTCCCGATCTTCTTCTCTTTTCTTTATTTTTGTTATTTTTGGTTGTTTACTGATTTTATTTTGATTGGTTGATTAGCTTGGTATAGACTAGGGACAGGTCACTGACATGTTTCCTGGAATTCCTTTTAACGTATTCGCTGCATAATAATACGCTTCACGTGTGCAATGTTCTCGAAGGTACAAGAGAATTGAAAGCAAGTAAATGATTGTTTTTCATTTTCAGTGAAGGTGAATTGAGTTCATCTTTATGTTCACAGTAGTTTCGCGTTGCTTGCCTTTCATGCACGGAGTGTGTTTTTTTCTGCCAAAAAAATATATAAAATAGAACTGGTCTGAAGATCAAGATCTCATTTTATTTTTGTTTTTAGTGTCAACGTTGGCCGCTTTGTTTATTTGCAAATGATATTAGCGTACAGCCGGGGTGTTTTGTTTGCTTTGCTTTTGCTCGTTTTGGAAAATGTTGTTGTCTTCATTTGACGAAATTATAAAAAAAACCAGTGTTACACAAATTTAGAGGAACGAACCATGTTATTCTTCTTCACGCTGTGCCGTAACAACATACCCTTTTCTTAATGTTGAACCCTGTAAAGGAAATATAGAAACGACATAAAATATAGAGATGGTTTGGAAAATAATGCGCAGAGAAGGAAGAAAGTGCGTTTAACGACCTCCGGCCTGAAATAGGTACATGTGGGACATTTTGTAAATGCACAGATCGCGGGAGGATCCTGGAGGTACTGCAATACCAGGAACGTCGAGATAAATGAAGTTTGATCATGCTCACAGAGTTTGGAGTGAGTGAGAAGGAAGGAAGAGTAGGGGGGAGAGGGGGGTAGGACAGGCATTTACGACCTGGGTCTGTATTCACGTTGGTATAGTATATGAGACTTGCTTCCTTCCTTCTTTCCGTGATGCGACCACAGCCACTGCTGACTATTTTTTCGCTGTATCTCGTATTCCTCTGTGGGGACTGTTTATTTCTCTCCAAGAATACAAGGTTCAAAGCAAAGCAAAAGCAAAATAATATTTAGGTATTTATATATATAATATATATGCAGAAACAAGATAACAGCCGCACAAGCCAAACTTCCCACTCCACACAACTCTGTAGGACTAAAAATGTTGTTGCATTTTCAAATGCAACAACATTTTAGTCCTACAGAGTTGTGTGGAGTGGGAAGTTTGGCTTGTGCGGTGGTTATCTTGTTTCTGTATTATTTGATTCATCTGTCCTGCACAGCTCACCATCTGATGGTGATCGTTGGTCTATGCATTTGAAATGCAACAACATTTTAGTCCTTGTGTCACGGGTAGCACCGTGTCCTGTTTTGTATAATCCTTTAGGGGCATAATTTACTTGGAGTGGGCAAGTGTACCCCGACACCGTTCTTTTTTTTTTCTACTTTCTTCTCTCTCCAATTTTGCTTGTTCAGCTTTATCCCCATCGCGAGATGTGTTTTCACTGTTGCACGGACTTTTCCTGTTTCTCCACTTTCTATTTCTTTCTCTAGAGAGCTCTTTGCTCACGCTAGGCCTTGCTATCTTTGCTTCGACTGTTTTACTGGCAGACTGTTCTTGACTGCGACGCCGACTGGACATTATGACAACTTGACGAGACTTTATCCTTTTGAAACAGCCCCGTCTGTTTCTGTGAGGGAAGTTTTATTTTAAGCCTAGTATTCTCTAATACTAGGGGTGTGCGCCCTGGTACACCTAACCTTGTTGTTGGTTAATATGCGTATTAACCTGGAAATTGAGCTGACGACATTTTGACTGCGACAAGACTTGACTTTATCCTTTTGAAACAGCCCCGTCTGTTTCTGTGAGGGAAGGTTTTTTTTTAAGCCTAGTATTCTCTAATACTAGGGGTGTGCGCCCCTGTACACCTAACCCTGTTGTCGGTTAATACCCTTATTGACCTGGAAATTGAGGTTTTCAGCTTGGAGGAAAAGCTGAGTAGTTTTTGACCTGACGACTGACTTGACTGACTACACGTTTCTACTTTCTCTTCTCCCTGACACTGTGGGAGCCGCGGCCTTCTTTCCTTCCTTCCTTCTTCTTCGTTCACGAGCGAGATGGTTAGTAGAGTGTCTTCTTATTATTTCTCTCTCTTTATTTTCCATCTCGGGGTTCAAGTTCTAGGTCCATATTTTGTATTCCATTTCCCCTGTTAAAAAGTTCCCCTCCTTTTCCATTTATTTTCTCCCTAGAGTTTTTAATTCTTCTATTATTCCTTTGTTTAAAATGTTTCCTTCATAAAATGTTATTCTTGGATTGAAGTGTAAAAAGGTTTGTTTCCGAGTCAAATATTGTAACTTTAAATAAAGTATTTTTCCCCTTTAGCTTATTTTTGTCCGGGCGTTTCGTTGACTAGGGAAGGGGCTAGGTTTCACTGTTAGTGGTGCGCCTTGTCACTTCCGGCCCACCTATCTCTCCCCTCCCCTCAGTGTTGCTTCTTTGCAGACGATACGAAACTTGAGCAAAAGGTTTGTTTTGTTGTCTGAATAAATGTTTGTATTATCAGGACTTTATTGTGGTTATTTAGTACCTCCAGAATGGTGCTTGCTTTTAAGTATTGCAGTCGTCGTTCTGTGCATTTAATCTAAACTTTGTATTGTTTGCAAGACTGTTTGAGCTAGATTCAAGTGCTTCGCATTTTGGCCTGGATTGTGCGAAAGTACTTTGTAGGCATTTTACCTTGTTCTTATCAACTCATTTATAATTAATGAGAGGTTGGAAATTGACCAGGTGTAATATGTTTCACTGTAACATTTTCTATGTAAGATATTTAGAAGTTGGGTTGGTTCTCTCCCTTGTTGGGGTTTTGTTTTGTTTTTCCCTTGGTGATTGAGAAGCTAGCGTTTTAAGCTTTTCAGCTGAATAGTGACTTAAGCAGCAGTTAATATTACAACCTGTTTGGGTTTCTCATCTTCTTGGGTAAAGGACTAGTATTTAATTGCCCAAGTTTATGGTTAGGCAGTAGAGTATTAATGCCAACTTAGCTGGGTAGACTCTCACGATGTGTTGGCCACCCCATTGCTTCCCCTTTACCTTTACTCGTCGCGTCTTAGCATTGTACTCATGGTAACATATACTGTGCAGCGCTTATTCCTTCTTTAACTTCCTGTCCTGAAGTCTCTACGCTGGACCCGACCTGAACTGGAGGTCGTTGCCTCGACGTCAAGTCCCTGCAGACGTGAGGTCTTCACCGTCCGCTGCGTGACGTGAGGAGCTGTGGTCCTGCAGGTGTTTCCTGGGAGCGACAGGACTCTGTGCCCCGTCATCGGTTGCCTCCTCCCCTACGTTCGGTGGGCCCCTCTTCGTAAACTGTAAGACTACCTTTTTCGACTACACTCGTTCTCCAAGGGCTGCATCCATCTGCTGGAGAATGGGGTGGGGGGAAGTAGTGTAGGGGGTGGTCATTCAGGACTTTACTTTTTTTTAGTTGGCATTTTCTACCCGACTCTAGTAAAGAAATTAGGACCGTGAGGCCCCCGCGCCTGGATAGATAAAATAGTGTCCGTGGAGACAACGAAGAGACAGTAGTTAAGATTACTGTGATGGCGTTGTTTTTTTAAATTTAATAATAGCAAAATAGTAGTGGGCAGGTTTTTTCCTATTCAACAGATCTTGACCCTCGTCATGCGGTGTTAGTGTTTTGTCTTTTAGAGGAGTTATTGTTTATTGATTTGATGACGTTTGGGATGTTTTACACACATATTCTACACACCCTGGTACATCACTTGGAACCACAATTAGCTTGTGTGGTGCCTTCAGTGCAATATCAGTCCATTGCCCTTTCCTTGTCTGCTCGCCTATTAGCTGCATCCAGAAATAGTACAATTTCAAACTGAAACGACCTTGAAAATGACCTTGATCTGGAAAATGACATCGAAACATCTAATGGATCCTAGATACCAGTTACACAAAATTAAGGGGATACGCGGCATACAGGTGGCGCTAATTTTCCCCTTGTGGCTGACTGTCGTAAGAAACACTACTAAAGGGTTTCAGTGAATGAATGACGTATGAATAAGATGACGTAAGAATGAAATGACGAAATTGTGAATGAAATGGCCTACTCTCTCTGTGGTTTCATGAATGAATGACGTATGGATAAGATGACGTAAGAATGAAATGACGAAATTGTGAATGAACTGACCTACTCTCTCTGTGATTGATCGTGCTAGCATAATATGGGGGACTCCCAGTGGTGCAAGACATTTTTTGAAAATATACAAGTTTATTTATGTTTGTGAAAAGTATATCGCTAAAACGTTTGCATTGTTAGAATATAATGATTATTTTAAACATATTCATTTCTTAGTAACTACTAAAACCGCGTTACTAAAAAAAAAAATGTCATAAAACTGTCAACAAAAAAAGGATTAAGGGATATAACTCTTGGCATGAGTCCCATGCGAAAATAGGGGTGGGGTTGAAAAAGTGTATGGGGTTCAGTAACAAGCACGGAGACATACTGGGTTTTTTATCTTTATTATGCAGAGTATAGATTATTTCATCTATTATTAAAAAACTAGAATTATTTTATCGTTGAGTTTTTTTCTACAGGCATTTGAACAATAACATTTAGGGAAATGTTTGTTAGTACAACAACAATTTTCCAAAATTTCCTATTGACTAAATAGAATTTTTAAATACTTTGACATAGATTCTAATACGAAATAGGTTGTAGTATTAGGCAAATGTTATTGACAGTTGTAAGTCGCTTTAGTGTATGAAATAAATCCAGTTTTCAGTATGCCTGATTTTACGGTGACCCTTTTTTTTTTTTTCGAGTTTTGACCTTAGGAGTATGTGTAGATTCTATGACAAAAATCTTAATCATTTGTCGTCGTGGGAAGTAAATGGCGCGTATCCCCTTAAACCCATAAGAAATAGTTACATTTCATAAGCCTTATGCTGTTAAAAAAAAGTACTTTACTTTGATCCATTCCGTCATCGGAGGCAGCCATATTGGATTTTGGAGAAAAAAAGGTCATAACGGACCGAGCAGAATTTGTTTGCGATGGTTTTGAAAATACTAATCCCATGACTATTACTAATCCCAAATTTCAAATATTTGTCACAAAGTGCACGATTGGTTCAAAATATGACATCATTCCGACCCCCGCTAAACGTCCGAACGCTTATTCAATGCTAAAATATCATGCACAGCATTGATTTAAAAACGCGCCAGATAGGAGACCGTTTGAGATGGTATTTAGGTATTAGGTACTTTGTAGTCACAGAGGTCTTCTTCTTCTTCTTCTTCTTCTTCTTCTTCTTCTTCTTCTTCTTCTTCGTTTGATCTTCCACCTTCATCGTACTGAAGATTCTGAAGATTAACTTGGAAAAAGGTTTCTGCGCTTAGGTTAGGTATTAGGTACTTTATTGTCACAGAGGCGTCTCTGTGAAATTCGGGTTGCTCCCACTTGGAGAACGTGTCGCAGCCAGAGGTGTGCCACCCACCCACCCACCTTTTTTTTTTTTTGCAAGCGATTTTTTGTGTGACTGATGAGGAAGGAATGGGTGGGTGGGGGTGGGGGTAAATTGTGACCAAATCACAACTTTTTCGTTGCCACTGGGATTAACGTGTGCTAATGGTACGTGAACTCGTGAGTAAAATGTTCAAATGTGAAGCACTTGCACGCCGTGCTGATAAGATTTAACGGATAAACGAAACTTCGGTTTCCTGAAACGTGTTGACATCCCTTACACAGCCTCCAAGACGGATAAGCGAAAGTTTTATGAAAAAGCCTGCATATAGACTAGTTTTCCCCCCCACACACACAAATACACACACACACACATAGGTTCCCTTACCTACAGCTGAAGCTTTCGTCATGGATGATGGATACATGACTAATTACATGGGCCCATCAATAAGTAATGTCCTTACACACACAGGCGCGCACACACACGCACGCGCGCGCGCACGCGCACGCACGCACACACACACACACACACACACACACACACACACACACACACACACACAGAGAGCTTCCCTTACCTCCAGCTGAAGCTTTCGTCATGGATGCATGACTAATTACAAGGGCCCATCAATAAGTAATGTCCTTACAGTTGTAAAACAGCAACTAAGCATTGTATTTACACGAAACTTTTACATTTATGTACACTACCCTTCCTTGATAACCACACACATTTTCAAGCGTGTTGGTTTCGATTCTTTTTACAGGCTCAGCTGCAAACATGGCTTTATTAATGACTTTTGGAAAATGGCGTCACTTGTGATAGTTAAACTGCAGGTTAAAAGCAGAATGACTGATGTTTTTTATTATATAAATTGTATGCCTGTGTGGACAACAACAAGGGTATGGCACCCTTCTAGGACATGATTTACTGATGTACCCATGTAGCCAAAACGCCTGAGGGCATTACAGTACGTCATTTCAGCTTGTTACAATGTTTCACTGTGCATTGTATATACTTAATAAAACTGCTGTTCAGTAGATGTGCGTGTGCATGTGTGTGCACGCGCTGGTCAAAGTGTGTGTCTGTGTGTGCCATAGTGCGTGCGTGTGTGTGCGTGTACGCGTACGCGTGTGTACGTGTGCAGCATGTGCAGATGCAGTGCAACACCAGCAGGGGTGGATTAAGTTTTGAAGGGGTGGGGGCTAATTCATTGAAGGTGCAAATTACCAAAACCCCTAGCGGAGTCCAGGGGCATGTTCCACCTGAACATTTTTAAATCCGAGAAGCAAAATAGTGCAATCTGGGCATGCAATAATGGACTAATGCCATTACTGTTCATACCCCTATTGAAACATGTTTTGAACCATTAAGTACACATCATGCTGCTTCACACTGTCCTAGAAAAGGGAACGACCATAACGCACACAAATACACGTGGCATTGTCATCATATATTCCTCCTCAACTGACAAATCAAATAATTATGTTGAACAAATATATGGTTTTTGAGGAAGAAAGGTGGGGCTGCAGCCCCCTGAGCCTGTTTCTTTTTCTTGCTTTTCTGTTGATACATATCGGTATATATCCGTTATTAGGATCTTTGGAATGGGATATTGCTTTGATCCTATCTGAAGAGCCTTGCTGTTTATCACACTCGGTCGGAGGGGACCTCGTGCGATAAACAGCAAGGCTCTTGAGATAGGATAAAAGCAATATCCCATTCCAAAATCCTAATAACTTCTATTATAGAGCTAAAAAATACTTATTTTGTTTGAGCGCAGGCGAGGATTTGTTTTTCTCCCCTGTTCCTTCCCCACCACTCTCTTTCTCGATATGCACTTGTGTGAAAGACAGGGGTATAGAACTGGGGGGAAAAGAGACAATGGAGAGAGTCAGACAAATATAAAGAAGGGGAGCGGGAAAGAGAGAGAGACACTGGACACTGGACACTGGAAAACGTTATTTGACAAGGATAAAGATTTTAGGCGATGCCTATTCTTACAAATCTGTCCGAGAGAGAGAGAGAGAGAGAGAGAGAGAGAGAGAGACAAGTGACAAATGACAAATGTTTAATTGTGTATAGGCCCGTGACCCGTTACAACTCGGTTACAACAGCACAAAATCAAGCGAGGAATAAGCAAATAATAAACATAATATTATATCACAAAATATTGCGTGAATGATAAATGAAACTAAATGCATACATACACTAATGGATGCATACAGACAAACAAACAGAAGGAAACATGACCACACGCGCAAAAAATATTCAAGCATCATAGCATAGATGCCTTAAAGATAACATAAAATATTCGAAAATGTTATTACTCTAAGTTTGCAGGATTACTGATTAGCTATACGTTTCAAAGCAAGAAAAATATATTTGGACAAATTAAGTTGGCTGTCAAGATCCCGGTTAGGAATTCTTACACATTGGTCCTGCCTGGACAAATAACTCCCTGGACTCTTAATGGAATATTAATTGTATCTCTTAGGTCGTTGTAGTGCACACACTCAAATAGTGCATGAAATTCGTCCTCACAGACAGCATGACACAAAGGACATCCAGGCTGCTCTGAGAAAGAAAAACGAAAAGTGTGACTATTTACAGTTGAAACGCCCATCCTGAAACGCACCAATGTAGTTAAGAATACCCTATTTTTGATGAATTCGAGATATCTTTCTCGCTCAAAAATATTCTTGAATGAAAAATAAAAGTCAAAGCGGTTTCTTTCTGACATATGAGAATACCAACGCTGACAGAAACAACTAATCAAGCGATCCTTAAATATCTTAAGAAAATATTTCTCATCCCCGACTTTATGATGCATCCAAACATACCCATATCCATTCACACGCAGAAGATATTTTATATGTGATACCCAATTTTGAATGTTCTTGTTTTTATCTTGCAAGACAAACAGCATATCATATGCTTTCCTGGAGTACCTTGTTGAGGGCTGTTTAAGTAGCCGAAACCAAAATTGTATGCATCTTCTCATTGTGGAATATCACCAAATGAACGGGTAGACCAAGCTGCAAAAAAGGCAGCTAAAAATCGTAACAACGCAGTCTCAATTATTGTTCCCTTAGATCGGGGGGGGGGGGGGGGGGGGGGGGGGGGGGGGGCTGCTATGCTGGATTGGTCGGTCAGCCTTCGCCTCTGGTCTCTGTCCTTTGTACCTGGCGTAAAGAAATGTTGTTATTAATTGGTCTATTTTTGCTTTTCTGTTTTTGTCAACACTTTCTATGTGCCTTGATAGCTGTGTGGGGAGGTGTGGGAAAGGGGGTGGGGAGTGCTTCCTTGTGTTTTAGTGTTTAGTGTTATTACTGCCTTGCGTGTGAGGGGTGTTTCCTTCTCTGTGTTGTTGCTCAATTTAACGTCCTTCCACTAAAAGTGATTCGGACAAAATTGTATTGTGTTGTGATGTTGGTGTGGTGAGTGTGTGTGGATGTGCCTGTGAGTGTGTGTAAGCATTACAGTAAGTAACAGGATAGCTGTGCAGGCTTAATCATAACTCCCTCCACCCCCCACCTCATTAAAATGTTAAACTTACACTTAAAGAATATAACCGAACAATGAACAACGTTAAAGATAAATATTAAGTGAACTACTTAATAAACATTTACAAACTGAATCAAGAACAGAATAACTGTTTAGAATACTGGGTAGAGACAATGGTGTCGATCCATCAGTAAAACCGTCAATACCCGAATTCTGGAAAAGTTATCTTGCTTTAGGACAGTGAATCAGTAAATGACTGACACCCAAAGATTCACCACACATACATTGAACATTATTGCAATATTTTGTCTTAAATGAATTCAACCGAAGTCTATGTATTAGACTTTCAATCTCCCTGGACGAGAAAGTAACATGTTAGTGTAATGTTTTTCCGTTGCATCTATCATTACATTTAATACAGTTATTATAATATTGAACGTCCGAGTTCATCAATACAGTTTTGACATTTTCTTGTCATGTTTTGTTTATAATTGAAAAACATTCTGTCAGTTCTAAAAGAAAATTAATTGATACTGCGTCATTAATATTTTGAGCTGCCTTTTTTGCAGCTTGGTCTACCCGTTCATTTGCTGATATTCCACAGTGAGAAGGCACCCAACAAAAAGTAACGGTAATGCCTTTCAAAGAAAGAAGGTGTTTTATATGATTAATTTCTATTACCATGTCAAGTCGCATACATGAATTGGGAGACTTAATAGCATACATTGCTGCTTTAGAATCAGCACATATTAAGATTTGGCTGTTATTTATAGGAAAACCTAAAATGAAATCCAAAGACTTAAGCATAGCAAGTAATTCAGCGCTATATATATAGACAACATTCTACCAAGATGGAATAACTTTTCTACTTTTAAGTTGTGAATAGCGAAAGCTGCCCCCGTGTTATTATCGTCTAACACTGAACCATCTCTCTCAGCACATCTTGACCTTTACCGAATTTTTTTCTTTATCTTGTATAGATTGATAAGTACAAGTTGATTGATAATAGATAAAAACAATGTTATATTAAACGTAATTTTATGGAAAATAAAATTATTTTATGAATTAAAGTATTTTAGAATAATTATTTCAAAACCGGGAAGAGGGTTCTTCTCTGTTTTTTAGATTTTCTGGATAAAAACACTTATATAGCCTTTAACCCTTTCACCGCCAATGTCGCATTTATGCACCACAATAGTTTAACACTCCATGTCACTAAAAGGTATCAAATCAGGGCCTGTTATCAAAGACCCTATTTTCTTAATTTTGGGAGGTAAGCATAGGCCTAATGTTAGACATGTCACAGAGGAATTCACAATTTGCAGATTTTGTTCTCTACCCAGTTTAATGGTATGTTCTGGCTGAAAACTGTCTGGCAGCGAAAGGGTTAAGGCTGTATAAGTAAAGATCCACTTCTTTCAAAGCTCATTATATTCTATGCGTGTGTAGCTGTCAGACCTGTTTACCCATAAGATTTCACCATATTTTGTACACATATCTGACAAAAATATGATTACATGGGAAGAAAATATGGTGAAATGGTGAAGAAAAATCTATCTTTGCTGTATATTGCCAATGCCTGATTCAGGAAACTGGTGCTATCTATGTGTGTGTGTTGTAAATAAAGAATGACACTTTTAACATGGTATTTCTATAAGTTGTTTTAAAAATGTATGCATGTTTGACTTTTTTTTTTATAAACTTTCCTGTTGGAGTACTCCTTTTTTGTGAAAAATACACTTATTTTGGATTTCGAATACACAAAACACGATTTCAGGGTAAACAAGTCTGAGCTGTATGTGTTCTCAAAAGTTTCACTCATTACAAAATCTTTAAAATTTAGGCAAACAAGTAGATTTGTGACACACTCAAATCACATTTAAAACTTTCACTGACGAGCAACACTGGAAAAACGAGTTATGGTAGTAAATTTACATCTATGTGTTTTGCCAAAATTTACAATAAATGGACTGTGTGAATTTCAGAAGACAATGTTTTGTTTGCATACATGTCTATATAATTATTTTAAAATTAGAAATGTCATTTTTTCTATTCATTTTCATTTGAAGTACAATTACTGGTGTGGGGGTTATGTTTTGATTGATTTAATTGCTGATTTAATTGATTATTACGTTGTCAGTACTTTAAAGTGTGTTGCAAATGTAATGCTTTGTTGTTTGTTATTCAATGCAGCAATACAAAAATTACAACTGGAAATGCCACTTAAATTTTTTAAAGTGTTCGAGTCAATGTTTTTCATGTTGTAAATTAAAATATTCAAAGCAAAAATAAGTGTGCCATATTTATGCAATTCGTACCACTGTCACGTAGTTCGTACCTCCTACATCTTTTGAACGGCGCAGTCAAAAACGGCATTCATGAGCCTGTTTTATGTGACGTTTGATGGGAAAATGACATAAGATTTATTTTGACGTCACAGAGACTAACTGGAACATTTAGAAGAAAGATTAACCTTTTGTTAAAGCCAAGTGAGTGTATGTATGCGCACATGTGCACGTGTGTGGTGTGTGTGTGTGTGTGTGTGTGTGTGTGTGTGTGTGCATGATTGTGTTGCTGTTCAGGTGTGTATGTTCTAAGGTGTTTGTATTGTCATGATAGGGGCTGTTGGCCTAAGTCAATAAAATATGTCATAGTTCAGAGCTCTCTCTCTCTGTGTGAGTGTGTGTATGTTATGTGAGTGTGTGTATGCGCACATGTCCATGTCAAGTCAAGTCAAGTCAAGTCAAGTCAAAATGATCTTTATTGAGGATAAAGGAGTAAGCTTGACAGCTTTTTTTCATCCTGTCCTCAGAATGAAAAGTAATACGAAAGCAACTCGAAAAATAACTCAACATGCAAAACAAAACATTCCAAACTACTAAACATTAGCCGAATAATATAACGCATTGAAATAACTCTATTGAGAGAGAGAGAGAGGGAGAGAGAGAGAGAGAGAGAGAGAGAGAGAGAGAGAGAGAGAGAGAGAGAGAGAGAGAGAGAGATAAATGAATGGGATATTGAAGTGAATGTGGTTGTCCCTTCCCCATTTCATTTCCTCCCCATCACCCATATTAACAAATGTCCTGGACACAATGGAACAAAGCAAAGAACAATCAAAGTATAAACATTGTAAAGTATCAATTAAAAGGACATATCCCGACGGAATAGGTGCTACATTTCTAAAGTTAGAGACTAATTCATAGGGTTTCTAACATATGAAATTTAAGTGCTTTCATAAATGTCTGTCTTGATGTACACGATTTTAAATTAAAAGATAAATTGTTCCACGCCGTACAGCCGGAGTACAATAAACTAGATTTATAAAGATTATTACGGGGTCTGGGAAAAGAAAGTTTGTGTGTATGTCTGCTTTCGTTGCTAACAAAATGTTGGGTGATTTTCTTAGGGGCTATTCCATTCACAACGCTGTACATGCATACACATTTGTTATATAATAGTCTTTCCTTAAATGGCAGGATGTTTAAAGATTTGTAATCACATTTAGTGAGTGAACTGGACTTCAACTGTATTAATTTTATGGCTCGTTTGTGTAAACGATTTAATTGTTTCAGATTTGTTTCGCTGCTATTGTCCCAAAGAGTTGATGCATAATTTATAAGGGATAAGATATGTGCATGAAAAAAGCTTTTTCGTGCGTCACGATTCAAAAATCTTTTTATTCTTGCAAGTTGATATATTCTTTTTGAAATGCGTTTGCCAAGATTAGATATATGATTTGACCATGATAAATTATTGTCTATAACAACACCCAAGACTTTATGTGAAGATACTTCTTCTATCTTTTGATCTTGAATGAACAGTGATGGGAACGAGGAGTTCATTTTCTGTCTTTTTTGTCTCGTGGTAACATACATGCATTTTGTTTTGGTAGCATTTAGAGACATATGATTTTCTTCAGTCCAGTTCACTAATTTTTCAACATTTTTCTGGAGGTCATTTACCAATTCGTTAGGGTTACTATTACAAGACTGTAAAGATGTGTCATCAGCAAACATTTCAGAGGAACATTGTAAACATAGCGGTAAGTCATTTACATAAAGAGAAAATAAAATGGGTCCTAATACTGAGCCCTGAGGAACTCCAAACTTAATTGGTAATAATGTTGATCTTTTTTAGCTGATTTCAACGAGCTGTTGACGGTCGCAAAGAAAAGAGGAAATAAATGTAATGGCGTGACTGGACAAATTGTAGTACTTAAGTTTTCTTGTCAAAAGGGCATGATTAATAACATCAAATGCCTTAGCAAAGTCAATAAAAAGAATTCCAGTAAACTCGTTATTATTAATATTTGAAAGACATCTGTCAGTAAGATGTGTCAGAGATGTGTGACACGAGTGGTTTTCACGAAAACCTGATTGATTTTCATGAAGTAGATCGTAATGGTTCAGATGCTTACATAAATTCAATTGAATATGTTTTTCCAGTGGCTTTGACAGGAGCGAAAGTACTGATATAGGGCGATAATTCGAGGGATTGGTACGATCACCTGATTTATAAAAGGGTATTACTTTTGCTTGTTTAAATTGGGTAGGAAATTGTCCTTTATCAATGCAAAGATTGTAAACATAAGTAAGCGTGTCTGCAATGGCAGGTGCAGCTAGTTTTAAAATCTTACTATCTAATCCATCTAAGTCCCTTGATCCTGACTGTTTTAAATGTAATAAGTAATTCAACGTTTCAGTCACAGAAATGGGCAGTATGGTAAAGGGTGTTGAAATATTTTTTGAACGACAGTAATCACCCAGTTCTTGTAAATCATTGTCATGCGTTTTGTCATTGGTGATTAACTTATCAGCAACATTAGCGAAATGAGAGTTTAAATCATCAGGTGATAATTCTGATATTGGACAATGCGCTTTATGGTCAGAATTTCTGTTAGTCAAAAGGTTAATAACTTTTCAAATTGATTTCTGATTCTGGTATGAAGTTACCAAATCTTGAAAGTATATTTTCATTGCCCTTCTCTTAATTGAGTTCACTTTATTCCTCTGTTTATTGAATGCCTTTCTGTCATTTGAAGTAAGTAAGCTATCTCTTTTATATCCCTCATTGTCTATATCTTTAGTTAACCAAGTGGGTTTGATGGTGTGTTTAACTCTCTTCGAATTAATTGATTAAGTCATTCAGAAATGGAATTTTGATCGAAGTTCCTGAAGCACTTCTATAAAATATTTCTTTGTGACCGGACTTAGGAATTTTGACACCTTTTTTCTTCCAAGTTATGCAAACAGAGGAATGATCACTACAACAGGTCTGTACAGAGGACGCTTCTATTATATTAGCTTTGTTGTTGACATAGATGTGGTCAATTAGAGTTCTTGAATGATTTGTGATACGAGTCGGAACGTCAATTATTTGTTCCAAATCATAAAGTTCATACATTTGTTTCCATTTTGTTCCTGAGAATGTTAAATCAATATTAAAGTCGCCAAATAGTATTATTTATTTCGATTCAAGGATTGCAGCATCCATCATCGAATTAAATCTGTCATA
>CM065707.1:35099540-35102040 GCA_017654935.2 Phymorhynchus buccinoides | reverse complement strand
TGATGTGATCATTCAGATAGGGCGATAGAATGATGTGATCATTCAGATAGGGCGATAGAATGATGTGATCATTCAGATAGGGCGATAGAATGATGTGATCATTCAGATAGGGCGATAGAATGATGTGATCATTCAGATAGGGCGATAGAATGATGTGATCATTCAGATAGGGCGATAGAATGATGTGATCATTCAGATAGGGCGATAGAATGATGTGATCATTCAGATAGGGCGATAGAATGATGTGATCATTCAGATAGGGCGATAGAATGATGTGATCATTCAGATAGGGCGATAGAATGATGTGATCATTCAGATAGGGCGATAGAATGATGTGATCATTCAGATAGGGCGATATAATTCTGTGATCATTCAGATACGGTGATATAATTTATAATTCTGTGATCATTCAGATACGGCGATATAATTTATAATTATGTGATCATTCAGATACGGCGATATAATGTATTATTATGTGATCATTCAGATACGGCGATACAATTTTTAATTCGATTAGATCTTGTGCTACGCACTGAGGCGTTTACATACATTACATAAATTATATCGCCGTATCTGTGTGATCACAGAATTATAAATTATATTGTCGTATCTCAATGATCACAGAATTATAAATTATATCGCCCTATCTGTGTGATCACAGAATTATAAATGATATCGCTGTATCTGAATGATCACTTTATTATATCGCCGTATCTGAATGATCACGTAATTATCAATTATATCGCCGTATCTGAATGGTCACAGAATTATAAATTATATCGCCGTATCTGATTGATCACAGAATTGTAAATTATATCGCTGTGTCTGAATGGTCACAGAATTATAAATTATATCACTGTATCTATCGCCGTATCTGAATGATCACAGAATTATGTCCCTGTATCTTAATGATCACATAATTGAAAATTCTATCACCGTATCTGAATGATCACAGAATTATAAATTCTATCGCCGTATCTGTGTGAATCCATAATTATAAATTGTATCACCGTAGGCTATATTTGTGATCACATATTTACAGAATTATAAATAGAGAATTATGAATTACATATAATACACATAATACAGAATTATAAATTATGTCACCATCTAAATTATCACAGAATTATAAATTCTATCGCCGTATCTGAATGATCACAGAATTATAAATTCTATCGCCGTATCTGAATGATCACAGAATTATAAATTCTATCGCCGTATCTGAATGATCACGGAATTACAAATTATACTGCCACTGTTCAAATTCATTTGAGTAACACATATTAACATACAAAGACAATATTATTAGGACTTAGTGATCATTTTTTTCCTATCTGGCATGAATGAGTGATGTCAGAAATGAATTGCTCCTCGTTTACAAAAATCAAATCGAGTATATTGGCTTTTTGTCCTTCTCTGGAGAAAGGAAGACCTGAAACTATCTATGTTGTTGCTGTTGTCGTTCCCTGGCTTAAAGACTCCAGGGATCATCCCAACAGCCGAAGCACTTGAACACTATGGTACAAATGCCCCAACTAGGGATGTGAACAATACGTGTGTGACCGTTTTTGATTACTCCGCCACGTAGGCAGCCACACTCCGACTTCGTAGGATTTTGGACTGATGATGTTATGATAGGAGCTTGCCATGGCTAAAGACAATCACCGCATAACTATGCAGAACATAACATTTTGATGTAGCCTTGGTGTTCTAGCTTATGTCAATTGGTCTGACACAGCCTTATGCCAAGGCAAACTTTGTATGTAAACGCCTCAGTACGTATCACAAGATCTAATTGAACTGCTATGTAGTAAATGTGAACACAAAAATATCCGTAATTTTCGCAGTAACCGTAAATGCAAACGCACAAATGTGATACACACACTAATTTAAAACTAGAGGGCTTATGTTTGCCTTTGAGAGCAAATATTACAGGATTGTTCTCCCCTAAATAATCATTTGCAAGTTATTCAATATTAATGTTGCCATATTTGTTAGTTTTCGTCCCCACTTCCGGTTCGAATTCATAGTGAAGTATTGCAATGTTGCTCTTTAGTAAACACTGAAACAATCAAAGGATTCCGTGCAGCCGTGTTCAAGTTATTGAAGATTAAAGTTTTGCCAAAATTTGCCTTTTTTTGCCATATTGTAGACAACGTTTGGCCTATCGGTTTAAGATTGGAAATATAGCATTGAAATAGTGTCCAATATTCCTGCAAACGTCAGCGAAATCGGATAAAAAACGAACAATTCCATATAAGGGAATTAGTGAAAGCGACACAACTAAATTTACATAAATTTGAATAACTTCTAAACTATTCAACATATCGTTAATAAACTCCTGTCCGACCTGGGCCAGAGTAAGGACTACACAATCCAATAGTTGGTTTTGTGACGTCACTTCCGGTTTTGGCTATTCCGTGAACCAAATAAAAACTGCCTGACCATAGCTAGGGCACTTCCTGTTTGGTTCGTAGTGCCGGTTCGGTTTTATACCGGC
>CM065707.1:35089540-35092040 GCA_017654935.2 Phymorhynchus buccinoides | reverse complement strand
ATCATTCAGATACGGTGATAGAATTTATAATTCTGTGATCATTCAGATACGGCGATATACTTTATAATTCTGTGATCATTCAGATACGGCGATATAATGTATTATTATGTGATCATTCAAATACGGTGATACAATTTTTAATTCGATTAGATCTTGTGCTACGCACTGAGGCGTTTACATACATTACATAAATTATATCGCCGTATCTGTGTGATCACAGAATTATAAATTATATCGCCGTATCTCAATGATCACAGAATATTGTCGTATCTCAATGATAAATTCTATCGCCGTATCTGTGTGATCACAGAATTATAAATTATATTGTCGTATCTCAATGATCACAGAATTATAAATTATATCGCCCTATCTGTGTGATCACAGAATTATAAATTATATCGCTGTATCTGAATGATCACTTTATTATATCGCCGTATCTGAATGATCACGTAATTATCAATTATATCGCCGTATCTGAATGGTCACAGAATTATAAATTATATCGCCGTATCTGAATGATCACAGAATTGTAAATTATATCGCTGTGTCTGAATGGTCACAGAATTATAAATTATATCACTGTATCTATCGCCGTATCTGAATGATCACAGAATTATGTCGCTGTATCTTAATGATCACATAATTGAAAATTCTATCACCGTATCTGAATGATCACAGAATTATAAATTCTATCGCCGTATCTGTGTGAATCCATAATTATAAATTGTATCACCGTAGGCTATATTTGTGATCACATATTTACAGAATTATAAATAGAGAATTATGAATTACATATAATACACATAATACAGAATTATAAATTATGTCACCATCTAAATTATCACAGAATTATAAATTCTATCGCCGTATCTGAATGATCACAGAATTATAAATTCTATCGCCGTATCTGAATGATCACAGAATTATAAATTATATCGCCGTATCTGATTGATCACAGAATTATAAATTATACTGCCACTGTTCAAATTCATTTGAGTAACACATATTAACATACAAAGACAATATTATTAGGACTTAGTGATCATTTTTTTCCTATCTGGCATGAATGAGTGATGTCAGAAATGAATTGCTCCTCGTTTACAAAAATCAAATCGAGTATATTGGCTTTTTGTCCTTCTCTGGAGAAAGGAAGACCTGAAACTATCTATGTTGTTGCTGTTGTCGTTCCCTGGCTTAAAGACTCCAGGGATCATCCCAACAGCCGAAGCACTTGAACACTATGGTACAAATGCCCCAACTAGGGATGTGAACAATACGTGTGTGACCGTTTTTGATTACTCCGCCACGTAGGCAGCCACACTCCGACTTCGTAGGATTTTGGACTGGTGATGTTATGATAGGAGCTTGCCATGGCTAAAGACAATCCCCGCATAACTATGCAGAACATAACATTTTAATGAAGCCTTGGTGTTCTAGCTTATGTCAATTGGTCTGACACAGCCTTATGCCAAGGCAAACTTTGTATGTAAACGCCTCAGTACGTATCACAAGATCTAATTGAACTGCTATGTAGTAAATGTGAACACAAAAATATCCGTAATTTTCGCAGTAACCGTAAATGCAAACGCACAAATGTGATACACACACTAATTTAAAACTAGAGGGCTTATGTTTGCCTTTGAGAGCAAATATTACAGGATTGTTCTCCCCTAAATAATCATTTGCAAGTTATTCAATATTAATGTTGCCATATTTGTTAGTTTTCGTCCCCACTTCCGGTTCGAATTCATAGTGAAGTATTGCAATGTTGCTCTTTAGTAAACACTGAAAACAATCAAAGTATTCCGTGCAGCCGTTTTCAAGTTATTGAAGATTAAAGTTTTGCCAAAATTTGCCTTTTTTTGCCATATTGTAGACAAAGTTTGGCCTATCGGTTTAAGATTGGAAATATAGCATTGAAATAGTGTCCAATATTCCTGCAAACGTCAGCGAAATCGGATGAAAAACGAACAATTCCATATAAGGGAATTAGTGAAAGCGACACAACTAAATTTACATAAATTTGAATAACTTCTAAACTATTCAACATATCGTTAATAAACTCCTGTCCGACCTGGGCCAGAGTAAGGACTACACAATCCAATAGTTGGTTTTGTGACGTCACTTCCGGTTTTGGCTATTCCGTGAACCAAATAAAAACTGCCTGACCATAGCTGGGGCACTTCCTGTTTGGTTCGTAGTGCCGGTTCGGTTTTATACCGGCAGTGTTGGCAATCTACTTTGTAGTAATTTCTGGAAATATGAACGAAATCCTTTGAGCCGTTTTTGATATATTCAACATTGAAACATTCGCCGATTTCGCGGTTTTTTGGCAACATTTTCCCGAAAATTCGCCGAAATCATTTAATATTTCAAATTTCATATACCTGTATGGTCCTGCAATTCTTCTGAAAATGTCAGCCAAATCAGACCCCGAAAAAGGGGAAGAAAAAGAATTAAAAAAATATTTTTTACAAATTAACGCAATAGTATTCTCCTT
>CM065707.1:35079540-35087040 GCA_017654935.2 Phymorhynchus buccinoides | reverse complement strand
ATGGTTGAAATATGTTTAGACCATGATAGATTGTTGTCAATAGTAACCCCTAGTAATTTACATGATTCAACTTCTTCTAGTGGATTATTACACACTTTAAGGTTAGGTAAACTGTGTTTTAAGTTTTGACGTTTCTGACGAGTAGTTATTAGCATGAAATTTGATTTTCCAGGATGTATGGCCATATTATTTTTTTCAGTCCAGGTTACCAAATTATCTACATCGTTTTGAAGGAAAGAACAAACATTATTAGGATTTTCATCTTTTGTATGTAGGGTTGTGTCGTCAGCAAAGAGCTCGCATTGAGATTCTAAATGAAGGGGTAAGTCGTTGATATAAATTGAAAATAAAATAGGCCCTAGAACAGACCCCTGGGGAATTCCATATTTGACTAGTTTGGGGGGAGACATTACAGAATCACGGAGAACTGCTTGCATTCTATTGTTTAGGAAGGATGCTATCATATTTACAGAGTTAGAATTTAAGCCATAGAGAGTAAGTTTACTTAAGAGAAGAGTGTGATCAATCGTGTCAAAGGCTTTAGCAAAATCTACAAAAACTGCGCCAGTAAATAAATCATTATTGATGTTAAGATGCCACTCTTCTACAAGGTTAGTGAGCATCGTATGGCAGGAATGTTTCTTCCTAAAGCCGTTTTGATTTGGGTGAAGTAAATCATGCTTAACGAAATGAGACTGAAGGTGGTGTTTAAAATGTTTTTCAAGGGGTTTTGACAGCACTGGTAGTATAGATATGGGGCGGTAATTTGAAGGGTCAGACGTATCTCCGGATTTAAAGATGGGAAGTACTTTAGCTTCTTTGAAAGCTTTGGGAAAACAACATTTATCAATACAGAGGTTGTAAAAGTACGTGACATGCTCTGAAATAATGGGTGCAGATATAATCAATATTTTACTGTCTAGACCGTCTAGTCCATAACACCTCGATTGTTTTAAACTGCATAAGTCCTTATACACTTCATGCACACTAATATATGGAAAACAGAGAACAGAGAGAGAGAGAGAGAGAGAGAGAGAGAGAGAGAGAGAGAGAGAGAGAGAGAGAGAGAGAGAGAGAGAGAGAGAGAGAGAGAGAGAGAGAGAGAGAGTGTGTGTGTGTGTGTGTGTGCGTGCGCGCGTGTGTGCGTGTGCGTGCGTGCGCGTGCCGTGTGCGGGTGCGTGGGGGGGGGGGGGGGGGGGGGGGGGGGGGGGGGGGGAGGGGAGGGGGGGGCACATGTGTGACACGTCAGAATGATTCAAAGTTGAAAGGACCAATGTTTATGGGATTTTCGAGTCTGCCAGGAAACAACATGATTCGTACTGAACTGGGTTGTGATTGAAACTGGGCTATTTTCTTATTTACTAATACTGTTAACAAACAAGCAGACACATGGCAACTGGGAGATAAAGCACAATACCTCAAAAACAGAGCCAACAAGCAAACAAACAAACAAACAGACCGACACCAACAAACCACAGACTTCACTCACCGACGAACGAAGTTTGTTTAAAGCACAGAACGAGTTGATGCGATCTTCGATGGACCTTGTCGTGCTCTTTTGCTGCCTTCTTGTCACGGTGGTGTTTGTCTTCGTTGTTGTTCGTCTGCTCCTCTCTCTGCTTCAAGATGCTGTTGTTATTGTTGCTGCTGCTGCTGCTGATGTTATTGCTGGGTGTGTTTTTTTATAATGATATTGTTGGTACGTTTATTGCTGCTGCTGTTATTATTGCTGATGTCGTCGTCGTCGTTGTTATTATTATTATTATTATTATTTATTATTATTATTATTATTTCTCCCCCTGCGTCTTCTTCTCTTTCTTCTGTAGTCTCTCTTAACAAGTGGCAGATGTTTCCTCACACAACGTCAACAGTGGATACAATGAACAGATTTCGTCAGAGCTCAAAGTTTGGTGTTTTCGATTCGAGTCTCCCAGGTAGTGTGAAGGCTCGTGCTCCACTTTCGGCAAATGTTAAGATCAGCTCCCTCCGCTGTTCCAGGGTGAAGTTGGCCAATCAGCTTAACGGAAAAGGTAAATCGGAGGGAGCTGATTGGCCCTAACCCTAAGGCTTCACCCTGGAACAGCGGAGGGAGCTGATCTTAACATTAGCCCCACTTTCAACACAACACAAACACACCTGCTGCTCACTCCTGCTGTGATAGAAAACCCGCCACCAAGTTTGTTTGGACGGTGTACAGAATTTGTTTCTACACCCCCACCCCTTAAAATGAAAGCTTATTTTTTCCCGATCTTCTTCTCTTTTCTTTATTTTTGTTATTTTTGGTTGTTTACTGATTTTATTTTGATTGGTTGATTAGCTTGGTATAGACTAGGGACAGGTCACTGACATGTTTCCTGGAATTCCTTTTAACGTATTCGCTGCATAATAATACGCTTCACGTGTGCAATGTTCTCGAAGGTACAAGAGAATTGAAAGCAAGTAAATGATTGTTTTTCATTTTCAGTGAAGGTGAATTGAGTTCATCTTTATGTTCACAGTAGTTTCGCGTTGCTTGCCTTTCATGCACGGAGTGTGTTTTTTTCTGCCAAAAAAATATATAAAATAGAACTGGTCTGAAGATCAAGATCTCATTTTATTTTTGTTTTTAGTGTCAACGTTGGCCGCTTTGTTTATTTGCAAATGATATTAGCGTACAGCCGGGGTGTTTTGTTTGCTTTGCTTTTGCTCGTTTTGGAAAATGTTGTTGTCTTCATTTGACGAAATTATAAAAAAACCCAGTGTTACACAAATTTAGAGGAACGAACCATGTTATTCTTCTTCACGCTGTGCCGTAACAACATACCCTTTTCTTAATGTTGAACCCTGTAAAGGAAATATAGAAACGACATAAAATATAGAGATGGTTTGGAAAATAATGCGCAGAGAAGGAAGAAAGTGCGTTTAACGACCTCCGGCCTGAAATAGGTACATGTGGGACATTTTGTAAATGCACAGATCGCGGGAGGATCCTGGAGGTACTGCAATACCAGGAACGTCGAGATAAATGAAGTTTGATCATGCTCACAGAGTTTGGAGTGAGTGAGAAGGAAGGAAGAGTAGGGGGGAGAGGGGGGTAGGACAGGCATTTACGACCTGGGTCTGTATTCACGTTGGTATAGTATATGAGACTTGCTTCCTTCCTTCTTTCCGTGATGCGACCACAGCCACTGCTGACTATTTTTTCGCTGTATCTCGTATTCCTCTGTGGGGACTGTTTATTTCTCTCCAAGAATACAAGGTTCAAAGCAAAGCAAAAGCAAAATAATATTTAGGTATTTATATATATAATATATATGCAGAAACAAGATAACAGCCGCACAAGCCAAACTTCCCACTCCACACAACTCTGTAGGACTAAAATGTTGTTGCATTTTCAAATGCAACAACATTTTAGTCCTACAGAGTTGTGTGGAGTGGGAAGTTTGGCTTGTGCGGCTGTTATCTTTTTCTGTATTATTTGATTCATCTGTCCTGCACAGCTCACCATCTGATGGTGATCGTTGGTCTATGCATTTGAAATGCAACAACATTTTAGTCCTTGTGTCACGGGTAGCACCGTGTCCTGTTTTGTATAATCCTTTAGGGGCATAATTTACTTGGAGTGGGCAAGTGTACCCCGACACCGTTCTTTTTTTTTTCTACTTTCTTCTCTCTCCAATTTTGCTTGTTCAGCTTTATCCCCATCGCGAGATGTGTTTTCACTGTTGCACGGACTTTTCCTGTTTCTCCACTTTCTATTTCTTTCTCTAGAGAGCTCTTTGCTCACGCTAGGCCTTGCTATCTTTGCTTCGACTGTTTTACTGGCAGACTGTTCTTGACTGCGACGCCGACTGGACATTATGACAACTTGACGAGACTTTATCCTTTTGAAACAGCCCCGTCTGTTTCTGTGAGGGAAGTTTTATTTTAAGCCTAGTATTCTCTAATACTAGGGGTGTGCGCCCTGGTACACCTAACCTTGTTGTTGGTTAATATGCGTATTAACCTGGAAATTGAGCTGACGACATTTTGACTGCGACAAGACTTGACTTTATCCTTTTGAAACAGCCCCGTCTGTTTCTGTGAGGGAAGGTTTTTTTTAAGCCTAGTATTCTCTAATACTAGGGGTGTGCGCCCCTGTACACCTAACCCTGTTGTCGGTTAATACCCTTATTGACCTGGAAATTGAGGTTTTCAGCTTGGAGGAAAAGCTGAGTAGTTTTTGACCTGACGACTGACTTGACTGACTACACGTTTCTTCTTTCCCTTCTCCCTGTCACTGTGGGAGCCGCGGCCTTCCTTCCTTCTTCTTCTTCGTTCACGAGCGAGATGGTTAGTAGAGTGTCTTCTTATTATTTCTCTCTCTTTATTTTCCATCTCGGGGTTCAAGTTCTAGGTCCATATTTTGTATTCCATTTCCCCTGTTAAAAAGTTCCCCTCCTTTTCCATTTATTTTCTCCCTAGAGTTTTTAATTCTTCTATTATTCCTTTGTTTAAAATGTTTCCTTCATAAAATGTTATTCTTGGATTGAAGTGTAAAAAGGTTTGTTTCCGAGTCAAATATTGTAACTTTAAATAAAGTATTTTTCCCCTTTAGCTTATTTTTGTCCGGGCGTTTCGTTGACTAGGGAAGGGGCTAGGTTTCACTGTTAGTGGTGCGCCTTGTCACTTCCGGCCCACCTATCTCTCCCCTCCCCTCAGTGTTGCTTCTTTGCAGACGATACGAAACTTGAGCAAAAGGTTTGTTTTGTTGTCTGAATAAATGTTTGTATTATCAGGACTTTATTGTGGTTATTTAGTACCTCCAGAATGGTGCTTGCTTTTAAGTATTGCAGTCGTCGTTCTGTGCATTTAATCTAAACTTTGTATTGTTTGCAAGACTGTTTGAGCTAGATTCAAGTGCTTCGCATTTTAGCCTGGATTGTTCGAAAGTACTTTGTAGGCATTTTACCTTGTTCTTATCAACTCATTTATAATTAATGAGAGGTTGGAAATTGACCAGGTGTAATATGTTTCACTGTAACATTTTCTATGTAAGATATTTAGAAGTTGGGTTGGTTCTCTCCCTTGTTGGGGTTTTGTTTTGTTTTTCCCTTGGTGATTGAGAAGCTAGCGTTTTAAGCTTTTCAGCTGAATAGTGACTTAAGCAGCAGTTAATATTACAACCTGTTTGGGTTTCTCATCTTCTTGGGTAAAGGACTAGTATTTAATTGCCCAAGTTTATGGTTAGGCAGTAGAGTATTGAATGCCAACTTAGCTGGGTAGACTCTCACGATGTGTTGGCCACCCCATTGCTTCCCCTTTACCTTTACTCGTCGCGTCTTAGCATTGTACTCATGGTAACATATACTGTGCAGCGCTTATTCCTTCTGTGACTTCCTGTCCTGAAGTCTCTACGCTGGACCCGACCTGAACTGGAGGTCGTTGCCTCGACGTCAAGTCCCTGCAGACGTGAGGTCTTCACCGTCCGCTGCGTGACGTGAGGAGCTGTGGTCCTGCAGGTGTTTCCTGGGAGCGACAGGACTCTGTGCCCCGTCATCGGTTGCCTCCTCCCCTACGTTCGGCGGGCCCCTCTTCGTAAACTGTAAGACTACCTTTTTCGACTACACTCGTTCTCCAAGGGCTGCATCCATCTGCTGGAGAATGGGGTGGGGGGAAGTAGTGTAGGGGGTGGTCATTCAGGACTTTACTTTTTTTTAGTTGGCATTTTCTACCCGACTCTAGTAAAGAAATTAGGACCGTGAGGCCCCCGCGCCTGGATAGATAAAATAGTGTCCGTGGAGACAACGAAGAGACAGTAGTTAAGATTACTGTGATGGCGTTGTTTTTTTAAATTTAATAATAGCAAAATAGTAGTGGGCAGGTTTTTTCCTATTCAACAGATCTTGACCCTCGAGTCATGCGGTGTTAGTGTTTTGTCTTTTAGAGGAGTTATTGTTTATTGATTTGATGACGTTTGAGGCTTTGCACCTTCACTTTTCTGTTGCGGTTTTTGAGGAGGTGCTACCTTTTCTCTAAAAGGGTGAAGTCCGGTGCACTCTGACTGACAGAGTTGACTAGAAGTTTGTAAGAAATCAACTGGATTTTTGCTAGTGGGCTTTTTGGGTCTTTGTTGAAGCCTTTGTGCTTAAGTGGGTTTTTTTTTGGTGTGATATAAAGCGTGGCAGGCGAATGTTAAAGGGGTGAATATCTCCAGGGAGAGTTGGACTGGTTTTCTCCTCGCTGATAGACCCATTTATTTTTGGTTAAGCCAAGATTCCTTGTCTTAGGTTTTTGATTGATTACCTCCCTTGGTCTGGGAGCTGAGAAATTGACCCAAGTACATAGTGGGGGTGTTTGTGTGTGTGCGGCTTTCATTATTTATTTAATGTAAAGCATTTTGTATCATCCAATTTTGTTTTGAATTGTTCTGTTTTTTTGTAAATAAAATTAGTTTTCGTTCGTACTTCAAATCGTTTACGTCTTAGAGATAGGGTGTGAGTGTTGGGTGAATGGTTTGGTTTCTGTTGTCGTGAACTCGTCCCCCACGTGACACCTACAGAGTTGTGTGGAGTGGGAAGTTTGGCTTGTGCGGCTGTTATCTTGTTTTTGTATTATTTGATTCATCTGTCCTGCACAGCTCACCATCTGATGGTGATCGTTGGTCTATGCATGTGAAATGCAACAACATTTTAGTCCTACAGAGTTGTGTGGAGTGGGAAGTTTGGCTTGTGCGGCTGTTATCTTGTTTTTGTATTATTTGATTCATCTGTCCTGCACAGCTCACCATCGGATGGTGATCGTTGGTCTATAGGATTTATTTCTTAACTATATAATATATAAGCTATCCACAAAAAGTTAAGGATCACTTGCAAACTAATTCATAACTTTCCAAATAAGAAAGCCAATGCGTTGAATTTTGGCCAACATTTAATTCAATGCTTTAGTGATAACGATACACAATTGCCTTCAATTTCGAGCAATCGTTTGGTCTGTACATTTGATCAAAGTGGGTACGTATCGAAATTTGATTTCCCAAAGTCATTGAAATCACAAGACAGGGCATTCTGATGCTCCCAAAAGTTCAGTAATGCGTGTATCCGCCATGGCTGTTCTGGCACTCGACGCAGCGAGTCCTCATGGAGTTGACCAGGGTGGTGAAGATCCTCTGTGGAAGCGCCTGCCACTCAGCCTGCAGCATCTGGTAGAGGTGCTGGGCATCCCTGGGAGGGGGGTGGTTGCTCCTCACTTTGCGATCCAGCTCATCCCAGAGGTTCTCAATCGGGTTGAGATCGGGACTGCATGCTGGCCACTCCATTCTGTTGACTCCAGACTGCTGCAGGAAGTCGTTGACCACCCTTGCCCTGTGGGGGCGAGCGTTGTCATCCTGGTAGACAGCCGGCGGTCCCATCTGCTGCAGTGTAGGCACAGCCAGCGGTCGAAGGATCTCATCCCGGTATCGGAGGCCAGTCAGGTTACCCTGTACATGATACAAGGGTGTTCTGTGGTGAAGGCTGAAGGCCCCCCAGACCATTACAGAAC
>CM065707.1:35067040-35074540 GCA_017654935.2 Phymorhynchus buccinoides | reverse complement strand
TAATTTGTGATTGTGTGTGTGTGTGTGTGTGTGTGTGTGTTTTTGTGTGTGTGTGTGTGTGTGTGTGTGTACGCTTGTGTGTATATGTGTGGTTGTGTGTGTCCGCACGTGTGTGTGTGTGTGTGTGTGTGTGTGTGCGCGCGTGTGCGTGCGTGCGCGCGCGTTAATATCTACTCACATTTTTAGGTAGAGAGTTTCGTGGATTTTCCCTTTTTCTTTTTTTCTGAATATGTGTTCACTCTTAACTTTTTATATTCTCTCTCTCTCTCTCTCTCTCTCTCTCTCTGCTCTCTCTCTCTCTCTCTCTCTCTCTCTCTCTCTCTCTCTCTCTCTCTCTCTCTCTCTCTCAGGTTTCTTGCTCTGATTTCTACTCAGTGTCTTCACCCTTATTCCTCATTTTTTGTCACTTTTTCATCACATTGAAAAAAGAGTTAAGCTCTGAAACGTCTGTGTTATCTTCAATAAAGGACTTATACCGAACCTACAGCTTTTGTGTTTTAGCCTGTGTACAATCTCACGAAAAATATCAAAGCATCTAGAAAATGAATGGCGCTGACATAGAAAGAACACAACCCGAGCAGTTGTACCTTCTTTACGGCACATCGTAAGATACAGGGTGTGTGTGTGTGTGTGTGGTGGTGTGGGGGGGGGGGGGCGGAAACTCGTTTTCACGGCCTACCTTGCATTCTAACACTCAATCACACTATTTGCGAGACGCTACGTTGCCATTTCATTTGCGGTCCATTAAGCCAAAAAATCGAGTCATTTTTCGTAATTTTCAACCTTCTATAACGTACATTTCTATAACGTACATTTCTTTCTTTTATTTGGCCGGGGTGGGGTGGGGGTGGGGGGGGGGGGGGGGGGGGCCGGAAACGCTGTAACACCCCACCCCCCTCCTAGATCCGCCCCTGACCTTGGTCAATGATGTATAGTCTAATACATTCGAAGTGCAAGACGAAAAACAAAACCACCTCGACAACGTTTATATCAGGAAGAAAACATTTGGACTTAGAGACTCTTGACTATTTCTACCACAGCGCACTGGCGAAGAAGAAAAATGGTGCTTTACGTCCTCTCGGTCTGGCACAGACACATATGGGACATTTGTAGATACAAAGATGGTGGGAACAATACTGGAGGCAATGCCCGGAGGCAGTGCAACACCAGTAAAGTCCCGATTTTTTAACAATACAGATAGGTGTAGCGGTAACCACGCCTCGGTTAAATCTCATTGGCTATGGTACCGCCACAATGGTAATTGTCTACAGCGCAGTAGCGTTTGATGCAGAACCATTATATAGGCTCGGAACTATTGAAAACGCTGTTTCTAATTGAAAAAGAAATAATGTGCACGCATAATTCTGTTGGGGTTCCAACTGAACGGGGGAGAGGGAAGGGGACCCTGGCTGGCTGGGTCAATACATTATTTAGTTTAAAAGAGTTGTTTTTGCCCCGTTTTGTTATGATTGTTTTTACACGGCATCATGTCATGGTACCCGCTGAACTGGGCCTTTGCTGGCTGATGTGTGTGTGTGTGTGTGTGTGTGTGTGTGTGTGTGTGTGTGTGTGTGTGTGTGTGTGTGTATGTATGTGTGTGTGTGTGTGTGTGTGTGTGTGTGTGTGTGTGTGTGTGTTTGTGTGTGTGTGTGTGTGTGTGTGTGTGTGTCTTACTTCTACACAAAATCTTTTCTGTCACAAGTCAGAAAAGACCACACCATGATTCAGAGTGAGAATGGGCAACTTTATTATTTAAAGAGCCAAAACAGCGATGCTAATTTCAATGATATAACAAATTGTTGGGCAACTTTATTATTTAAAGAGCCAAAACAGCGATGCTAATTTCAATTATGTAACAAATTGTTAGGCAACTTTATTATTTAAAGAGCCAAAAGAGCGATGCTAATTTCAACGATATATTTGGGCAACTTTATTATTTAAAGTGCCAAAACAGCTATGCTAATTTCAATGATATAACAAATTGTTAGGCAACTTTATTATTTAAAGAGCCAAAACAGCGATGCTAATTTCAATGATATAACAAATTGTTGGGCAACTTTATTATTTAAAGAGCCAAAACAGCGATGCTAATTTCAATGATATAACAAATTGTTAGGCAACTTTATTATTTAAAGAGCCAAAACAGCGATGCTAATTTCAATGATATAACAAATTGTTAGGCAACTTTATTATTTAAAGAGCCAAAACAGCGATGCTAATTTCAATGATATAACAAATTGTTGGGCAACTTTATTATTTAAAGAGCCAAAACAGCGATGCTAATTTCAACGATATAACAAATTGTTAGGCAACTTTATTATTTAAAGAGCCAAAACAGCGATGCTAATTTCAATGACATAACTAATTGTTGGGCAACTTTATTATTTAAAGTGCCAAAACAGCTATGCTAATTTCAATGATATAACAAATTGTTAGGCAACTTTATTATTTAAAGAGCCAAAACAGCGATGCTAATTTCAATGATATAACAAATTGTTGGGCAACTTTATTATTTAAAGAGACAAAACAGCGATGCTAATTTCAATTATGTAACAAATTGTTAGGTAACTTTATTATTTAAAGAGCCAAAACAGCGATGCTAATTTCAATGACATAACTAATTGTTGGGCATCTTTATTATTTAAAGTGCCAAAACAGCTATGCTAATTTCAATGATATAACAAATTGTTGGGCAACTTTATTATTTAAAGAGCCAAAAGAGCGATGCTAATTTCAACGATATATTTGGGCAACTTTATTATTTAAAGTGCCAAAACAGCTATGCTAATTTCAATGATATAACAAATTGTTAGGCAACTTTATTATTTAAAGAGCCAAAACAGCGATGCTAATTTCAATGATATAACAAATTGTTGGGCAACTTTATTATTTAAAGAGACAAAACAGCGATGCTAATTTCAATTATGTAACAAATTGTTAGGTAACTTTATTATTTAAAGAGCCAAAACAGCGATGCTAATTTCAATGACATAACTAATTGTTGGGCATCTTTATTATTTAAAGTGCCAAAACAGCTATGCTAATTTCAATGATATAACAAATTGTTGGGCAACTTTATTATTTAAAGAGCCAAAACAGCGATGCTAATTTCAATGATATAACAAATTGTTGGGCAACTTTATTATTTAAAGAGCCCAAAAAGCGATTCTAATTTCAATGATATAACAAATTGTTGGGCAACTTTATTATTTAAAGAGCCCAAAAAGCGATTCTAATTTCAATTATATAACAAATTGTTGGGCAACTTTATTATTTAAAGAGCAAAACAGCGATGCTAATTTCAATGATATAGCAAATTGTTGGGCAACTTTATTATTTAAAGAGACAAAACAGCGATGCTAATTTCAATTATATAACAAATTGATACCATTCACAAGACCTTGTCATGATGTAAGATTTTAGTTGCATAACACAATTACCTCATGAGAGCATGATTGAGTTAAATGCGACGATAATAATCTTAATTGGCAATGCATTAATTGGCTTAATACTGTAATTGCAACAAACTAATGATTATGAGTTTACAAAATTGCCAGATATTACACAATGCTAAGACAAGAGTGACACTTTATCTTCTTTTTGGCACAAGGTGTTCTCCACAGATTGTTCGACTAAGTTGTAGATTAGACACCCTCCACCCCTCCACCCCTATAACATTTTCGCTTTGAAACGACGCCCAGAAGCAACATCTTGCCGTGCTCGGGAAAGGGATAGGGTTAGGATCAGCCTAGGATTATTGTCATGAAACTGATAGAAGCAAACTGTGAGATTGAGAGTCGTAAACATGAGGTGCGGGGAGGGGGGGGGGGACGGGTGTCTAAACACCAACTGTTCCGGATTTTCCTCCCGCTGGTGCCATGTCCAAAGTCCTTACCAGCTTTAGCGTGACGCCATCAAGATCATCTGAAGACCAAAGGAAGGAAAGGCGGGAACAAGGGAGCTAAATCTTTCCATGAGAAATTGTTGTCTGTTTGCGAGAAAGGGTTGCTTCCCCTAACATGATTTTGTTTGTTTGAAAGTTAAAAAAGCGTAGGCCTGTTCTTTTTACCAGAATTACACGACGCCCCCCCCCCTCTCTCTCTCTCTCTCTCTCTCTCTCTCACACCTCCTCTCTCTCTCTCTCTCTCTCTCTCTCTCTCTTTCTCTCTCTCTCTCTCTCTCTCACACCTCTCTCTCTCTCTCTCTCTCTCTCTCTCTCTCTCTTTTCCTCTCTCTCTCTCTCTCTCTCTCTCTCTCTCTCTCTCTCTCTCTCTCTCTCTCTCTCTCTCTCTCTCTCTTCTATCCAACAGGCGGCAATAGCTCCATCGGGACAGTACATCATCCTCATTAATATCAGTAAAGCATGGTGTGCCTCAGGGCTCAGTCTTGGGTCCCATTCTTTTCACCATTTATATAAAAGATTTACCTTTACACATTTCCTGCCCCTGTGAACGTTTTGCCGATGATACTACTATACACGACAAGAACAAGACTGCTGACTTAGTACTTACCAACTTACAAAATGACGTGAACAACTTAGTGACATGCACTGAATATGACCACATGGCCCTTCATCCTAAAATATCAAAGCTTATGCTAATTACCACAAGGCAAAAGCGACAAAACATAGTTACAGTCTGATTTACAAAAAATAGAGTACATGACAAGTTTATAGAAGAAGTGGATTCGCATACTATACTTGGTCTGGGGATTGACCACAATCTTTCTTGGTCGTACTATGCCTCTATTCTCACTCGTATGTTATCTTTAAAAAACACATTTCAACTAAACAGATTCAAGCACTTTCTTAATATTCACACCAGAAAAGTCTTCTTCCATTGATATATTTAGCCTGACATTGCTTATGTTTCAACTTCTTGGGATCAAGCAAGCAAAGACTGTCTAAGACGTTTAGAAAGTATTTATAAACGTGCATCATCAACACTACAATAAAACTGTTAAAATACTTCCCTTCCTCTCCAAATGCCAATTTAATAAGGGTGTATTAATTTTATGTATAAAAGTTTAAATGGACTATGATCTCCTTATCTATGTAAAACGTTTCCTGTAACTCAGGTGCGGAATAAAGAAACCATACTTCTCCCCCGACCTAGAATCGACTTGTTTATATCATCGTTGACATACTCAGGTGGAAGGTTGGTGGAATGAAATTCCTGAGTGCATTAATAAAAACTAAAAGCCACATTGCTGTCATTTAAAAGATGCTTTCATAAATATTTATTCGAAAGATTATAACAACTCATTTCTTCCATTTTCTAAACCTATCTATTGTGCATTTTATAATCCTAGTAAGTCCGCATGTCTGTAGCTTATGCTCTTCTTATTGATATTGTTAAATTGTCAATTGATTATTTGTCTAACTATGATTTATGTGTGTGAAAGGAATTGTGAGAATGTTGATTTATATTTCATGTTGTCCTTGTTCTTGGGATTTGTTGCATTTGGTTGTTACATTGTTTACTTTTGAACCATTTGAGTTTGTTTTGTAATTGAGTTATTTATTCACTTCATGTGTTATTATTTTAGAGGACCTGATGAAAAGAAGCAGTTATTTATGCTCAGTTTATCCTCATTAAAAATGTCGAGTTCGCGTTCGAGTTCGAGTCTCTCTCTCTCTCTCTCTCTCTCTCTCTCTCTCTCCTCTCTCTCTCTCTCTCTCTCTCTCTCTCTCTCTCTCTCTCTCTCTCTCTCTCTCTCTCTCTCTCTCCCCAACTAGCTTTTGATCACTTGAGTGTCACGCCACCTGGCGGTGAAAGGATTCAGCTAACTCGGCCACTGAAACAGCGACTGTCAAAAACAGCGATTCTGCTGAAGAAAAAAACCGTTGTTTGTATTTCATTTCTTATAATCTAAATACTGAACCGATTTTAACGAAATGTTTGTCCTCATTGTGATTCTACAACCAGGGTGTGTAGAATCTCTGTGACCAGTCTACTCGACCTCCACGCCCCTGTCTTCCGTCGCAAGATCTCCAGTAGGCCTCCATCGCCGTGGTTTGCTTCTGTGGCACCTGAGATGACTCAGGCTAAACAAGAATGCCGCCGTGCAGAGCGCCAGTGGGTTAAGACTGGACTTGAAATTCATAAACAGATCTTTCGAGCCATGAACAAAATTGTGTCTGACATTATAGATAAGGCCAAATGCTCTTGTTTGAATGCCCAAATTCTCGCTTGTAAGACTTCGCGTCAATTGTTTAGTTTAGCCAACTCCCTCCTTGGTAAATCAAAGTCCACACCTCTACCTTCCTCTATCCCTGTGTCTGAACTCCCTCAACATTTCTCTAATTTCTTTCACAGCAAGATAGCCACTATCCGCCAAAATCTTGATTCTCAATCTGCTCCACCATCAACAGTCCCTGATCCCTCCTTTTCTGGCACTATGTGGTCTGAGTTCCGCTCTGTTTCCACTGAAGAGATTAAGCAGATTTTGACCCAAACTCAGACTAAAACCTGTGCACTTGACCCTCTACCTTCATCTCTCTTCTCCCAGTGTCTTGATGATCTCCTTCCTTACTTTACATCCATCATCAATGATTTTCTATGTTCGGGGCGCTTTCCATTTCATTTCAAATCTGCAGTTGTCAAACCCCTCTTAAAGAAGCCCAGTCTCGATCCTGAAAATCTAAAGAATCATCGGCCTGTTTCTAATCTTTCATTCCTTTCCAAACTCACGGAAAAGGTGGTTCTTAAACAGCTGTCTGACCATCTTCAGGTTAACGATCTTTTCTATCCAAACCAGTCTGCTTATCGAGCAGATCACAGTACTGAGACAGCCCTCTTGAAGATAGCAAACGATCTACTCACTGCCATGGATGAAAACAAGGTTTCTCTTCTCTCTCTCCTCGATCTTTCTGCAGCGTTTGATACTATTGACCACACTATCCTCATTTCTAGACTTCACACCTCCTTTGGTCTATCTGGGGCTGTTCTTTCCTGGTTTTCTTCCTACCTCTCTGATCGCACACAGACAGTTTTTGTCAATGGTTCTTCATCTCTTCCAAAAGGTCTTCAGTTCGGTGTGCCCCAAGGTTCAGTCTTAGGCCCTATACGTTTTGTCCTTTATACGCAGCCTCTCTCCGCCATCATCAACCAGCATTCTCTTCTACATCATAGCTTTTCTGATGACAATCAGCTGTACATTTCTACCCACCTGAGTCAGCTATATCAAATGATTTCTTTATTCTAAGTTGTGCATTTCTGCTGTTAAAACATGGATGTTCTCTAACAAACTGCAACTAAACGCTGAAAAGACAGAGATGATTCTTGTAGCCTCTAATCACACAATTAAAACTCAGGTTCTCCCACGTTCTGTCGACATTGATGGCACTGAGATCAAGCCATCAACATATGTCCGCAATCTAGGTGTTACTTTGGACCAAACCCTTTCTTTCAAACAGCATGTTTCCAATGTTTGCAAGTCTTGTTACCTAGAACTTCGAAGAATTAGTTCAATCCGCCGTTTCCTTTCGCAAGATGCCCT
>CM065707.1:35049540-35062040 GCA_017654935.2 Phymorhynchus buccinoides | reverse complement strand
GGGCTGTTTAAGTAGTCGAAACCAAAATTGTATGCATCTTCTCATTGTGGAATATCACCAAATGAACGGGTAGACCAAGCTGCAAAAAAGGCAGCTAAAAATCGTAACAACGCAGTCTCAATTATTGTTCCCTTAGATCGGGGGGGGGGGGGGGGGGGGCTGCTATGCTGGATTGGTCGGTCAGCCTTCGCCTCTGGTCTCTGTCCTTTGTACCTGGCGTAAAGAAATGTTGTTATTAATTGGTCTAGTTTTGCTTTTTGTTTTTGTCAACACTTTCTATGTGCCTTGATAGCTGTGTGGGGAGGTGTGGGAAAGGGGGTGGGGAGTGCTTCCTTGTGTTTTAGTGTTTAGTGTTATTACTGCCTTGCGTGTGAGGGGTGCTTCCTTCTCTGTGTTGTTACTCAATTTAACGTCCTTCCACTAAAAGTGATTCGGACAAAATTGTATTGTAGTGTGATGTTGGTGTGGTGAGTGTGTGTGGATGTGCCTGTGAGTGTGTGTAAGCATTAGTAAGTAAGTAACAGGATAGCTATGCAGGCTTAATCATAACTCCCTCCACCCCCCACCTCATTAGAATGTTAAACTTACGCTTAAAGAATATAACCGAACAATGAACAATGTTAAAGATAAATATTAAGTGAACTACTTAATAAACATTTACAAACTGAATCAAGAATAGAATAACTGTTTAGAATACTGGGTAGAGACAATGGTGTCGATCCATTAGTAAAACCGTCAATACCCGAATTCTGGAAAAGTTCTCTTGCTATTGGACAGTGAATCAGTAAATGACTGACACCCAAAGATTCACCACACATTCATTTAACATTATTGCAATATTTTGTCTTAAATGAATTCAACCGAAGTCTATGTACCAGACTTTCAATCTCCCTGGACGAGAAAGTAACATGTTAGTGTATTAGTGTAATGTTTTTCCGTTGCATCTATCGTTACATTTAATACAGTTATTACAATATTGAACGCCGAGTTCATCAATACAGTTTTGACATTTTCTTGTCATGTTTTGTTTATAATTGAAAAACATTCTGTCAGATCTAAAAGAAAATTAATTGATACTGCGTCATTAATATTTTGAGCTGCCTTTTTTGCAGCTTGGTCTACCCGTTCATTTGCTGATATTCCACAGTGAGAAGGCACCCAACAAAAAGTAACGGTAATGCCTTTCAAAGAAAGAAGGTGTTTTATATGATTAATTTCTATTACCATGTCAAGTCGCATACATGAATTGGGAGACTTAATAGCATACATTGCTGCTTTAGAATCAGCACATATTAAGATAAGAATGTTATTTATAGGAAAACCTAAAATGAAATCCAAAGATGCATAGCAAGTAATTCAGCGCTATATATATAGACAACATTCTACCAAGATGGAATAACTTTTCTACTTTTAAGTTGTGAATAGCGAAAGCTGCTCCCGTGTTATTATCGTCTAACACTGAACCATCTCTCTCAGCACATCTTGACCTTTACCGAATTTTTTTCTTTATCTTGTATAGATTGATAAGTACAAGTTGATTGATAATAGATAAAAACAATGTTATATTAAACGTAATTTTATGGAAAATAAAATTATTTTATGAATTAAAGTATTTTAGAATAATTATTTCAAAACCGGGAAGAGGGTTCTTCTCTGTTTTTTAGATTTTCTGGATAAAAACACTTATATAGCCTTTAACCCTTTCACCGCCAATGTCGCATTTATGCACCACAATGGTTTAACACCCATGTCACTAAAAGGTATCAAATCAGGGCCTGTTATCTGAAGACCCTATTTTCTTAATTTTTGGGAGGTAAGCATAGGCCTAATGTTAGACATGTCACAGAGGAATTCACAATTTGCAGATTTTGTTCTCTACCCAGTTTAATGGTATGTTCTGGCTGAAAACTGTCTGGCAGCGAAAGGGTTAAGGCTGTATAAGTAAAGATCCACTTCTTTCAAAGCTCATTATATTCTATGCGTGTGTAGCTGTCAGACCTGTTTACCCATAAGATTTCACCATATTTTGTACACATATCTGACAAAAATATGGTACATGGGAAGAAAATATGGTGAAATGGTGAAGAAAAATCTATCTTTGCTGTATATTGCCAATGCCTGATTCAGGAAACTGGTGCTATCTATGTGTGTGTGTTGTAAATAAAGAATGACACTTTTAACATGGTATTTCTATAAGTTGTTTTAAAAATGTATGCATGTTTGACTTTTTTTTTAATAAACTTTCCTGTTGGAGTACTCCTTTTTTTGTGAAAAATACACTTATTTTGGATTTCGAATACACAAAACACGATTTCAGGGTAAACAAGTCTGAGCTGTATGTGTTCTCAAAAGTTTCACTCATTACAAAATCTTTAAAATTTAGGCAAACAAGTAGATTTGTGACACACTCAAATCACATTTAAAACTTTCACTGACGAGCAACACTGGAAAAACGAGTTATGGTAGTAAATTTACATCTATGTGTTTTGCCAAAATTTACAATAAATGGACTGTGTGAATTTCAGAAGACAATGTTTTGTTTGCATACATGTCTATATAATTATTTTAAAATTAGAAATGTCATTTTTTCTATTCATTTTCATTTGAAGTACAATTACTGGTGTGGGGGTTATGTTTTGATTGATTTAATTGCTGATTTAATTGATTATTACGTTGTCAGTACTTTAAAGTGTGTTGCAAATGTAATGCTTTGTTGTTTGTTATTCAATGCAGCAATACAAAAATTAAAACTGGAAATGCCACTCAAAATTTTTAAAGTGTTCGAGTCAATGTTTTTCATGTTGTAAATTAAAATATTCAAAGCAAAATAAGTGTGCCATAGTTATGCAATTCGTACCACTGTCACGTAGTTCGTACCTCCTACATCTTTTGAACGGCGCAGTCAAAAACGGCATTCATGAGCCTGTTTTATGTGACGTTTGATGGGAAAATGACATAAGATTTATTTTGACGTCACAGAGACTAACTGGAACATTTAGAAGAAAGATTAACCTTTTGTTAAAGCCAAGTGAGTGTATGTATGCGCACATGTGCACGTGTGTGTGTGTGTGTGTGTGTGTGTGTGTGTGTGTGTGTGTGTGTGTGCATGATTGTGTTGCTGTTCAGGTGTGTATGTTCTAAGGTGTTTGTATTGTTGTCATGATAGGGGCTGTTGGCCTAAGTCAATAAAATATGTCATAGTTCAGAGCTCTCTCTCTCTGTGTGAGTGTGTGTATGTTATGTGAGTGTGTGTATGCGCACATGTCCATGTGAGTGTGTGTGTATGTGTGTGTGCATGATTGTATTGCTGTTCAGGTGTGAGGCAATAAATAAGTGTTAGAACTGTAAGGGGGGGGGGGGGGAGGGGGAATGATGGACATAACTCGATATATTAAATATAAGAGATTTGGCATGAGAGTGTTTGTAAAATTCTTTTAATGCGCATATTTATTTTGTCATTGTCATCAATTTGTGTTGTTTCTTTTATGTGTGTGTGATGTGCTGCATGAAAATTATCCTGTACTTGAGGACATAATAAATTATTGATTTATTGATTGATTGATAAGATGTTTTGTTTGTATGTTTGTCATGATAGGGGCTGCTGGCATAAGTCAATAAAATATGTCATAGTTCAGATCTCTCTCTCTCTCTCTCTCTCTCTCTCTCTCTCTCTCTCTCTCTCTCTCTCTCTCTCTCTCAAATTTCACTCGACACCTCTCTATGCTCCAAACTCAATATTTTTCATATCATATTTTATTTCATCTGTTCCCCATCTCTTTGTTTCCTCTCTGTTTTGTTGTTTTGTTTTTGATTTGTTTACATAATAATATTTCGAATGAAATACTACTTAGCTAAGCATCATCACATGTAATCGCAAACTATTCATACATTATTTACGAGTTAATAAGGTAATAAAAATGTTTTTAACATTATATGTCGTTGTGAAACATTGACAAAACTCAGTTCTTCTTCTTCTTCTTCTATCACTCAGACAGTTTCCTGTCAATTATGAGCGCAGATGCGTCATGCTGCCGTTATGCGCCTAACTAAGAAAAAGTTAGGCCCAGCAAGTCCGACTTTGGCTGAGGAGGAAATCGTTTTGAAAGTGTTTCTTGCAAAAAAGGCAGGAGAATGGGCTGGTAAGTCAGAAAGATAGTAGTTGACAGTAAGCAAAGGGAAAAGAGAGTAACAAATTAGAGGACGTTACAAGCACAGCACTTCCAGAAAGTGGCAGAACTATTTGTACAAAAGACCCCCTGGAATCCCTGTGGGGGGAGAACTCAGTTCCAGTTCAAGTCATGTTATCTATTGTCATTCTTCTTAATTTTAAGACATTGGAAAGCAACAAAAATCTGGTTAAATGATTGCGAGATGATATTGTGATCTGGATTAACACCTTTCTTGACAAGCATGCTGAAACTAATCTGATGACCGTTTGCAAATGATAGTATAACAGAATTATTTGCGCTTTTTGTGTCCAAGCAAGGAATTATCGAAATAAAAAGAATCTGGTATTTTAAATTAACGAGGCAAACCTGGAGATGTTTGTTTCAATTTTAGGTTTGTTTACATAAAATTGTTAATAAAAGATTAATGGAAAAAAAAGAAGAAAAAAGTAATGATTCTATATTTCAAAAGATATACTATACAGTTAAGCATCATCACATGTAAGCGCAAACTATTCACGCATTACTTATAAGTTAATAAGGCAATACATTTTTTTTCTAACATTTTATGTCGCTGTGAGGCATTGACAAAACTCAATTCTTCTTCTTTTTCTTCTTCTTCTTCTTCTTCTTCTTCAGAAGGCCGAGAGGAGAATAAGGAAGAAGAAGAACAAGACGAAGAAGAAGAAGCAGTGTGTTCAGTTTTCATTACAGGTCTTGTTGTTACTGGTGTCCAGGGTCCAGTCATCCGGGCAGAGACACTGGTAGTTCAGGCCAGACGTGGGGATACAGATGCGAGAACACCCGTGGTCACCACCACTGCAGCCATTTTCTGGAAAACACAAATCAGCATAATGGAACAACGACAACATCCGAACGAAATTTTATTTATACAGGGTAATGAATAAGTATACATACTTTTTTACACCCAGCCCTGTAGTAAACGAAACTATCTAATAAACAGCAATTTTTAAAAAACATGCAATGAAAGAACATAATAAACAACAACCATGAATAGCATGTAAAGAGAGAGAGAGAGAGAGAGAGAGAGAGAGAGAGAGAGAGAGAGAGTAATGAACAATGAACAACTGTTTAATGACCAGGCCATCTGCCCATGTCTGAAAGAGAGAGAGAGAGAGTTGCTCGTTTGTCATGATATTTATTAAAATTCGTGGTTATGCAGATCCTCCCCCCTCCTCCATTTCTCGGTTTTTTCCGGCTTTTCAGTTTTGTCTTTCTTACTGCATATTGAGCACTTTCAACCTTTTTCGTGTTCTATATTTAACGTTAACCCTTTCACCGCCAAAGTCGCATTTTAGCACCACAGTGATTTAACACCTATTAGGTCACTAAAAGGCATCAAATTGGGGTCTATTATCCAAAGACCCTATTGTCTGAGTTTTAGGAAGTAAGGATAGACCTTATTTTATATATGAACAGAAGAATCCCCAATACTGCAGATGGGTTTTGTTCTCTATCCAGGTAAATTTAATGGACATTGTTTGCTGAAATATGGCTGGCGGTAAAAGGGTTAATGTTAATGTTCATCCATTTATACAATTAAAAACTTGCATTCAATAACAGTAGAAGATAAAAGGCAGGACGGAAAGAACGCAATGAACCAAGACTGTGACAGTGCATAAAACGGTCCGCGGCTGTTCCGCATACATATGAAATAATGGCCTTTATCATTATTGTGCACAATTATTCAACAAAGATAATTAGCTGAAAAGGTTGATAAAATACAGCTTAATATTTGCTAAGAAAGGCAAGTCTGAGAATGCGGGGAGAGCCGAGATATCGAAAGGGGAGGGGGTTGATCTGCGCCTGTACCTCCACCAATATTTCTGCTTTGTACTATTTTTTTATCTTAGTACATCATAAGCCTTGCTTGTTGTTGCTTTAGTTATGCTGTTGCGTTTGTCCATGTTTTTGTTTGTTTTCGAAAATGAAATGTTTTAACCACAGAGAGAGGTCTGAAGTTTGAATGTTGTTGGGTTTTTTAATTTAATAGGCCTCTTAGCCCGTATACGCGTATCAGCATAAATAAATGTAAACAATTACCAAGACAAATCATTTACATAAAAATAAGCAGTTCATAAAATTAGAGAAAATAATATATAAAAATAATATTTAGGTACAAGGTTTTTTTTATAGAGCATAGACAAGTGTTCGACTTCTAAAAGCAAACACATTGGATTGGAAAATGGAAAGAGAAGCATTTCTTAATATCTGTAGGCAATAAAACTAATTTACATGCATTAAGATGCTGATGGTAGTCTTTTGGAAGGAGTTCGAATAAGAAAGTGACAGCGAGAGAGAAAGATAGACAGAGATAGCGAGAGAGAGAGAGAGAGAGAGAGAGAGAGAGAGAGAGAGAGAGAGAGAGAGAGAGAGAGAGAGAAGAGAGAGAAATGCACACAGCCACACAGACACGCATGCATACGCGCACACACAGAGTGATAAAACACACACACGCGCGTGCGCTCGCACGCACGCATCGCACACACACAGTGACACATACACGCACGCACGCACACGATCACACACACACACACACACGCGCGCACGCACACACACACACTGACACCACACACACACACACACACACACACACACACACACACACACACACACACACAGTGATACACATACGAACAACACACACACACACACCACACACACACACACACACACACACACACACACACACACACACACACACACAGTGATACACATACGAACACACACACACACACACACACACACACACACACACACACACACACCTTGCGGTCCGCCTGCGTTGTCATGCACGTGGAGGTCAAAGACAGGGTAGAACGTTGTGGAGCCAACCTGCTCCATGCTGCCTCCAGCTTTTGGCAGACGTTTGATTCCACTGAAGCACACACACACACACACACACACACTTCAATTCACACACACACACAACCTGCTCCATGCTGCCTCCAGCTTGGGGCAGACGTTTGATTCACTGAAGCACACACACACACAACACACACACACAACACACACACACACACACACACCACACACACACACACACACACACACACACACACCACACACTTCAATTCACACCACAACTTGCTCCCTGCTGCCTCCAGCTTTGGGCAGGACGTTTGATTCCACTGAAGCACACACACACACACACACACACACACACACCACACACACACACTTCAATTCACACACAACTTGCTCCATGCTGCCTCCAGCTTTGGGCAGACGTTTGATTCCACTGAAGCACACACACACAACACACACACACACACACACACACACACACACACACACACACACACACACACACACAAGAACTCATCCGTCAGGGTGCCCTTTAACGGCCCTTGGTGTTTACGGCCTTTGGTCAGAGGCAATCTGACACACTGTGTTTTACTTTCAAAATGTCGGCGCTCGGATTTCCTGGACTTTTCGTGGGCTGATTATTTACTCACAACGTTGTTTCCAAGCTGGTTCTTACTCTCAGCCGTTTTGGAAGCAAATCACAAGCGACTGGTCGTGTGACGTCATCATTGATCATCAAGTTGGCCTTCATTGGTACATGGTAATCTGAGAGGTCATAGCTAGGCAAATTGCGGCGTTTTTTTAGCAAAGTCTTTGGATTCTTTTCCGAGCAAATAACAGGGGTGGGTAGAACATTTAGGGCGTTGTTTTATTCATTATTCGTGTCTGAGCACTGCCATGCCAAAATTATAATTATTTATTATTATTATTATTTAAGAAAATGTATATAGCGCTTCACCTTTAAGCTCTAAGCGCTTTACAATTGCACTAATGATTCATATTAAAAACAACCGCTTACATACCTCCACACAATCCTTCACATTCTTACTCACACACACATACACATGCGCACACAAAGAAATATGTACATATTAAACTAAAATATAAATAAAATACATATACACAATAAAATAACAATTTACAATCAGATTACATTAAAAATCCATTTTCAATTAATTTAATGTTATTGGCACATTGTGCACGTGCATCACAATTTCACTCAAGATTCATGTAACGCCTGAAAAGGTCTGGGACTCCCTCCGGCGCATTTTTAATGCTGGGCATGCTATATACAATATATATATATATTTTTTAACATCGCGTAACCGTTCGCACCATTGGCTACGATATTACTTCATCGCAAAGTTTATAACATTTATTTTGTATGTAGGCCTAAGTTCAAGCACTGAAACTGGCGTCTGAAATGTTCGAGTTTGTGTCTCTTTTGCCCATGGGCATATGTATGTACTACTATGCTCGCCGGCAAAACAAACTACACACATGCATTTTATTTGCGTATAAAAGTAGGGCTAATTCAAATCACTTCAAATTTTGCAGATGTCTAATTCAATTACTTGTGTACCCACAATCTTAAGTTTTATTGCAATTAGTACGATTAGTGGTAGCTCAACAAACAATACTTCCCTCAAATTTGAAAATAGCAACAAGTGCGTGGCTACACAAAAAGTGTGAACATTGGATGTGTCCAATGTAGTTGGCAAGGCAAATAACGCAACCCCCTAAGTTTAGCATCACAAAACACAGCTGTTCAACATTGGCTATGCCTACCCAAACAGCAATAACTTTAACTGTGTAAGTAGCAGTTCCTCGGGGCTTTCTGGACACATTGAAGAGGTTCATGAGACATCGTGTAAAAAGCTTGTCTTGCCAACTACATTGGACACATCCAATTTTCTTATTTTTTTGTGTAGCCACGCTTTTGTGATTTTCAAATTTGGGGTGGTATTGTTTGTTGAGCTATTGTAACGAAACTAATCGCACGAAGGCAATACAAATTAAGATATTGGGTATACAAATAACTGAATTAGACATCAGCAAAATTTGAAATAACTTGAATAAGCCGTTCTTTTTATGCGCAGATAAAATGCACACGTGTAGTTTCTTTTGCCGGCGAGTATACAACTACCCGGTAGTGCTAAGGGAAGGGACCCAAATGTAACGACTCCTGCCTCCGGCCAGAAGTTGAAAAACAACAACAACTGCGAAGTACTGTGGCCAAATGATACCTTCTAATAATGCAGTTCGTGAGTAAAATATCATGGCTTAGAAAGGTTTCTAGCGAAAACTTTTAATAATTTTCCAGATGCAAGCTTCTAACACTAAATGACGCAAATGAAATTGATTGGTTCTATTTTTAGTGTTGTTTTGGAAGAATAAAAATGCTTTAATGTCGGACACTAAGTTTCTTTAAAAGTCGAATAACTTTTGCTTTTTGGGGAAATGATGAGACCAAAATTAGCAGGAATATTGTAAACTGCATTCCCTATTCAGTGTAAGCAGTCTTTAATATTTTGTGTCGCATAATTCTGTTTTGAAGCTTTTGACCGATTTATTTTTGCGTCCAGACATTTGGGTCCGGCCCTTACCTTACTAGTGAACAAGTGGTACTACTTCTAGTCCTACTCGTCATCAACTTCATCATTCTCTTTTTCATCGTCATCATCGTCATAAAAATCATAGTGAGCGGCACTAACAGCAGCAGCAGCAGTATTTGCGAAACTCACATTCCTTGCGTAGTGCTGCAGACGTAGAGATAATCATTATAGAGAGCCAGGCCATTTAATCCGAAACCCTGCTCATTGTGGATTACTTGCTGGACACTGAAATCGTTCAGGCTGATTGAGGTAATAGGTCCGAAGTAATCCGCCCAGAACAGCACGCCCCCTGATAAATAGAAAAAGGAAAATGACAAAACAATCCGTGGTGTTAGGATATCTAGGTGCATGCAAATGCAAGTGAACGCTTTCCTTGTTAAAGACACACTGACGCACCACGATTAAGTCCCTTGTTTTTTTTTCTGGGTAGCTGTGACCCACATACAAATGCCCCCAACTTCAAATTGAGGCTACTCTTTAAAAAAGATGTATCGGTTTGAATTTGGGGGCATTTGTATGGGAGTCAGACCTGGTCAAAACAAAATTTATTTCCAGCTATAAGAGGGAAAACACGTTAATCCCGTGATTTTGACACGTGATCCCCTGGATGGGTTCTTTAAAGGTCTATGTGCACGTTAACAATATTCACAAAATATCGTTGTAATAATAAATGAAAAATACAAACAACAACACTAAAATTACACACAAACGTTTTTCGCCTTGTTGGCTTCCTCGGTAGTAAGCTTCAGGAATGAATGAACGCGTGAAGGTCCCAAAATATCTCTATTTAACAACAATATAATAATAATAATGAATAATATGTATTTATAGAGCGCTTATCTCCCATTGCAGGGAGCTCAAAGCGTTGCACAAAGGCCTAAACACTAACATACAGATAGACATACACATTAAAGACAAGCCAAGAATAAAAGAATAATCAACATGAAAACAAGTATCAATGAATATAAACATCAAAAATAAGTGAGGCTGTTAATACAAAATACATATAATATTAATATCTCTATTTCCCTCCTGGCAACCAGTTACATTTTTTTTTAAAAAAGGTTCCATTGGGTTATTATGACTGGCCTATCAATGTGTTGATATAATATGGGAAAAGAGTGGAATAAAATGTTAACGTGTACACAGACCATATATTGATGTGCCTGAAAGAATTGATTAGAAGAATGAGTCATACTCTAGTCCGAAAAATGGAAAATCCCGTTACATAAAGTGCGGTTGGCATTGTCAAGGAAAAGCGTTTTATGCTGTACATCTAAACACCGAAACCTGCCGAAAAGGTACGAACGACCTTAAAAAAAAAAAAAAAAAACGAAAAAAAACAATTGATAGGTTATCTTTGCATAGCAACCTTTATTTTTTGCAGAAACCTAAGATCCTCAAAATGCTGCATGCAGATAGGTAATTAGGATATCTAGGCCAAGTTTGAAAATGAAGGTCATTGGACAAGGGTCGAAGTCGCTGGAGCCGAAAATGCTGCCACGTGGCTGGTTGATCTAGCATAATCAAGCTCTAGTTTTCTTTTGTTGTTGTTCTTTACGAACCCGCCAATCGCAAACACAAGCACACGCACACGCACTCACACACATTATATGTAATTATGCACGCACACTCATGTGCCTGCTTGGGCACACAACATTAATTTGCATCTAGATCCTTATATCAAGCCTCTTAGCTGGAGTTCGTTTTGGTCCGTTTCGACCCGATTCGGTACGTTCCAGTGTTTAGATGTACCCTGTTTTGTGTGTGATTTCCATATGATTTTGAGGATCTGCATCCGACTCTGCCGTGTGCAAAGCCTTTGCTTCTTCAAATTTTGCGAAAATAAAAGGCCATAATATATTTTCTGTCTAAATATTCACTTTTATCTGTCCTCTCTTCTGTCTAAGGCCTGATGTTTCTCAGTTTTTTCTCAAGACTTGAGTCTTTTCTTCCGACAGAAGTGGTAGAAAATCCCCGGTTTTGTGGCAAAATGATGAATTGTTGATTGTTGCTCCGCACAGCGAAGAAGAAAAAGAAAATAGTCTTCGGTGTTATGTACATGTAAACAACGTTAACAACAAGCAATATCATCGGTGGTACAGTTTCCATCTCGACCTGAATGAAGCATAGCTACATGTTTCTGATTTATACAGGCAAATAATTAAAGAAAATGCTTCAAAATATATGATATGTATGCAAAACATGACTAATTTCTTGGTAGTCTATGAGTAAACTAATTTCACTTCAAAGTAAAAAGCGTCGCAATACCCACATTCTTTACTTACACAACTTTCAAACAAGCATAGGGGAAGGTGGGGCAGGTAGGGTGAACTTTTGTTTTTGATCTTAAGCACACATAGTTACATTAGCGACAGCATCTCAGAATCTTTCCACAGAAAGCTTTTACCCTTTCGCCATCAAAATAAACTTGATGTAATCTCTAAAATATTACCATTGTAAAAACAAAGCAAACACACACACACAGCCTCAACAACAAGGTACACAAACTGACCATACCTGCTCCACTGTGGGGCAGGAAGGGTCAACCCCATGGGGCATGCAGGGTCAACAAGAACTGAATGAAACTTTGACCAATCGGTCATGGCATTGCTTTTCTCAATGCTCCTGAAACTTGATTTTGGAGATTCATACAAGGGAGCGTACTCCACACCAGATCTGACGAGCGACTGTTCAGCTTTGAGCCCAACCCACGATCAGCAAAGCCCTCATCAGAGTCCTGCTCTTTGCTGACGATGCCACTGTCGCCTCACACACGGAGCAAGAACTCCAGTGTCTCACGGACATATTTTCACAAGCCTGCACAGGCTTTGGGATCGCCATCAGCCTGAGAAAACCGAATACTGGGACAAGGCCGTAGGCACCTACT
>CM065707.1:35017088-35049040 GCA_017654935.2 Phymorhynchus buccinoides | reverse complement strand
GGAAAATGTCTGTCCTTAATTCTACCATTTGGGGCAGATGGCATAAGGCCTCTGTTGAAAGTTGGGGGGGACATGGGAAACCTGGGATGAGGGGGTGTGGGGATGTGTGTGTGTGTATGTGTGTGTGTGTATGTACATGTGTGTGTGTGTGTGTGTGTGGTGTTGTTGTGTGTGTGTGTGGTGTGTGTGCCTCTTTCGACATGTCCGTTCGTCCGTCGTTCAGTCTGCTCTTCTCTCTGTCTTTCTCACTCTCTCTCACTTGCCCCCGAGTGTGTGTGACAAGCTGAGATTTATACCTGGGGTGATCGCTTTGTCATCACACATTTCTCGTTTTCCCCCCTTCTTATTCTTCGTTATGAGTGAGAAGCCACAACGGATAGTTGATATGAGATACCCCCCTCACCACCCTACCTCACCCCCCTATTTCACGTCCCCCTCTGTTTTATTCCCTCTACCCCATTCCCCTTCCCGTAGCTACGTAGCTGCGCTGTGCCAAATTGTAAAATGACTCCAAAACACTTAAGATAAAAAAATATACAAATATTGTATTTTGGTAATGTATGCATTATAACACACCACACACACATATACACACACAAATACACACACACACACACACAGACACAAACACACACACGCACAGCACGCACACGCACGCACACGCACACGCACGCACACGCACACACACACACACAACACACACACACACACACACTATTAATGGCAGAATTTTTTGAAAGGACGTAGATAAAACAGCAGGTGAGGAGACCAGGCAAGAGTAGTGTCAAAGTCGAGGTTAATTTGACAATGCCCCCCAATCCTAACCCTTCCCCCCCCCCCCTCACCTTCTCTCTCTCTCTCTCTCTCTTCTCTCTCTCTCTCTCTCCTCTATCTCTCTCGCGCTCTCTTCAATAATCTTGTAGACGGACTGGACAGAAATAAATCATATCGCGTTGCGAGCGCCAATCTAAATTGATGTTAATCACAACAAGACAAAAAGAGGCAAAACTACTACAAACTACTTTGTTTATGTATTTACAACACATTGTCCAGGTCAAAACACACACACAAAACCTGTCCAAGGAAACGTTTAGCACACAGGTCTGATTAGCTGAAAAATGATGTGGGTCAACCCACAATGTAGGAGGCGAAAGTCTAGTGTCTAGTGCCCTCTGACCCCGAGAGGTAAAGGTCGTTACTGCACGTTGTAGCTGCGCGTGAGTGGAAAACTACGGGCCAGGTGTAAGCAAGACAGAGATTCGTTGTGTTGGAAATGTCCCTGCTCCATAACCCGCCTGTGTGGCCCAAAGCCGCAACGCCACTCCTGGAACCCCTGGAAGAGACGCTTTGTGGTGAGTAGGCCGCTGGGTAGACCCCTATTAGTGGCAGTGCGTCCGCCCAGACTGAAGAGAGCCCTTGAGGCTGACACCAGAGACGCATGACGACAACAGAGGACTTCCCGCTCTTACCCAAAACGTGGGAAATGCTTTGGCTGAGTTTGGAAAGGCAACGAGAGAAAGAAACGAGAGAAAGCCCCATTACAAGCACACGTGCAAACATCCCGCCACCCAATGCATTATGTACACATGCACAATCACACAAGCAGTCACAGAAAATGATATGATGTTCCTCAACATATTGCAATATGCAGGCCGGTTCATGTCGAACAATCGCACTGATACTGTTAACACCGCAGCTTGTGACTAAGGTTATTAGTGTTGCATTTTCCTTGTAGGGTAAGACGGGGTAAAAAGCTCATTGGCGGGTAAGAATCCCACCCCAATTATCTCACACTTTGCCATTGAGACGCATGCTAGACATTACCGCTAGTCTCATGGGCAACGAATGTGACTGAAAATTGCTTAATTTCATGAGTTATTTGGCATGGGCTTCTTACCCGCCCTTGCGTCTGTTTACCCCGTCTTCCCCTAAGGTCGCTAGTGTTATTCCGTATCAATTCCAACCATTCAAAATTACCTTCTGTTGTCCAACCTCTGATCTGGTTGATGCTTTGTTGCACACAGGGTACTGGGTTCATCAGTCACCACTTACTACGTCATAATGATCTTCATTGTCCTACACACACACTAACACACACACACACAAAAACCACATTGAGCATATACATAGGAAGAGTCAGTCCAGGATCTTTTGTTTACAGAGGCTAAGGAATACTGGTGTCTGATCAGATATTCTTCAAACCTACTACCGATGTTGCATTGAATCTGTTTCTTACTGTGTCATTATTCTGTTGGTATGGAAGCTTGAGTGTAAGAAGTAACGTGTGTTTTTTTTTTTTTTTGAAAAAAAAGTGGGATATGGTGAATGTGTGCAGTAAGGTTGTGGGTGAAAGGCAGAGTTGTATGCAAGAGTTGTATGACAGACAAGTATTCAAGAAAGCTAGGAAAATTCTTATTGATAACAGTCATGTTCTGGCAAAATACTACGAAGTATTACCATCGGGCCGTCGATACAGAACTCTAAAACTGAAAATAAGAGCACAGAAAAACTTTCTTACCATTATCAATTCATCTGTTGAACTCTTAATTCACTGCATTGAGTGATTGTTTTTGCTGAGCAACCTGTCAATCTCCTTGGGATTGAATTTGTATTCGCATTCGTCCATTTTGCGTACTACAATATGGCAGTGTTAATTAGTTATTAGTTTATAATATTCTTTAATTGTTGATAAATGTGTATATTGTTGCTGGTTGTTGTTGTTTGTTGATAAATGTTTTTATTGTTGATGTTTTTCTTATGTGCACATGGCTGCAATTTCTCAGTTATTAGATAATAAAGATGATTTGATTTGATTTGATTGATTTGATTTGACACACACACACACACACCACACACACACACACCCACACACACACACCACACAACACACACACACATATGTGCAAACAGCTTAGGTCCTGCTAATATAACTCAAGACATAACAAGAAACCAGACTACAACTGCCCCTATTTTACCCCACCCCTCCAAGAAGCATTTGACCCTCCAAGTCCTCGGAGTGCCTTTGCTGCTAGTGAAAGGAAAGACTTGCACCTTATGTCACCGCATCGAAACTATTACATAATTGTAAATTATATCGCCGTATCTGAATGTTCAGAGAATTATAAATTATATCGCCGTATCTGAATGATCACAGAATTGTAAATTAATTATGTGATCAATCAGATACGGCGATATAATTTATAATTCTGTGATCATTCAGATACGGCGATAGAATTTATGATTCTGTGATCACACAGATACGGCGATATAATTTATAATTCTGTGACCATTCAGATACGGCGATAGAATTTATAATTCTGTGACCATTGAGATACGGCGATATAATTTATAATTATGTGATCATTCAGATACGGCGATATAATTTATAATTCTGTGATCATTCAGATACGGCGATATAATTTATAATTCTGTGATCATTCAGATACGGCGATAGAATTTATAATTCTGTGACCATTCAGATACGGCGATAGAATTTATAATTCTCTGATCATTCAGATACGGCGCTGTAATTTGTAATTCCGTGATCATTCAGATATAGCGATAGAATTTATAATTTTGTGATCATTCAGATACGGCGATATGATTTATAATTCTGTGACCATTCAGATAGGGCGATAGAATTTATAATTCTGTGATCATTCAGATAGGGCGATAGAATGATGTGATCATTCAGATAGGGCGATAGAATGATGTGATCATTCAGATAGGGCGATAGAATGATGTGATCATTGAGATAGGGCGATAGAATGATGTGATCATTGAGATAGGGCGATGTGATCATTCAGATAGGGCGAATGATGTGATCATTCAGATAGGGCGATTTAGAATGATGTGATCATTCAGATAGGGCGATAGAATGATGTGATCATTCAGATAGGGCGATAGAATGATGTGATCATTGAGATAGGGCGATAGAATGATGTGATCATTGAGATAGGGCGATAGAATGATGTGATCATTGAGATAGGGCGATAGAATGATGTGATCATTCAGATAGGGCGATAGAATGATGTGATCATTGAGATAGGGCGATAGAATGATGTGATCATTGAGATAGGGCGATAGAATGATGTGATCATTCAGATAGGGCGATAGAATGATGTGATCATTCAGATAGGGCGATAGAATGATGTGATCATTCAGATAGGGCGATAGAATGATGTGATCATTGAGATAGGGCGATAGAATGATGTGATCATTCAGATAGGGCGATAGAATGATGTGATCATTCAGATAGGGCGATAGAATGATGTGATCATTCAGATAGGGCGATAGAATGATGTGATCATTCAGATAGGGCGATAGAATGATGTGATCATTCAGATAGGGCGATAGAATGATGTGATCATTCAGATAGGGCGATAGAATGATGTGATCATTCAGATAGGGCGATAGAATGATGTGATCATTGAGATAGGGCGATAGAATGATGTGATCATTCAGATAGGGCGATAGAATGATGTGATCATTGAGATAGGGCGATAGAATGATGTGATCATTCAGATAGGGCGATAGAATGATGTGATCATTCAGATAGGGCGATAGAATGATGTGATCATTCAGTTAGGGCGATAGAATGATGTGATCATTCAGATAGGGCGATAGAATGATGTGATCATTCAGTTAGGGCGATAGAATGATGTGATCATTCAGTTAGGGCGATAGAATTTATAATTCTGTGATCATTCAGATAGGGCGATAGAATGATGTGATCATTCAGTTAGGGCGATAGAATGATGTGATCATTCAGTTAGGGCGATAGAATGATGTGATCATTCAGTTAGGGCGATAGAATGATGTGATCATTCAGTTAGGGCGATAGAATGATGTGATCATTGAGATAGGGCGATAGAATGATGTGATCATTCAGATAGGGCGATAGAATGATGTGATCATTCAGATAGGGCGATAGAATGATGTGATCATTCAGATAGGGCGATAGAATGATGTGATCATTCAGATAGGGCGATAGAATGATGTGATCATTCAGATACAGCGATATAATTTATAATTCTGTGATCATTCAGAGAGGGCGATAGAATTCTGTGATCATTCAGTTAGGGCGAATTTAGAATGATGTGATCATTCAGATAGGGCGATAGAATGATGTGATCATTCAGATAGGGCGATAGAATGATGTGATCATTCAGATAGGGCGATAGAATGATGTGAATCATGTGATCATTCAGATAGGGCGATATAATTCTGTGATCATTCAGATAGGGCGATAGAATGATGTGATCATTGAGATAGGGCGATAGAATTGATGTGATCATTCAGATAGGGCGAATAGAATGATGTGATCATTCAGATAGGGCGATAGAATTATGTGATCATTCAGATAGGGCGATAGAATGATGTGATCATTCAGATAGGGCGATGGAATGATGTGATCATTCAGATAGGGCGATAGAATTATGTGATCATTCAGATAGGGCGATAGAATGATGTGATCATTCAGATAGGGCGATAGAATGATGTGATCATTCAGATAGGGCGATAGAATGATGTGATCATTCAGATAGGGCGATATAATGATGTGATCATTCAGATAGGGCGATAGAATATAATGTGATCATTCAGATAGGGCGATAGAATGATGTGATCATTCAGTTAGGGCGATAGAATGATGTGATCATTCAGATAGGGCGATATAATTCTGTGATCATTCAGATAGGGCGATAGAATGATGTGATCATTCAGATAGGGCGATGGAATGATGTGATCATTCAGATAGGGCGATAGAATGATGTGATCATTCAGATAGGGCGATAGAATGATGTGATCATTCAGATAGGGCGATAGAATGATGTGATCATTCAGATAGGGCGATAGAATGATGTGATCATTCAGATAGGGCGATAGAATGATGTGATCATTCAGTTAGGGCGATAGAATGATGTGATCATTCAGATAGGGCGATAGAATGATGTGATCATTCAGATAGGGCGATAGAATGATGTGATCATTCAGATAGGGCGATAGAATGATGTGATCATTCAGATAGGGCGATAGAATGATGTGATCATTGAGATAGGGCGATAGAATGATGTGATCATTCAGATAGGGCGATAGAATGATGTGATCATTCAGATAGGGCGATGGAATTCTGTGATCATTCAGATAGGGCGATAGAATGATGTGATCATTCAGATAGGGCGATAGAATGATGTGATCATTCAGATAGGGCGATAGAATGATGTGATCATTCAGATAGGGCGATAGAATGATGTGATCATTCAGATAGGGCGAAAGAATGATGTGATCATTCAGATAGGGCGATAGAATGATGTGATCATTCAGATACGGTGATAGAATTTATAATTCTGTGATCATTCAGATACGGCGATATACTTTATAATTCTGTGATCATTCAGATACGGCGATATAATTTATAATTATGTGATCATTCAAATACGGTGATACAATTTTTAATTCGATTAGATCTTGTGCTACGCACTGAGGCGTTTACATACATTACATAAATTATATCGCCGTATCTGTGTGATCACAGAATTATAAATTATATTGTCGTATCTCAATGATCACAGAATAATAAATTCTATCGCCGTATCTGTGTGATCACAGAATTATAAATTATATTGTCGTATCTCAATGATCACAGAATAATAAATTCTATCGCCGTATCTGTGTGATCACAGAATTATAAATTATATCGCCGTATCTGAATGATCACAGAATTATAAATTATATCGCCGTATCTGTGTGATCACAGAATTATAAATTATATCGCTGTATCTGAATGATCACTTTATTATATCGCCGTATCTGAATGATCACGTAATTATCAATTATATCGCCGTATCTGAATGGTCACAGAATTATAAATTATATCGCCGTATCTGAATGATCACAGAATTGTAAATTATATCGCTGTGTCTGAATGGTCACAGAATTATAAATTATATCACTGTATCTATCGCCGTATCTGAATGATCACAGAATTATAAATCGCTATGTATCTTAATGATCACATAATTGAAAATTCTATCACCGTATCTGAATGATCACAGAATTATAAATTATATCGCCGTATCTGTGTGAATCCATAATTATAAATTGTATCACCGTAGGCTATATTTGTGATCACATATTTACAGAATTATAAATAGAGAATTATGAATTACATATAATACACATAATACAGAATTATAAATTATGTCACCATCTAAATTATCACAGAATTATAAATTCTATCGCCGTATCTGAATGATCACAGAATTATAAATTCTATCGCCGTATCTGAATGATCACAGAATTATAAATTCTATCGCCGTATCTGAATGATCACGGAATTACAAATTATACTGCCACTGTTCAAATTCATTTGAGTAACACATATTAACATACAAAGACAATATTATTAGGACTTAGTGATCATTTTTTTCCTATCTGGCATGAATGAGTGATGTCAGAAATGAATTGCTCCTCGTTTACAAAAATCAAATCGAGTATATTGGCTTTTTGTCCTTCTCTGGAGAAAGGAAGACCTGAAACTATCTATGTTGTTGCTGTTGTCGTTCCCTGGCTTAAAAGACTCCAGGGATCATCCCAACAGCCGAAGCACTTGAACACTATGGTACAAATGCATACCCAACTAGGGATGTGAACAATACGTGTGTGACCGTTTTTGATTACCCCGCCACGTGGGCAGCCACACTCCGACTTCGTAGGATTTTGGACTGGTGATGTTATGATAGGAGCTTGCCATGGCTAATGACAATCACCGCATAACTATGCAGAACATAACATTTTAATGAAGCCTTGGTGTTCTAGCTTATGTCAATTGGTCTGACACAGCCTTATGCCAAGGCAAACTTTGTATGTAAACGCCTCAGTACGTATCACAAGATCTAATTGAACTGCTATGTAGTAAATGTGAACACAAAAATATCCGTAATTTTCGCAGTAACCGTAAATGCAAACGCACAAATGTGATACACACACTAATTTAAAACTAGAGGGCTTATGTTTGCCTTTGAGAGCAAATATGACAGGATTGTTCCCCCCTAAATAATCATTTGCAAGTTATTCAATATTAATGTTGCCATATTTGTTAGTTTTCGTCCCCACTTCCGGTTCGAATTCATAGTGAAGTATTGCAATGTTGCTCTTTAGTAAACACTGAAACAATCAAAGGATTCCGTGCAGCCGTGTTCAAGTTATTGAAGATTAAAGTTTTGCCAAAATTTGCCTTTTTTTGCCATATTGTAGCCAAAGTTTGGCCTATCGGTTTAAGATTGGAAATATAGCATTGAAATAGTGTCCAATATTCCTGCAAACGTCAGCGAAATCGGATGAAAAACGAACAATTCCATATAAGGGAATTAGTGAAAGCGACACAACTAAATTTACATAAATTTGAATAACTTCTAAACTATTCAACATATCGTTAATAAACTCCTGTCCGACCTGGGCCAGAGTAAGGACTACACAATCCAATAGTTAGTTTTGTGACGTCACTTCCGGTTTTGGCTATTCCGTGAACCAAATAAAAACTGCCTGACCATAGCTGGGGCACTTCCTGTTTGGTTCGTAGTGCCGGTTCGGTTTTATACCGGCAGTGTTGGCAATCTACTTTGTATTAATTTCTGGAAATATGAACGAAATCTTTTGAGCCGTTTTTGATATATTCAACATTCAAACATTCGCCGATTTCGCGGTTTTTGGGCAACATTTTCCCGAAAATTCGCCGAAATCGCAATTCTTCTGAAAATGTCAGCCAAATCAGACCCCGAAAAAGGGGAAGAAAAAGAATTAAAAAAATATTTTTTACAAATTAACGCAAAAGTATTCTCCTTAAAGGGGAGAATCCTAACTGGGGCACTTCCGGTTCGTAGTTCCGGTTCGGTTTTATACTGGAAGTGTTGCAAATTTACTTTGGAATAAATTAAGAAAATATGAACGAAATCCTTATATTCAACAATATTTTGCTGAAAATTCGGCGAAATCATTTAATATTTCAAATTTCATATACCCGTATGGTCCTGTAAGTCTTTTGAAAATGTCAGCCAAATCAGACAGAAAAAGGGGAAGAAAAAGGAAAAGAAAAAAGAAGATGTTTTTACAAATGCAATAGTATTCTCCCTAAAGAGGAGAATCCTAAAAATACATTATTTCAAAGTCGGAGTAGGCCTACAACAGAATGGCAGTCCGTTTTCACTCACATTATTTCTAAACTAACGCGTTGCACTCAAGTTTCATCAAAGTCTAGAGAGTTCTATAGCCCATGACTACGGGATTGTAAAAGATGAAAGCATATAATATAAATATATATAATATAAATAATATATATATTAAACGAAAAGTAAAGGCAGAGGCTCGGGGTACGGGCCCGTATCTCACATTCTCCAGGCTACGGGTACGGCGCTCAATCACGGGACGCATAAATTGTGCGCAAATGTCTTCAAAAACTACTAATAACATTAACTCTGACATGTTCCTAACCCTATTCCTAACCCTATTCCTTACCAAGATGCGTTAAATATACGAAATAAGAAAATGCATTTTGTTGACGAAAAATTCGACTAGAAAGAGTTACTATCCCTGAACATGGTCTGAGTGTTGCAAGAATGCCGTACCTCTAGCCACTGTGAAAAGTAAATACTCAAATTCCTATTGTGTGTGTGTGTGTGTGTGTGTGTGTGTGTGTGTGTGTGTGTGTGTGTGTGTGTGTGTGTGTGTGTGTGTGTGGTATATGTGTGTGTGTGTATGTGTGTGTGTGTGTGTGTGTGTGTGTGTGTGGTGTGTGTGTGTGTGTGTGTGTGTGTGTGTGTGTGTGTGTGTGTGTGTGTATGTAGGTGTGTGTGTGTGTGTGTGTAGTGTGTGTGTGTGTGTGTGTGTGTGTGTGTGTGTGTGTGTGTGTGTGTGTGTGTGTGTGTGTGTGTGTTGTTGCTCTTTCATTTAACGACGTTTCACTTAAAAGTGATAATAGACATGAAAGTCTGTGTGAGTGTGCGCGCGCGGTTATGTGCATGTGTATCTGTGTGTGCTTAAAGTGCATATTTATATGTAACTTTAGGGGATGTACAAAATTATGCTAAATTAAAACAGATTAAAAAACAACAACAACAAAACAACACACACACACACACTCCAGAATTGAACTATTATAATAAAATCAAAATGCAAACATAAAAAAACAGCAATCATAGAAACGAGCCAACTGGACTTAACATTAAAGTTTGTACAAAATTCAAAAGAGATACGGCATCTTGGAATATACATTTGGATTCATTTTTTTCTCAATTCAGATAGGGTCGATTCAAAATAAGGGCAATAATATAGAAATATTTAAAATCAAGTCAACATTTTATTTCTTTTGTATTACTAATACTCTGTGTGTGTGTGAGAGAGAGAGAGAGAGAGAGAGAATACGAATACGAATACGAATACGAATGTTTATTGAGGGTTAATAGATAAGCATAAGCTTTTTTACACAATGCCCTCGAAAATATAAACACAAATCCAAATGAAAAAGAATGAAAATTGAAAAAAGGAGAGGAAAAGGGGGGTAGGGGTTAGTAATATAACAATTTAGGAAACATAAAAAACCATGAAACATTTCAAAGCACATGCATAGAATAAATGACAAATTATAAGAAACAATATTGTATTGATCATACACACACACACACGCGCGCGCGCGCACAAACACACACACACACACGCACACACACACACACGCACACACACACACACACACACGCACGCACACGCACACGCACACACATATATATATATATATATATATATACACACACAATATGACTGGCATATATTAAGAGTTTACAGTTTCATGTGCTTTACACATACTAGTCTTAGGCATGCAAAAAATGTAGACTTTGTTGCTGACATACTTATAATTTCTCTATGAGATCTTTATTGTAAGCTCTTTTAAAAGATGAAACGGTGTTAAGGTTTTTAAATGAATCTTTTAGATCGTTCCAAAGTTTACCCCCAGAATAGGTGAGAGATGTCATAAAAAGATTGGTTCTGGGACGAGGAATAAAAACTGTACATTTGCTACGCATATTTAAAGTAGGGAATCTTTTACAAAGATAAGTTGGGGTCACTTGTTTCATTATCTTGTACATAAAAACAGCTTTGTTTAAATGACATTTTTTATCCAGGGGAAGAATACCTAGTTCTTTATAATCACTGGTTAAAGGTGAGGACGACTTGAGAAGAACAATTTTGATAGCACGTTTATAGAGGCTTTTTAGTTTTTTTAAGCTATTTTTACTGGCAAGATCCCAACAAGTGGAAGCATAATCTATTTCTGGTTGAATATATGCATTAAAGAAGAGTTTGCGAGTATGACTATCTAGGAAATGCTTAATTCTGTTAAGTTGAAATATTTTCTTAGACAGTTTTTTAGAGATGGTTGAAATATGTTTAGACCATGATAGATTGTTGTCAATAGTAACCCCTAGTAATTTACATGATTCAACTTCTTCTAGTGGATTATTACACACTTTAAGGTTAGGTAAACTGTGTTTTAAGTTTTGACGTTTCTGACGAGTAGTTATTAGCATGAAATTTGATTTTCCAGGATGTATGGCCATATTATTTTTTTCAGTCCAGGTTACCAATTTATCTACATCGTTTTGAAGGAAAGAACAAACATTATTAGGATTTTCATCTTTTGTATGTAGGGTTGTATCGTCAGCAAAGAGCTCGCATTGAGATTCTAAATGAAGGGGTAAGTCGATATAAATTGAAAATAAAATAGGCCCTAGAACAGACCCCTGGGGAATTCCATATTTGACTAGTTTGGGGGGAGACATTACAGAATCACGGAGAACTGCTTGCATTCTATTGTTTAGGAAGGATGCTATCATATTTACAGAGTTAGAATTTAAGCCATAGAGAGTAAGTTTACTTAAGAGAAGAGTGTGATCAATCGTGTCAAAGGCTTTAGCAAAATCTACAAAAACTGCGCCAGTAAATAAATCATTATTGATGTTAAGATGCCACTCTTCTACAAGGTTAGTGAGCATCGTATGGCAGGAATGTTTCTTCCTAAAGCCGTTTTGATTTGGGTGAAGTAAATCATGCTTAACGAAATGAGACTGAAGGTGGTGTTTAAAATGTTTTTCAAGGGGTTTTGACAGCACTGGTAGTATAGATATGGGGCGGTAATTTGAAGGGTCAGACGTATCTCCGGATTTAAAGATGGGAAGTACTTTAGCTTCTTTGAAAGCTTTGGGAAAACAACATTTATCAATACAGAGGTTGTAAAAGTACGTGACATGCTCTGAAATAATGGGTGCAGATATAATCAATATTTTACTGTCTAGACCGTCTAGTCCATAACACCTCGATTGTTTTAAACTGCATAAGTCCTTATACACTTCATGCACACTAATATATGGAAAACAGAAACAGAGAGAGAGAGAGAGAGAGAGAGAGAGAGAGAGAGAGAGAGAGAGAGAGAGAGAGAGAGAGAGAGAGAGAGAGAGAGAGAGAGAGAGAGAGTGGTGTGTGTGTGTGTGCGTGTGTGCGTGCGCGCGCGCGTGCGTGTGCGTGCGTGCATGTGTGCGGGTGGGGGGGGGGGGGGGGGGGGGGGGGGGGGGGGAGGGGAGGGGGGCACATGTGTGACACGTCAGAATGATTCAAAGTTGAAAGGACCAATGTTTATGGGATTTTCGAGTCTGCCAGGAAACAACATGATTCGTACTGAACTGGGTTGTGATTGAAACTGGGCTATTTTCTTATTTACTAATACTGTTAGCAAACAAGCAGACACATGGCAACTGGGAGATAAAGCACAATACCTCAAAAACAGAGCCAACAAGCAAACAAACAAACAAACAGACCGACACCAACAAACCACAGACTTCACTCACCGACGAACGAAGTTTGTTTAAAGCACAGAACGAGTTGATGCGATCTTCGATGGACCTTGTCGTGCTCTTTTGCTGCCTTCTTGTCACGGTGGTGTTTGTCTTCGTTGTTGTTCGTCTGCTCCTCTCTCTGCTTCAAGATGCTGTTGTTATTGTTGCTGCTGCTGCTGCTGATGTTATTGCTGGGTGTGTTTTTTTATAATGATATTGTTGGTACGTTTATTGCTGCTGCTGTTATTATTGCTGATGTCGTCGTCGTTGTTATTATTATTATTATTATTATTATTATTATTATTATTTCTCCCCCTGCGTCTTCTTCTCTTTCTTCTGTAGTCTCTCTTAACAAGTGGCAGATGTTTCCTCACACAACGTCAACAGTGGATACAATGAACAGATTTCGTCAGAGCTCAAAGTTTGGTGTTTTCGATTCGAGTCTCCCAGGTAGTGTGAAGGCTCGTGCTCCACTTTCGGCAAATGTTAAGATGCTGTGTTGAAAGTGGGGCTAATGTTAAGATCAGCTCCCTCCGCTGTTCCAGGGTGAAGTTGGCCAATCAGCTTAACGGAAAAGGTAAATCGGAGGGAGCTGATTGGCCCTAACCCTAAGCCTTCACCCTGGAACAGCGGAGGGAGCTGATCTTAACATTAGCCCCACTTTCAACACAACACAAACACACCTGCTGCTCACTCCTGCTGTGATAGAAAACCCGCCACCAAGTTTGTTTGGACGGTGTACAGAATTTTTTTCTACACCCCCACCCCTTAAAATGAAAGCTTATTTTTTCCCGATCTTCTTCTCTTTTCTTTATTTTTGTTATTTTTGGTTGTTTACTGATTTTATTTTGATTGGTTGATTAGCTTGGTATAGACTAGGGACAGGTCACTGACATGTTTCCTGGAATTCCTTTTAACGTATTCGCTGCATAATAATACGCTTCACGTGTGCAATGTTCTCGAAGGTACAAGAGAATTGAAAGCAAGTAAATGATTGTTTTTCATTTTCAGTGAAGGTGAATTGAGTTCATCTTTATGTTCACAGTAGTTTCGCGTTGCTTGCCTTTCATGCACGGAGTGTGGTTTTTTCTGCCAAAAAAATATATAAAATAGAACTGGTCTGAAGATCAAGATCTCATTTTATTTTTGTTTTTAGTGTCAACGTTGGCCGCTTTGTTTATTTGCAAATGATATTAGCGTACAGCCGGGGTGTTTTGTTTGCTTTGCTTTTGCTCGTTTTGGAAAATGTTGTTGTCTTCATTTGACGAAATTATAAAAAAAACCAGTGTTACACAAATTTAGAGGAACGAACCATGTTATTCTTCTTCACGCTGTGCCGTAACAACATACCCTTTTCTTAATGTTGAACCCTGTAAAGGAAATATAGAAACGACATAAAATATAGAGATGGTTTGGAAAATAATGCGCAGAGAAGGAAGAAAGTGCGTTTAACGACCTCCGGCCTGAAATAGGTACATGTGGGACATTTTGTAAATGCACAGATCGCGGGAGGATCCTGGAGGTACTGCAATACCAGGAACGTCGAGATAAATGAAGTTTGATCATGCTCACAGAGTTTGGAGTGAGTGAGAAGGAAGGAAGAGTAGGGGGGAGAGGGGGGTAGGACAGGCATTTACGACCTGGGTCTGTATTCACGTTGGTATAGTATATGAGACTTGCTTCCTTCCTTCTTTCCGTGATGCGACCACAGCCACTGCTGACTATTTTTTCGCTGTATCTCGTATTCCTCTGTGGGGACTGTTTATTTCTCTCCAAGAATACAAGGTTCAAAGCAAAGCAAAAGCAAAATAATATTTAGGTATTTATATATATAATATATATGCAGATAACAACAAGATCCTACAGAGTTGTGTGGAGTGGGAAGTTTGGCTTGTGCGGCTGTTATCTTTTTCTGTATTATTTGATTCATCTGTCCTGCACAGCTCACCATCTGATGGTGATCGTTGGTCTATGCATTTGAAATGCAACAACATTTTAGTCCTTGTGTCACGGGTAGCACCGTGTCCTGTTTTGTATAATCCTTTAGGGGCATAATTTACTTGGAGTGGGCAAGTGTACCCCGACACCGTTCTTTTTTTTTTCCTACTTTCTTCTCTCTCCAATTTTGCTTGTTCAGCTTTATCCCCATCGCGAGATGTGTTTTCACTGTTGCACGGACTTTTCCTGTTTCTCCACTTTCTATTTCTTTCTCTAGAGAGCTCTTTGCTCACGCTAGGCCTTGCTATCTTTGCTTCGACTGTTTTACTGGCAGACTGTTCTTGACTGCGACGCCGACTGGACATTATGACAACTTGACGAGACTTTATCCTTTTGAAACAGCCCCGTCTGTTTCTGTGAGGGAAGTTTTATTTTAAGCCTAGTATTCTCTAATACTAGGGGTGTGCGCCCTGGTACACCTAACCTTGTTGTTGGTTAATATGCGTATTAACCTGGAAATTGAGCTGACGACATTTTGACTGCGACAAGACTTGACTTTATCCTTTTGAAACAGCCCCGTCTGTTTCTGTGAGGGAAGGTTTTTCTTTAAGCCTAGTATTCTCTAATACTAGGGGTGTGCGCCCCTGTACACCTAACCCTGTTGTCGGTTAATACCCTTATTGACCTGGAAATTGAGGTTTTCAGCTTGGAGGAAAAGCTGAGTAGTTTTTGACCTGACGACTGACTTGACTGACTACACGTTTCTTCTTTCCCTTCTCCCTGTCACTGTGGGAGCCGCGGCCTTCTTTCCTTCCTTCCTTCTTCTTCGTTCACGAGCGAGATGGTTAGTAGAGTGTCTTCTTATTATTTCTCTCTCTTTATTTTCCATCTCGGGGTTCAAGTTCTAGGTCCATATTTTGTATTCCATTTCCCCTGTTAAAAAGTTCCCCTCCTTTTCCATTTATTTTCTCCCTAGAGTTTTTAATTCTTCTATTATTCCTTTGTTTAAAATGTTTCCTTCATAAAATGTTATTCTTGGATTGAAGTGTAAAAAGGTTTGTTTCCGAGTCAAATATTGTAACTTTAAATAAAGTATTTTTCCCCTTTAGCTTATTTTTGTCCGGGCGTTTCGTTGACTAGGGAAGGGGCTAGGTTTCACTGTTAGTGGTGCGCCTTGTCACTTCCGGCCCACCTATCTCTCCCCTCCCCTCAGTGTTGCTTCTTTGCAGACGATACGAAACTTGAGCAAAAGGTTTGTTTTGTTGTCTGAATAAATGTTTGTATTCTCAGGACTTTATTGTGGTTATTTAGTACCTCCAGAATGGTGCTTGCTGTTAAGTATTGCAGTCGTCGTTCTGTGCATTTAATCTAAACTTTGTATTGTTTGCAAGACTGTTTGAGCTAGATTCAAGTGCTTCGCATTTTGGCCTGGATTGTGCGAAAGTACTTTGTAGGCATTTTACCTTGTTCTTATCAACTCATTTATAATTAATGAGAGGTTGGAAATTGACCAGGTGTAATATGTTTCACTGTAACATTTTCTATGTAAGATATTTAGAAGTTGGGTTGGTTCTCTCCCTTGTTGGGGTTTTGTTTTGTTTTTCCCTTGGTGATTGAGAAGCTAGCGTTTTAAGCTTTTCAGCTGAATAGTGACTTAAGCAGCAGTTAATATTACAACCTGTTTGGGTTTCTCATCTTCTTGGGTAAAGGACTAGTATTTAATTGCCCAAGTTTATGGTTAGGCAGTAGAGTATTAATGCCAACTTAGCTGGGTAGACTCTCACGATGTGTTGGCCACCCCATTGCTTCCCCTTTACCTTTACTCGTCGCGTCTTAGCATTGTACTCATGGTAACATATACTGTGCAGCGCTTATTCCTTCTTTAACTTCCTGTCCTGAAGTCTCTACGCTGGACCCGACCTGAACTGGAGGTCGTTGCCTCGACGTCAAGTCCCTGCAGACGTGAGGTCTTCACCGTCCGCTGCGTGACGTGAGGAGCTGTGGTCCTGCAGGTGTTTCCTGGGAGCGACAGGACTCTGTGCCCCGTCATCGGTTGCCTCCTCCCCTACGTTCGGTGGGCCCCTCTTCGTAAACTGTAAGACTACCTTTTTCGACTACACTCGTTCTCCAAGGGCTGCATCCATCTGCTGGAGAATGGGGTGGGGGGAAGTAGTGTAGGGGGTGGTCATTCAGGACTTTACTTTTTTTTAGTTGGCATTTTCTACCCGACTCTAGTAAAGAAATTAGGACCGTGAGGCCCCCGCGCCTGGATAGATAAAATAGTGTCCGTGGAGACAACGAAGAGACAGTAGTTAAGATTACTGTGATGGCGTTGTTTTTTTAAATTTAATAATAGCAAAATAGTAGTGGGCAGGTTTTTTCCTATTCAACAGATCTTGACCCTCGTCATGCGGTGTTAGTGTTTTGTCTTTTAGAGGAGTTATTGTTTATTGATTTGATGACGTTTGGGATGTTTTACACACATATTCTACACACCCTGGTACATCACTTGGAACCACAATTAGCTTGTGTGGTGCCTTCAGTGCAATATCAGTCCATTGCCCTTTCCTTGTCTGCTCGCCTATTAGCTGCATCCAGAAATAGTACAATTTCAAACTAAAACGACCTTGAAAATGACCTTGATCTGGAAAATGACATCGAAACATCTAATGGATCCTAGATACCAGTTACACAAAATTAAGGGGATACGCGGCATACAGGTGGCGCTAATTTCCCCCTTGTGGCTGACTGTCGTAAGAAACACTACTAAAGGTTTTCAGTGAATGAATGACGTATGAATACGATGACGTAAGAATGAAATGACGAAATTGTGAATGAAATGGCCTACTCTCTCTGTGGTTTCATGAATGAATGACGTATGGATAAGATGACGTAAGAATGAAATGACGAAATTGTGAATGAACTGACCTACTCTCTCTGTGATTGATCGTGCTAGCATAATATGGGGGACTCCCAGTGGTGCAAGACATTTTTTGAAAATATACAAGTTTATTTATGTTTGTGAAAAGTATATCGCTAAAACGTTTGCATTGTTAGAATATAAAGATTATTTTAAACATATTCATTTCTGAGTAACTACTAAAACCGCGTTACTAAAAATAAAATGTCATAAAATTGTCAACAAAAAAAGGATTAAGGGATATAACTCTTGGCATGAGTCCCATGCGAAAATAGGGGTGGGGTTGAAAAAGTGTATGGGGTTCAGTAACAAGCACGGAGACATACTGGGTTTTTTTATCTTTATTATGCAGAGTATAGATTATTTCATCTATTATTAAAAAACTAGAATTATTTCATCGTTGAGTTTTTTTCTACAGGCATTTGAACAATAACATTTAGGGAAATTTTTGTCAGTACAACAACAATTTTCCAAAATTTCCTATTGACTAAATTGAATTTTTAAAAACTTTGACATAGATTCTAATACGAAATAGGTTGTAGTATTAGGCAAATGTTATTGACAGTTGTAAGTCGCTTTAGTGTATGAAATAAATCCAGTTTTCAGTATGCCTGATTTTACGGTGACCCTTTTTTTTTTTTTCGAGTTTTGACCTTAGGAGTATGTGTAGATTCTATGACAAAAATCTTAATCATTTGTCGTCGTGGGAAGTAAATGGCGCGTATCCCCTTAAACCCATAAGAAATAGTTACATTTCATAAGCCTTATGCTGTTAAAAAAAAGTACTTTACTTTGATCCATTCCGTCATCGGAGGCAGCCATATTGGATTTTGGAGAAAAAAAGGTCATAACGGACCGAGCAGAATTTGTTTGCGATGGTTTTGAAAATACTAATCCCATGACTATTACTAATCCCAAATTTCAAATATTTGTCACAAAGTGCACGATTGGTTCAAAATATGACATCATTCCGACCCCCGCTAAACGTCCGAACGCTTATTCAATGCTAAAATATCATGCACAGCATTGATTTAAAAACGCGCCAGATAGGAGACCGTTTGAGATGGTATTTAGGTATTAGGTACTTTGTAGTCACAGAGGTCTTCTTCTTCTTCTTCTTCTTCTTCTTCTTCTTCTTCTTCTTCGTTTGATCTTCCACCTTCATCGTACTGAAGATTCTGAAGATTAACTTGGAAAAAGGTTTCTGCGCTTAGGTTAGGTATTAGGTACTTTATTGTCACAGAGGCGTCTCTGTGAAATTCGGGTTGCTCCCACTTGGAGAACGTGTCGCAGCCAGAGGTGTGCCACCCACCCACCCACCTTTTTTTTTTTGCAAGCGATTTTTTGTGTGACTGATGAGGAAGGAATGGGTGGGTGGGGGTGGGGGTAAATTGTGACCAAATCACAACTTTTTCGTTGCCACTGGGATTAACGTGTGCTAATGGTACGTGAACTCGTGAGTAAAATGTTCAAATGTGAAGCACTTGCACGCCGTGCTGATAAGATTTAACGGATAAACGAAACTTCGGTTTCCTGAAACGTGTTGACATCCCTTACACAGCCTCCAAGACGGATAAGCGAAAGTTTTATGAAAAAGCCTGCATATAGACTAGTTTTCCCCCCCACACACACAAATACACACACACACACATAGGTTCCCTTACCTACAGCTGAAGCTTTCGTCATGGATGATGGATACATGACTAATTACATGGGCCCATCAATAAGTAATGTCCTTACACACACAGGCGCGCACAACACACGCACGCGCGCGCGCGCACGCACGCGCACGCACGCACACGCACACACACACACACACACACACACACACACACACACACACACACAGAGAGCTTCCCTTACCTCCAGCTGAAGCTTTCGTCATGGATGCATGACTAATTACAAGGGCCCATCAATAAGTAATGTCCTTACAGTTGTAAAACAGCAACTAAGCATTGGATTTACACGAAACTTTTACATTTATGTAAACTACCCTTCCTTGATAACCACACACATTTTCAAGCGTGTTGGTTTCGATTCTTTTTACAGGCTCAGCTGCAAACATGGCTTTATTAATGACTTTTGGAAAATGGCGTCACTTGTGATAGTTAAACTGCAGGTTAAAAGCAGAATGACTGATGTTTTTTATTATATAAATTGTATGCCTGTGTGGACAACAACAAGGGTATGGCACCCTTCTAGGACATGATTTACTGATGTACCCATGTAGCCAAAACGCCTGAGGGAATTACAGTACGTCATTTCAGCTTGTTACAATGTTTCACTGTGCATTGTATATACTTAATAAAACTGCTGTTCAGTAGATGTGCGTGTGCATGTGTGTGCACGCGCTGGTCAAAGTGTGTGTCTGTGTGTGCCATAGTGCGTGCGTGTGTGTGCGTGTACGCGTACGCGTGTGTACGTGTGCAGCATGTGCAGATGCAGTGCAACACCAGCAGGGGTGGATTAAGTTTTGAAGGGGTGGGGGCTAATTCATTGAAGGTGCAAATTACCAAAACCCCTAGCGGAGTCCAGGGGCATGTTCCACCTGAACATTTTTAAATCCGAGAAGCAAAATAGTGCAATCTGGGCATGCAATAATGGACTAATGCCATTACTGTTCATACCCCTATTGAAACATGTTTTGAACCATTAAGTACACATCATGCTGCTTCACACTGTCCTAGAAAAGGGAACGACCATAACGCACACAAATACACGTGGCATTGTCATCATATATTCCTCCTCAACTGACAAATCAAATAATTATGTTGAACAAATATATGGTTTTTGAGGAAGAAAGGTGGGGCTGCAGCCCCCTGAGCCTGTTTCTTTTTCTTGCTTTTCTGTTGATACATATCGGTATATATCCGTTATTAGGATCTTGGAATGGGATATTGCTTTGATCCTATCTGAAGAGCCTTGCTGTTTATCACACTCGGTCGGAGGGGACCTCGTGCGATAAACAGCAAGGCTCTTGAGATAGGATCAAAGCAATATCCCATTCCAAAATCCTAATAACTTCTATTATAGAGCTAAAAAATACTTATTTTGTTTGAGCGCAGGCGAGGATTTGTTTTTCTCCCCTGTTCCTTCCCCACCACTCTCTTTCTCGATATGCACTTGTGTGAAAGACAGGGGTATAGAACTGGGGGGAAAAGAGACAATGGAGAGAGTCAGACAAATATAAAGAAGGGGAGCGGGAAAGAGAGAGAGACACTGGACACTGGACACTGGAAAACGTTATTTGACAAGGATAAAGATTTTAGGCGATGCCTATTCTTACAAATCTGTCAGAGAGAGAGAGAGAGAGAGAGAGAGAGAGAGAGAGACAAGTGACAAATGACAAATGTTTAATTGTGTATAGGCCCGTGACCCGTTACAACTCGGTTACAACAGCACAAAATCAAGCGAGGAATAAGCAAATAATAAACATAATATTATATCACAAAATATTGCGTGAATGATGAATGAAACTAAATGCATACATACACTAATGGATGCATACAGACAAACAAACAGAAGGAAACATGACCACACGCGCAAAAAATATTCAAGCATCATAGCATAGATGCCTTAAAGATAACATAAAATATTCGAAAATGTTATTACTCTAAGTTTGCAGGATTACTGATTAGCTATACGTTTCAAAGCAAGAAAAATATATTTGGACAAATTAAGTTGGCTGTCAAGATCACGGTTAAGAATTCTTACACACTGGTTCTGCCTGGACAAATAACTCCCTGGACTCTTAATGGAATATTAATTGTATCTCTTAGGTCGTTGTAGTGCACACACTCAAATAGTGCATGAAATTCGTCCTCACAGACAGCATGACACAAAGGACATCCAGGCTGCTCTGAGAAAGAAAAACGAAAAGTGTGACTATTTACAGTTGAAACGCCCATCCTGAAACGCACCAATGTAGTTAAGAATACCCTATTTTTGATGAATTCGAGATATCTTTCTCGCTCAAAAATATTCTTGAATGAAAAATAAAAGTCAAAGCGGTTTCTTTCTGACATATGAGAATACCAACGCTGACAGAAACAACTAATCAAGCGATCCTTAAATATCTTAAGAAAATATTTCTCATCCCCGACTTTATGATGCATCCAAACATACCCATATCCATTCACACGCAGAAGATATTTTATATGTGATACCCAATTTTGAATGTTCTTGTTTTTATCTTGCAAGACAAACAGCATATCATATGCTTTCCTGGAGTACCTTGTTGAGGGCTGTTTAAGTAGCCGAAACCAAAATTGTATGCATCTTCTCATTGTGGAATATCACCAAATGAACGGGTAGACCAAGCTGCAAAAAAGGCAGCTAAAAATCGTAACAACGCAGTCTCAATTATTGTTCCCTTAGATCGGGGGGGGGGGGGGGGGGGGGGGGGGGGGGCTGCTATGCTGGATTGGTCGGTCAGCCTTCGCCTCTGGTCTCTGTCCTTTGTACCTGGCGTAAAGAAATGTTGTTATTAATTGGTCTATTTTTGCTTTTCTGTTTTTGTCAACACTTTCTATGTGCCTTGATAGCTGTGTGGGGAGGTGTGGGAAAGGGGGTGGGGAGTGCTTCCTTGTGTTTTAGTGTTTAGTGTTATTACTGCCTTGCGTGTGAGGGGTGTTTCCTTCTCTGTGTTGTTGCTCAATTTAACGTCCTTCCACTAAAAGTGATTCGGACAAAATTGTATTGTGTTGTGATGTTGGTGTGGTGAGTGTGTGTGGATGTGCCTGTGAGTGTATGTAAGCAATACAGTAAGTAACAGGATAGCTGTGCAGGCTTAATCATAACTCCCTCCACCCCCCACCTCATTAAAATGTTAAACTTACGCTTAATGAATATAGCCGAACAATGAACAACGTTAAAGATAAATATTAAGTGAACTACTTAATAAACATTTACAAACTGAATCAAGAATAGAATAACTGTTTAGAATACTGGGTAGAGACAATGGTGTCGATCCATTAGTAAAACCGTCAATACCCGAATTCTGGAAAAGTTATCTTGCTTTAGGACAGTGAATCAGTAAATGACTGACAACCAAAGATTCACCACACATACATTGAACATTATTGCAATATTTTGTCTTAAATGAATTCAACCGAAGTCTATGTACCAGACTTTCAATCTCCCTGGACGAGAAAGTAACATGTTAGTGTAATGTTTTTCCGTTGCATCTATCGTTACATTTAATACAGTTATTACAATATTGAACGCCGAGTTCATCAATACAGTTTTGACATTTTCTTGTCATGTTTTGTTTATAATTGAAAAACATTCTGTCAGTTCTAAAAGAAAATTAATTGATACTGCGTCATTAATATTTTGAGCTGCCTTTTTTGCAGCTTGGTCTACCCGTTCATTTGCTGATATTCCACAGTGAGAAGGCACCCAACAAAAAGTAACGGTAATGCCTTTCAAAGAAAGAAGGTGTTTTATATGATTAATTTCTATTACCATGTCAAGTCGCATACATGAGTTGGGAGACTTAATAGCATACATTGCTGCTTTAGAATCAGCACATATTAAGATAAGAATGTTATTTATAGGAAAACCTAAAATGAAATCCAAAGATGCATAGCAAGTAATTCAGCGCTATATATATAGACAACATTCTACCAAGATGGAATAACTTTTCTACTTTTAAGTTGTGAATAGCGAAAGCTGCCCCCGTGTTATTATCGTCTAACACTGAACCATCTCTCTCAGCACATCTTGACCTTTACCGAATTTTTTTCTTTATCTTGTATAGATTGATAAGTACAAGTTGATTGATAATAGATAAAAACAATGTTATATTAAACGTAATTTTATGGAAAATAAAATTATTTTATGAATTAAAGTATTTTAGAATAATTATTTCAAAACCGGGAAGAGGGTTCTTCTCTGTTTTTTAGATTTTCTGGATAAAAACACTTATATAGCCTTTAACCCTTTCACCGCCAATGTCGCATTTATGCACCACACTAGTTTAACACTCATGTCACTAAAAGGTATCAAATCAGGGCCTGTTATCTGAAGACCCTATTTTCTTAATTCTGGGAGGTAAGCATAGGCCTAATGTTAGACATGTCACAGAGGAATTCACAATTTGCAGATTTTGTTCTCTACCCAGTTTAATGGTATGTTCTGGCTGAAAACTGTCTGGCAGCGAAAGGGTTAAGGCTGTATAAGTAAAGATCCACTTCTTTCAAAGCTCATTATATTCTATGCGTGTGTAGCTGTCAGACCTGTTTACCCATAAGATTTCACCATATTTTGTACACATATCTAACAAAAATATGGTACATCGGAAGAAAATATGGTGAAATGGTGAAGAAAAATCTATCTTTGCTGTATATTGCCAATGCCTGATTCAGGAAACTGGTGCTATCTATGTGTGTGTGTTGTAAATAAAGAATGACACTTTTAACATGGTATTTCTATAAGTTGTTTTAAAAATGTATGCATGTTTGACTTTTTTTTTAATAAACTTTCCTGTTGGAGTACTCCTTTTTTGTGAAAAATACACTTATTTTGGATTTCGAATACACAAAACACGATTTCAGGGTAAACAAGTCTGAGCTGTATGTGTTCTCAAAAGTTTCACTCATTACAAAATCTTTAAAATTTAGGCAAACAAGTAGATTTGTGACACACTCAAATCACATTTAAAACTTTCACTGACGAGCAACACTGGAAAAACGAGTTATGGTAGTAAATTTACATCTATGTGTTTTGCCAAAATTTACAATAAATGGACTGTGTGAATTTCAGAAGACAATGTTTTGTTTGCATACATGTCTATATAATTATTTTAAAATTAGAAATGTCATTTTTTCTATTCATTTTCATTTGAAGTACAATTACTGGTGTGGGGGTTATGTTTTGATTGATTTAATTGCTGATTTAATTGATTATTACGTTGTCAGTACTTTAAAGTGTGTTGCAAATGTAATGCTTTGTTGTTTGTTATTCAATGCAGCAATACAAAAATTACAACTGGAAATGCCACTTAAATTTTTTAAAGTGTTCGAGTCAATGTTGTTCATTTTGTAAATTAAAATATTCAAAGCAAAAATAAGTGTGCCATATTTATGCAATTCGTACCACTGTCACGTAGTTCGTACCTCCTACATCTTTTGAACGGCGCAGTCAAAAACGGCATTCATGAGCCTGTTTTATGTGACGTTTGATGGGAAAATGACATAAGATTTATTTTGACGTCACAGAGACTAACTGGAACATTTAGAAGAAAGATTAACCTTTTGTTAAAGCCAAGTGAGTGTATGTATGCGCACATGTGCACGTGTGTGTGTGTGTGTGTGTGTGTGTGTGTGTGTGTGTGTGTGTGCATGATTGTGTTGCTGTTCAGGTGTGTATGTTCTAAGGTGTTTGTATTGTTGTCATGATAGGGGCTGTTGGCCTAAGTCAATAAAATATGTCATAGTTCAGAGCTCTCTCTCTCTGTGTGAGTGTGTGTATGTTATGTGAGTGTGTGTATGCGCACATGTCCATGTCAAGTCAAGTCAAGTCAAGTCAAGTCAAAATGATCTTTATTGAGGATAAAGGAGTAAGCTTGATAGCTTTTTTTCATCCTGTCCTCAGAATGAAAAGTAATACGAAAGCAACTCGAAAAATAACTCAACATGCAAAACAAAACATTCCAAACTACTAAACATTAGCCTAATAATATAACGCATTGAAATAACTCTATTGAGAGAGAGAGAGAGAGAGAGAGAGAGAGAGAGAGAGAGAGAGAGAGAGAGAGAGAGAGAGAGAGAGAGAGATAAATGAATGGGATATTGAAGTGAATGTGGTTGTCCCTTCCCCATTTCATTTCCTCCCCATCACCCATATTAACAAATGTCCTGGACACAATGGAACAAAGCAAAGAACAATCAAAGTATAAACATTGTAAAGTATCAATTAAAAGGACATATCCCGACGGAATAGGTGCTACATTTCTAAAGTTAGAGACTAATTCATAGGGTTTCTAACATATGAAATTTAAGTGCTTTCATAAATGTCTGTCTTGATGTACACGATTTTAAATTAAAAGATAAATTGTTCCACGCCGTACAGCCGGAGTACAATAAACTAGATTTATAAAGATTATTACGGGGTCTGGGAAAAGAAAGTTTGTGTGTATGTCTGCTTTCGTTGCTAACAAAATGTTGGGTGATTTTCTTAGGGGCTATTCCATTCACAACGCTGTACATGCATACACATTTGTTATATAATAGTCTTTCCTTAAATGGCAGGATGTTTAAAGATTTGTAATCACATTTAGTGAGTGAACTGGACTTCAACTGTATTAATTTTATGGCTCGTTTGTGTAAACGATTTAATTGTTTCAGATTTGTTTCGCTGCTATTGTCCCAAAGAGTTGATGCATAATTTATAAGGGATAAGATATGTGCATGAAAAAAGCTTTTTCGTGCGTCACGATTCAAAAATCTTTTTATTCTTGCAAGTTGATATATTCTTTTTGAAATGCGTTTGCCAAGATTAGATATATGATTTGACCATGATAAATTATTGTCTATAACAACACCCAAGACTTTATGTGAAGATACTTCTTCTATCTTTTGATCTTGAATGAACAATGATGGGAACGAGGAGTTCATTTTCTGTCTTTTTTGTCTCGTGGTAACATACATGCATTTTGTTTTGGTAGCATTTAGAGACATATGATTTTCTTCAGTCCAGTTCACTAATTTTTCAACATTTTTCTGGAGGTCATTTACCAATTCGTTAGGGTTACTATTACAAGACTGTAAAGATGTGTCATCAGCAAACATTTCAGAGGAACATTGTAAACATAGCGGTAAGTCATTTACATAAAGAGAAAATAAAATGGGTCCTAATACTGAGCCCTGAGGAACTCCAAACTTAATTGGTAATAATGTTGATCTTTTTGAGCTGATTTCAACGAGCTGTTGACGGTCGCAAAGAAAAGAGGAAATAAATGTAATGGCGTGACTGGACAAATTGTAGTACTTAAGTTTTCTTGTCAAAAGGGCATGATTAATAACATCAAATGCCTTAGCAAAGTCAATAAAAAGAATTCCAGTAAACTCGTTATTATTAATATTTGAAAGACATCTGTCAGTAAGATGTGTCAGAGATGTGTGACACGAGTGGTTTTCACGAAAACCTGATTGATTTTCATGAAGTAGATCGTAATGGTTCAGATGCTTACATAAATTCAATTGAATATGTTTTTCCAGTGGCTTTGACAGGAGCGAAAGTACTGATATAGGGCGATAATTCGAGGGATTGGTACGATCACCTGATTTATAAAAGGGTATTACTTTTGCTTGTTTAAATTGGGTAGGAAATTGTCCTTTATCAATGCAAAGATTGTAAACATAAGTAAGCGTGTCTGCAATGGCAGGTGCAGCTAGTTTTAAAATCTTACTATCTAATCCATCTAAGTCCCTTGATCCTGACTGTTTTAAATGTAATAAGTAATTCAACGTTTCAGTCACAGAAATGGGCAGTATGGTAAAGGGTGTTGAAATATTTTTGGAACGACAGTAATCACCCAGTTCTTGTAAATCATTGTCATGCGTTTTGTCATTGGTGATTAACTTATCAGCAACATTAGCGAAATGAGAGTTTAAATCATCAGGTGATAATTCTGATATAGGACAATGCGCTTTATGGTCAGAATTTCTGTTAGTCAAAAGGTTAATAGCTTTCCAAATTGATTTCTGATTCTGGGAGGAAGTTACCAAATCTTGAAAGTATGTTTTCATTGCCCTTCTCTTCATTGAGTTCACTTTATTCCTCTGTTTATTGAATGCCTTTCTGTCTTTTGAAGTAAGTAAGCTATCTCTTTTATATCCCTCATTGTCTATATCTTTAGTTAACCAAGGGGGTTTGATGGTGTGTTTAACTCTCTTTTTAATTAAGGGAGCATGTTGGTCATATATTTCCTGAAATGTATGTATCCAAAACTCTATCGCTAAGTCCGGGTCCCTAATTTGATAAACATAATCTAAATCCGAATTAATTAAGTCATTCAGAAATGAATTTTGATCGAAGTTCCTGAAGCACCTATAAAATATTTCTTTGTGACCGGACTTAGGAATTTTGACACCTTTTTTCTTCCAAGTTATGCAAACAGAGGAATGATCACTACAACAGGTCTGTACAGAGGACGCTTCTATTATATTAGCTTTGTTGTTGACATAGATGTGGTCAATTAGAGTTCTTGAATGATTTGTGATACGAGTCGGAACGTCAATTATTTGTTCCAAATCATAAAGTTCATACATTTGTTTCCATTTTGTTCCTGACAATGTTAAATCAATATTAAAGTCGCCAAATAGTATTATTTCTTTCGATTCAAGGATTGCAGCATCCATCATCGAATTAAATCTGTCATACCAGTCAACTTTTTTTGCAGGATTTCTGTAGATGAACCCCACCATGATTGGTTTATAATGTTTTAGACTTATTTCAACCCAAATGCTCTCTATGTTATGATTTTCTAAATGAGGTATTCTCTTGAGAGTTAATGAGCGAGTACAATATAAAAGCAAACCAGTTGAACGGGGTGCCATGGGATCTAAGCGAATCATATCATAGTTTGGCATGGACATATGGGAGTCGGGGATCACATCAGTTAGCCAGGATTCAGCTATACAAAATAAATGAAAATGATTACCTTTGTTATGTAATATTGTTGCTATTTCATCTGTCTTATTTCTGGCGCTATTTATATTGAGGTATCCAATACGGAGTCCCTCCCGTGAAGGCCATTTATCCAAAGTAGTAGACATGATCAAAATATAAGATCAATACATGCACAGCACTAATTGAAAATGGTCAAATAAATACAGTGAATAAGAAAGTGGGAATGGGGTAATAGGGTAAATAGAAACAATGAAACTGTGTCAAGTCCTGGATAGAATTAGTATATAAACAATTAATAACTAAAAATAGCATGCGATTTAACAACAACTATAAACAATTCGACAAAGTCTAGTGACTTATCGAATGGAACTGTCACTTCAGTAAATTCAGTACTTTTTCGTAGAATGTTTGTTTTCAAGATTCATCAAAAGAACGTTTTACGTAGATGCGGTAGTCTTTCACTTGGTTTGATGCTGCTGCAGTATATTCCGGCAACTGATCACACATGCTATTTACAACACAATACATGCTCTCTGTCTCACATACACACACTCTCTCTCTCTCTCTCTCTCTCTCTCTCTCTCTCTCTCTCTCTCTCTCTCTCTCTCTCTCTCCCTTTCTCTCTCTCTCCCCCTCTCTTCTGCAAATATACACATACAATGATACACACAAACACATAATGCAAATATACTCGACATATGCGCGCTCGTGTGTGCTTTATGCACGCATGATATTATTAAGCGTTTTGTTGAGGCAACATTTGAGCAAGCAAGGTAGTTAATCATTTGCATTGCTGCTGGATGAAATGGCCCTTTCAGATAACTTTCAACCTGTGATCTTGGTGCCTGGTAATGATAGGATGTGGGATAAGGAACGAAAGGTGGTGGATAGGGGATATGCTGTGGGGGACATTGTGATGGGAGGCTTTGAGGATGGATAGGGAAGGGATTCGGGAGGTGAGGAACTTCGGGTTTGTAGTGTACACTATGGTCCACTGATTGGTTAGATTGTTGATCTGACCCGTGACGCATGGGTTGACCAATAAGGCCATTTTGCGTCGGGGGAGTTTGGTTGGTAGGTGGTACAATATGCGATTGGTTACTCATATATAGTTGGGGGTGAGTATGCTTTGTGAGGGATGATGAAGGTGCATTGTTTTCAGCTCTGCTGAACAAAGGTGGAAAGTGATCCACGGATGAAGGGTGAGGACAGAATCCCTGAGTACATTTTTGCAATCCTGCATTGATGGTGCCTCTAGCATGAAACTCTCCTATGCTTTGGCTAGACCTGGGCATGTGCCTATCACCCGAAGAACGAATTTCATATACATGCTCACCCAAATTTTCTTGGATGCTATGGTTCTTGCTGAACCCAGTACTGCGAAAGAGAGTGCGTTTCATGTTTGCTGCCAGTCTGGCTGTGCCTTGTACACTAGGGTGGGTTAGATTATTGTACAAGGCCTTTCTTGGTTTTCCACTCTCAGTCGTAAATATGTGTTGATTGTTGATGAACAGCAAGCCAAGCTGCTGACACACTGTTCTCAGGTTACGGTTTGATGGGGAAATGGAGTTGTTCAGATTGTGTCTTCCTTGAGCTGGTAAAATGGAGCTGAACGCTATCAGTGCACTGGGAAACACATACTGACACAATCTGTACACTTCCATCCAGTTCTCGGGGGTGACTTGTCCTGATGGACAGTCGTTGACACCAACATGGACTACAACAGTCCTCACATTTGTTGACACAGGGGCAGACTGCAGCCATCTGCACAAATCAGTTGTTGTCACACCCGGCACACAAACCTTGCAACATGATTCGCTGGGAGAAAACCGATGTGGGTTTATGTATCTGATTGTAGAATCTCCCAAGACAAGTAGTGTTGTGTTTGTTGGAATTGAATTACTTTTTAGTGTGTGAGTGTGTGTGTATGTGTGTGTGCATGATTGTATTGCTGTTCAGGTGTGAGGCAATAAATAAGTGTTAGAACTGTAAGGGGGAGGGGGGGAGGAGGGGGAATGATGGACATAACTCGATATATTAAATATAAGAGATTTGGCATGAGAGTGTTTGTAAAATTCTTTTAATGCGCATATTTATTTTGTCATTGTTATCAATTTGTGTTGTTTCTTTTATGTGTGTGTGACGTGCTGCATGAAAATTATCCTGTACTTGAGGACATAATAAATTATTGATTTATTGATTGATTGATAAGATGTTTTGTTTGTATGTTTGTCATGATAGGGGCTGCTGGCATAAGTCAATAAAATATGTCATAGTTCAGATCTCTCTCTCTCTCTCTCTCTCTCTCTCTCTCTCTCTCTCTCTCTCTCTCTCTCAAATTTCACTCGACACCTCTCTATGCTCCAAACTCAATATTTTTCATATCATATTTTATTTCATCTGTTCCCCATCTCTTTGTTTCCTCTCTGTTTTGTTGTTTTGTTTTTGATTTGTTTACATAATAATATTTCGAATGAAATACTACTTAGCTAAGCATCATCACATGTAATCGCAAACTATTCATACATTATTTACGAGTTAATAAGGTAATAAAAATGTTTTTAACATTATATGTCGTTGTGAAACATTGACAAAACTCAGTTCTTCTTCTTCTTCTTCTATCACTCAGACAGTTTCCAGTCAATTATGAAATCAGATGCGTCATGCTGCCGTTATGCGCCTAACTAAGAAAAAAGTTAGGCCCAGCAAGTCCGACTGTGGCTGAGGAGGAAATCGTTTTGAAAGTGTTTCTTGAAAAAAGGCAGGAGAATGGGCTGGTAAGTCAGAAACATAGTAGTTGACAGTAAGCAAAGGGAAAAGAGAGTAACAAATTAGAGGACGTTACAAGCACAGCACTTCCATAAAGTGGCAGAACTATTTGTACAAAAGACCCCCTGGAATCCCTGTGGGGGGAGAACTCAGTTCCAGTTCAAGTCATGTTATCTATTGTCATTCTTCTTAATTTTAAGACATTGGAAAGCAACACAAATCTGGTTAAATGATTGCGAGATGATATTGTGATCTGGATTAACACCTTTCTTGACAAGCATGCTGAAACTAATCTGATGACCGTTTGCAAATGATAGTATAACAGAATTATTTGCGCTTTTTGTGTCCAAGCAAGGAATTATCGAAATAAAAAGAATCTGGTATTTTAAATTAACGAGGCAAACCTGGAGATGTTTGTTTCAATTTTAGGTTTGTTTACATAAAATTGTTAATAAAAGTTTAATGGAAAAAAAGAAGAAAAAGTAATGATTCTATATTTCAAAAGATATACTATACAGTTAAGCATCATCACATGTAAGCGCAAACTATTCACGCATTATTTATAGGTTAATAAGGCAATACATTTTTTTTCTAACATTTTATGTCGCTGTGAGGCATTGACAAAACTCAGTTCTTCTTCTTCTTCTTCTTCTTCTTCTTCAGAAGGCCGAGAGGAGAATAAGGAAGAAGAAGAACAAGACGAAGAAGAAGAAGCAGTGTGTTCAGTTTTCATTACAGGTCTTGTTGTTACTGGTGTCCAGGGTCCAGTCATCCGGGCAGAGACACTGGTAGTTCAGGCCAGGCGTGGG
>CM065707.1:35004588-35012088 GCA_017654935.2 Phymorhynchus buccinoides | reverse complement strand
AGACCTAGTCCAAACAAAATTTATTTCCAGCTATAAGAGGGAAAACACGTTAATCCCGTGATTTTGACACGTGATCTGGTGGGTCTTTAAAGGTCTATGTGCACGTTAACAATATTCACAAAATATCTTGTAATAATAAATGAAAAATACAAACAACAACACTAAAATTACAAACAAACGTTTCGCCTTGTTGGCTTCCTCGGTAGTAAGCTTCAGGAATGAATGAACGTGAAGTCAAAATATCTCTATTTAACAAAATATAATAATAATAATAATATTTATTTATAGAGCGCTTATCTCCCATTGCAGGGAGCTCAAAGCGCTGAACAAAGGCCTAAACACTAACATACATATAAACATACACATTAAAGACAAGCCAAGAATAATCAACACGAAGACAAGTATCAATGAATATAAACATTGAAAATAAGTGAAACTGTTAATACAAAATACATATAATTATTAATATCTCTATTTCCCCATGGCAACACAGTGATATTTAAGTCATGTTATGACTGGCCTGTCACTGTGTTGATATAATATGGGGAAAGAGTGGAATAAAATGTTCACGTGTATTGAAACCATATTTTGACGTGCCTGAAAGAATTGATTAGAAGAATGAGTCATACTCTAGTCCGAAAAATGGAAAATCCCGTTACATAAAGTGCGGTTGGCATTGTCAAGGAAAAGCGTTTTATGCGGTACATCTAAGCACCTAGTTTTCTTTTGTTTTTGTTCTTTACGCACCTGCACTCGCACACACAAGCACACGCACACACACTCACACACATTATATACAATTATGCACGCACACTCATGTGCCTGCTTGGGCACACAACATTAATTTGCATCTAGATCCTTATATCAAGCCTCTTAGCTGGAGTTCGTTTTGGTCCGTTTCGACCCGATTCGGTACGTTCCAGTGTTTAGATGTACCCTGTTTTGTGTGTGATTTCCATATGATTTTGGGAATCTGCATCCGACTCTGCCGTGTGCAAAGCCTTTGCTTCTTCAAATTTTGCGAAAATAAAAGGCCATAATATATTTTCTGTCTAAATATTCACTTTTATCTGTCCTCTCTTCCGTCTAAGGCCTGATGTTTCTCAGTTTTTTCTCAAGACTTGAGTCTTTTCTTCCGACAGAAGTGGTAGAAAATCCCCGGTTTTGTGGCAAAATGATCAATTGTTGATTGTTGCTCCGCACAGCGAAGAAGAAAAAGAAAATAGTCTTCGGTGTTATGTACATGTAAACAACGTTAACAACAAGCAATATCATCGGTGGTACAGTTTCCATCTCGACCTGAATGAAGCATAGCTACATGTTTCTGATTTATACAGGCAAATAATTAAAGAAAATGCTTCAAAATATATGATATGTATGCAAGACATGACTAATTTCTTGGTAGTCTATGAGTAAACTAATTTCACTTCAAAGTAAAAAGCGTCGCAATACCCACATTCTTTACTTACACAACTTTCAAACAAGCATAGGGGAAGGTGGGGCAGGTAGGGTGAACTTTGTTTTTCGATCTTAAGCACACATACATTAGCGATAGCATCTCAGAATCTTTCCACAGAAAGCTTTTACCCTTTCGCCATCGAAATAAACTTGATGTAATCTCTAAAATATTACCATTGTAAAAAAAAAGCAAACACACACACACACCCCAACAACAACAAGGTACACAAACTGACCATACCTGCTCCACTGTGGGGCAGGAAGGGTCAACCCCATGGGGCATGCAGGGTCAACAAGAACTGAATGAAACTTTGACCAATCGGTCATGGCATTGCTTTTCTCAATGCTCCTGAAACTTGATTTTGGAGATTCATACAAGGGAGCGTACTCCACACCAGATCTGACGAGCGACTGTTCAGCTTTGAGCCCAACCCACGATCAGCAAAGCCCTCATCAGAGTCCTGCTCTTTGCTGACGATGCCACTGTCGCCTCACACACGGAGCAAGAACTCCAGTGTCTCACGGACATATTTTCACAAGCCTGCACAGGCTTTGGGATCGCCATCAGCCTGAAGAAAACCGAAATACTGGGACAAGGCGTAGGCACACTACCTGTCATCAACATTGGCAGTTACGAGCTGGAGGTTGTCCACCTCTTCAACTTTCTTGGGTCCACCATCAGCGACAATTTGTCCCCTGATGCTGAGATCAAGCAACACATCGGGAAAGCTTCAACAACACTAGGTCGTCTCACCACTCCTGTCTGGGAGAATCCCAAAACTCACAGTCTCCACCAAGATGGCTGTGTACAGCGCCTGTGCCGTGTCATCAGCACACTCCTTCCTATGCGGCAGTGAGTCGTGGACAGCATACTCCAGACAGGAGCGAAGGCTGAACAGCTAGCTCCCACACGCGCTGCCTTCGTTGCATCATTGGCATCAAAGTGTCAAAGCCTCATATCCTTGCTGGCGCTGGCCTCCCACCATGTACACGCTTCTCAGACAGTGCAGACTACGCTGGCTCAGCCATGTGACTGTATGCCAAATGGAAGATGGACACATTCCTATAAGGACATTGCGTACGGTGAACTAGCCTCTTGTAAGAGACCTGTTGGCCCCAATCAGCTGCATTACAATGATGTCTGCAGGCGGGATCTATGAGCACTCAACGTGGACACTCGGTAGGAAACAGCAGCTGTCCAAAGCAAACCGCGAAGCATGCTCCACAGACAAGTGAAGAAAGGAGACAAACGAAGCTGCTGTGGAAGCAATCCCTCGTATCATCCAGCCACATCTGCACCCGTTGTTGTAGGGGCTGCCACTCCAGAACAGAGCTGACTAGTTGTTGTTGTCGTTGTCGTTCCCTGGCTTAAAGACTCCAGGGATCAACAGCCGAAGCAATTGAACAGTATGGTACAAATGCATCAGCTAGGGATGAGAACATTACGTGTGTGACCGTTTTTGATTACCCCACCACGTGGGCAGCCACACTCCGACTTCGGAGGACACGAGCTGACTAGTAACAGCAGACGCTGTTCCGAAGCGTGATACCAACACGGTCCTTGCATATGTCCGGGGCACACCATTCATGATCAACATCGACCGAAGGAGGTCTATTACTATTATTATTATTATTATTATTATTAGACTGCTGCTACTACAACTGATAATAATAATAATAATAATAACGACGATGATGATAATGATGATGACGATTATTAATTATTATTATGATTATTATTATCATTATTATTATTATCATTATTATTATTATCATTATTATTATCATTATTATTATCATTATTATTATCATTATTTTATCATTATTATTATCAATATTATTATTGGTGACGAACATGACAACGACAGTACCTGTTTTGTCTAGGGCCAGGCCAAGGGGGAATCGGCCAGTCGTGTCAACGACTGTCTCTACACCACTTCCATCATAGTCAGCTCGCAAAATCCTTTGAACATTCCCTATCTCTGACCAGTAGATCTTCCTGGATATAGCCACAACAGTTGGGGTCAAGGTCACCACAAGCAAAACATCAAGGTCATGATGCGGACACGCCAGGGACATTTTGCAAAATGTCAAGATCAAAGGTCACTATATAATTTATATTCATGGGTAAAAGAAACATAAATGAAACAGCGACATTTTCAAACGCTGTTTTCAGTGCTTAGCCTATTATTTTTTATAAACTTTGTGATGAAATAATATCGTAGCCCATTGTCTGAACACTGATGTACTATGAAAATATCACGCACAACATTACAAATGCGCCGATGGGAGACCGTTTAAGACAATATAAGAGGTGTGGAGGGGGAGGGGGGGGATTACATTATCGTGTATCAGTCTCTCTCTCTCTCTCTCTCTCTCTCTCTCTCTCTCTCTCTCTCTCTCTCTCTCTCTCTCTCTCTCTCTCAGATTCTTTCTTTCTCTCAGACGCACACCTACACACACACCAACACACACACATACACATTTATACAAACACATGTCCCACCTCCTCACACACGCACTCACACACACACTCACACACAAGACCGCGGGCATGCAGGCACACCGATTAACACAAATCTGAGCAAAATAGGATACAAAAATACCCCTAGGGAGGTGAGCCTACTGAGTATTGATGGCTCTGACAGCAGAGGGGTAAAAGCTGTTCTTCAGGTGGTTAGATTTGCACTTAAAAGAGCAGAACCTTTTACCAGAAGGGAGTGGTTGAAACAGATGGTGGCACACCAGTCAACCATCTTTCCAACTTCATCCCTGTACCCTGCCTCATCGCCATTAGTAATGAGCCCCTCCATAGTAGTGTCATCAGAAAACTTAATAACTGCACCAGATGGGTTTACAGAGCGAAAGTCATTGGTAAACAATGTAAATAGCAAGGGAGATAATACACATCCTTGGGGGGCGCCGGTGTTTACAATGACCTTTTCCGATACATGACTGCCAACTCTGACAACTTGGGGTCTGTTGGTGAGGAAATCTGCAATCCATTTACACAACCCAATATTCACATCCATACTAATGAGCTTCTGAATAAGTTGAGATGGGACAATAGTATTATATGCAGAACTGAAGTCAATGAAAAGAATGCGGGCATAGGTATTAGCTTTCTCTAAATGTTGGATAACAAAATGAAGACCAAGAGACACAGCATCCTCCACAGATCTATTTGCCCGATATGCAAACTGTAAGGGGTCCATTAGAGAGACAGTCACAGATTTCAGATAGCAGAGAATAAGGCGTTCAAAAACTTTCATAACAACGGATGTCAAAGCAACGGGTCTGTAATCATTAAGTGTGACTGTTTTGGGGTTTTTTGGTACTGGAACAATAATAGCGGATTTGAAACATGATGGAACTTTGCATTGAAACAGAGATACATTGAACACATCAGTGAAAATAGGGGCAAGCTGATCAGCACAGTGTTTTAGGCAAAGTGACGAAATACCATCTGGCCCACCGGCTTTCTTTACAGTCTGCCGCCTGAACAGTTTCCTAACATTTGATTCTTGCACTACAAAGGCGGGGTCAGAGGCTTCCGAGTCTACCTGGGGCCTTGGAGTTGTGTTTAGTCTGTCAAACCTAGCATAGAAATGGTTCAGTTATCAGGAAGTGTTGGGTCATCAGTACTAATTCTTGGTTTTTGTTTATTGAGTAATAATTTATTCTGCAGACCCTTCCACACGGCCCTAGCATTGTCTGAAGAAAACTGCTGTTCAATTTTCTGACGGTACTCTATCTTAGCATGTCTGATTTCCTTTTCTACTTCATACTTGGTCTGATTGAAATGTCGTCTAGCATGGTCTTGCAATGTTTTGTCACTCTCATCTAACTTTAGGCGTTCTAATGGGTTGTATGCGACGTCCTTGGCAGCTAATTTAGACTTAATACTATACCTAAACCAGGGCTTGTTATTACCATATATAGTTACAGTTTTGGACGGAACACACAGCTGTTCACAAAGGCTAATATACGATGTAACAGCGTCCGTATATTCATCAAGGTCTGTTGCTGCCTCCTTAAACACAGACCAGTCTGTACAATCAAGGCAGCCCTGCAACGCAGCAACAGACTGATCGTCCCATTTACTAACTGCCTTTTTGACAGGCTTCACTGTTTTCAGCTGCTGTCTGCAGGTGGGAAGGAGAAACACCATAGCGTGGTCGCTGCGGCCTAGCGGGGCGCGAGGGATAGAACGATAGGCGCCCGGTATTGTGCTGTAGCAGTGGTCCAGTGTCTTATCTTTGAGAGATAGAACGATAGGCGCCTGGTAGTGTGCTGTAGCAGTGGTCCAGTGTCTTATCTTTGAGGGATAGAACGATAGGCGCCTGGTAGTGTTCTGTAGCAGTGGTCCAGTGTCTTATCTTTGAGGGATAGAACGATAGGCGCCTGGTAGTGTTCTGTAGCAGTGGTCCAGTGTCTTATCTTTGAGGGATAGAACGATAGGCGCCTGGTATTGTGCTGTAGCAGTGGTCCAGAGTCTTATATTTGAGGGATAGAACGATAGGCGCCTGGTAGTGTTCTGTAGCAGTGGTCCAGTGTCTTATCTTTGAGGGATAGAACGATAGGCGCCTGGTAGTGTGCTGTAGCAGTGGTCCAGAGTCTTATCTTTGAGGGATAGAACGATAGGCGCCTGGTATTGTGCTGTAGCAGTGGTCCAGAGTCTTATCTTTGAGGGATAGAACGATAGGCGCCTGGTAGTGTGCTGTAGCAGTGGTCCAGTGTCTTATCTTTGAGGGATAGAACGATAGGCGCCTGGTAGTGTGCTGTAGCAGTGGTCCAGTGTCTTATCTTTGAGGGATAGAACGATAGGCGCCTGGTAGTGTGCTGTAGCAGTGGTCCAGTGTCTTATCTTTGAGGGATAGAACGATAGGCGCCTGGTAGTGTGCTGTAGCAGTGGTCCAGTGTCTTATCTTTGAGGGATAGAACGATAGGGCCTGGTATTGTGCTGTAGCAGTGGTCCAGAGTCTTATCTTTGCGGGTGGGGCACGAAACATGTTGGTGGAATTTAGGGAATGGTCGACCTAAGGCTCGTGTGATTAAAGTCACCGAGTGCAATCGTTAGGCCGTCTGGGTGTTTGTTTTCTGCGTCTGTGATATGGCCAGCAAGCTGACGCCTAGCGTTTCCTGCATGCGCCTCTGGGTGGATGCATGCCACTGCCAGCAGAAGAGAAGAAAATTCACGGGAGCAGTAGAAAGGTCGGCATCTTACAATCAACAGTTCTAGATCAGGGGAGCAGAAAGATGTATCAATGTCCGTGTTAGCACAGCACCGTTCGTTAACCATGACACCCACACCACCACCCACACCCTTTCCCGTTATGACAGTCACGATCGGTGCGGAAAATTCTAAAGCCTGACGGTGTGATGGAACAATCAGGAACAGAAGAATCTAGCCAGGTTTCCGTGAAACAGAGAGCAGAACAGTCCCTATAGTCTCTTTGAGTATTAACAAGAGCTTGTAGTTCGTCGGCTTTGTTTTTCAGCGATCTTACGTTCGAAAGGAGGATGGATGGTAGAGGGGGGCGGTTAGAGCGTCGCCTGAAATGAACCAGAGCACCGGCACGTTTCCCTCTTTTTCTCTGTTGCTGAGGCCGGTCGTTGGAATGGCGCTGGTTTGAATTTGAAGCCGTTGATGCTTCAGACAGCATCACAGATGCGGGGAGTGAAAAGTCCGGCTTGACATCATGATTGTTGTTTTTGTGACTAGGTTGCCTGGCCTTAAGTTATCATTCGCATCTTTTGGCTTCATAGCTGGTCAAATTCCTCGCTGCAAAGTGTAAAGGGAATATGTAACTATTTGTACGAAGGCACTGCTTCGGCGGAGAATATGGAACCTTGATCTATTCTATTGTGTTTTGGCAGACTCGTTGAGTCTTGTGGTGCATAATTGCCTCAGTGTATAATTGCCTCACAATTTTGCCGCAGGGATTTGCAGAGGGGCAGGTTTTGGTGTTTATTGAGGTTTTGATTTCTTTTGACTACCCTTCGAGGGATGTTTGTATTTATTGAAGGGAGAAAACAGTA
>CM065707.1:34999180-35004088 GCA_017654935.2 Phymorhynchus buccinoides | reverse complement strand
TGAATTTGCTTCATTTCATGAGAATTGGAGTGGGCTTTACCTCGCCCATGCGCTTTTTAACCCCGTCTTCCCCTAAGGGTCGCTAGTGTTATTCCGATCAATTCCAACCATTCCAAATTACCTTTGTTGTCCAACTCTGATCTGGTTGATGTTTGCTGCACACAGTGTACTGGTTTCATCAGTCCACTTACTATGTCATAATGATCTTCATTGTCCTAACACACACTAACACACACACACAAAAACCCACATTGGAAGCATATACATAAGAAGAGTCGTCCAGGATCTTTTGTTTAAGAGGCTAAGGAATATTGGTGTCTGTTCAGACATTCTTCAAACCTACTACCGATGTTGCATTGAATCTGTTCTTACTGTGTCATTTATCTGTTGATATGGAAGCTTGAGTGTAACATGTAAGCGTGTGTTGAGTGATATGGTGAATGTGTGCAGTAAATTTGTGGGTGCAAGGCAGAGTGGTATGAAAGAGTTGTATGACAGACAAGTAGTCAAAAAAGCCAGGAAACTTCTTAATGATAACAGTCATGTTCTGGCAAAATACTATTAAGTATTACCATCGGGCGGTCGATACAGAACTTTAAAACTGAAAATAAGAGCACAGAAAAACTTTCTTACCAAGATCAATTCATCTTTTGAACTCTTAATGCACTGCATTCGAGTGATTGTTTTGCTGAGCAGCATGTCCATTTCCTTGGGATTGAATTTGTATTCGTATTCGTCCAGTTTGTTAACTACAATATTGCAATGTTATTAGTTATTAGTTTATATTCTTAATTGTCATAAATGGTTTATTGTTGTGGTTTTTTTTGTTGATAAATGTGTTTATTGTTTGTTTGTTTTCTTATGTGCACCTGGCTGCAATTCTCTCAGTTATGAGATAGTAAAGATGATTTGATTTGATTTGATTTTTTTTTCGATTTGACACACACACACACACACCACCACACACACACACACACACACACACACACACAGTACACACAAACACCACACACACACACATATGTGCAAAAACAGCTTAGGGTTCCTGCTAATATAAATCAAGACATAACAAGAAACCAGACTTACAACTGCTCCCTATTTTTACCCACCCCTCCAAGAAGCATTTGACCCTCCAAGTCCTCGGAGTGCCTATTGCTGCTAGTGAAAGGAAAGACTTTGCAACCTTATGTCACCGCCTCGAAACTATTAACTAATTGGAAATTAGATCGCCGTAGCTGAATGTTTCGAGAATTATAAATTATATCGCCGTATCTGAATGATCACAGAATTGTAAACTAATTATGTGATCAATCAGATACGGCGATATAATTTATAATTCTGTGATCATTCAGATACGGCGATAGAATTTATGATTCTGTGATCACACAGATACGGCGATATAATTTATAATTCTGTGACCATTCAGATACGGCGATAGAATTTATAATTATGTGACCATTCAGCTACGGCGATAGAATTTATAATTCTGTGACCATTCAGATACGGCGATAGAATTTATAATTCTGTGACCATTCAGATACGGCGATATAATTTATAATTCTGTGACCATTCAGATACGGCGATATAATTTATAATTCTGTGATCATTCAGATACGGCGATATAATTTATAATTATGTGATCATTCAGATACGGCGATATAATTTATAATTCTGTGATCATTCAGATACGGCGATATAATTTATAATTCTGTGATCATTCAGATACGGCGATAGAATTTATAATTCTCTGATCATTCAGATACGGCGCTGTAATTTGTAATTCCGTGATCATTCAGATACGGCGATAGAATTTATAATTTTGTGATCATTCAGATACGGCGATATGATTTATAATTCTGTGACCATTCAGATACGGCGATATAATTGATAAGTATGTGATCATTCAGATATGGCGATAGAATTTATAATTCTGTGATCATTCAGATACGGCGATAGAATTTATAATTCTGTGATCATTCAGATAGGGCGATAGAATGATGTGATCATTCAGATAGGGCGATAGAATGATGTGATCATTCAGATAGGGCGATAGAATGATGTGATCATTGAGATAGGGCGATAGAATGATGTGATCATTGAGATAGGGCGATAGAATGATGTGATCATTCAGATAGGGCGATAGAATGATGTGATCATTCAGATAGGGCGAAAGAATGATGTGATCATTCAGATAGGGCGATAGAATGATGTGATCATTGAGATAGGGCGATAGAATGATGTGATCATTCAGATAGGGCGATAGAATGATGTGATCATTCAGATAGGGCGATAGAATGATGTGATCATTCAGATAGGGCGATAGAATGATGTGATCATTCAGATAGGGCGATAGAATGATGTGATCATTCAGATAGGGCGATAGAATGATGTGATCATTCAGATAGGGCGATAGAATGATGTGATCATTCAGATAGGGCGATAGAATGATGTGATCATTCAGATAGGGCGATAGAATGATGTGATCATTCAGATAGGGCGATAGAATTTGATTCTGTGATCATTGAGATAGGGCGATAGAATGATGTGATCATTGAGATAGGGCGATATAATGATGTGATCATTCAGATAGGGCGATAGAATGATGTGATCATTCAGATAGGGCGATAGAATGATGTGATCATTGAGATAGGGCGATAGAATGATGTGATCATTCAGATAGGGCGATAGAATGATGTGATCATTCAGATAGGGCGATGGAATGATGTGATCATTCAGATAGGGCGATATAATGATGTGATCATTCAGATAGGGCGATGGAATGATGTGATCATTCAGATAGGGCGATAGAATGATGTGATCATTCAGATAGGGCGATAGAATGATGTGATCATTCAGATAAGGCGATATAATTCTGTGATCATTCAGATACGGCGATATAATCATTCAAATAGAATGATGTGATCATTCAGATAGGGCGATAGAATTTTTATAATTCTGTGATCATTCAGATAGGGCGATAGAATGATGTGATCATTCAGATAGGGCGATAGAATGATGTGATCATTCAGATAGGGCGATAGAATGATGTGATCATTGAGATAGGGCGATAGAATGATGTGATCATTCAGATAGGGCGATAGAATGATGTGATCATTCAGATATGGCGATAGAATTTATAATTATGTGATCATTCAGATAGGGCGATAGAATGATGTGATCATTCAGATTTCCGATATAATAGGGCGATAGAATAGAATGATGTGATCATTCAGATAGGGCGATAGAATGATGTGATCATTCAGATAGGGCGATAGAATGATGTGATCATTCAGATAGGGCGATAGAATGATGTGATCATTCAGATAGGGCGATAGAATGATGTGATCATTCAGATAGGGCGATAGAATGATGTGATCATTCAGATAGGGCGATAGAATTATGTGATCATTCAGATAGGGTGATAGAATGATGTGATCATTCAGATAGGGCGATAGAATGATGTGATCATTGAGATAGGGCGATAGAATGATGTGATCATTCAGATAGGGCGATAGAATGTGTGATCATTCAGATAGGGCGATAGAATGATGTGATCATTCAGTGATCGATTAATGATGTGATCATTCAGATAGGGCGATAGAATTCTGTGATCATTCAGATAGGGCGATAGAATGATGTGATCATTCAGATAGGGCGATAGAATGATGTGATCATTCAGATAGGGCGATAGAATTCTGTGATCATTCAGATAGGGCGATGGAATGATGTGATCATTCAGATAGGGCGATAGAATGATGTGATCATTCAGATAGGGCGATAGAATGATGTGATCATTCAGATAGGGCGATATAATGATGTGATCATTCAGATAGGGCGATAGAATGATGTGATCATTCAGATAGGGCGATAGAATGATGTGATCATTCAGATAGGGCGATAGAATGATGTGATCATTCAGATAGGGCGATAGAATGATGTGATCATTCAGATAGGGCGATAGAATGATGTGATCATTCAGATAGGGCGATGGAATGATGTGATCATTCAGATAGGGCGATAGAATGATGTGATCATTCAGATAGGGCGATAGAATAGGGCGATAGTGTGATCATTCAGATAGGGCGATAGAATTATGTGATCATTCAGATAGGGCGATAGAATTATGTGATCATTCAGATAGGGCGATAGAATGATGTGATCATTCAGATAGGGCGATAGAATGATGTGATCATTCAGATAGGGCGATAGAATGATGTGATCATTCAGATAGGGCGATAGAATGATGTGATCATTCAGATAGGGCGATAGAATTCTGTGATCATTCAGATAGGGCGATAGAATGATGTGATCATTCAGATAGGGCGATAGAATGATGTGATCATTCAGATAGGGCGATAGAATGATGTGATCATTCAGATAGGGCGATAGAATGATGTGATCATTCAGAGGGCGATAGTGATCATTCAGATAGGGCGATAAATGATGTGATCATTCAGATAGGGCGATATAATTCTGTGATCATTCAGATACGGCGATAGAATTTATAATTCTGTGATCATTCAGATACGGCGATATAATTTATAATTCTGTGATCATTCAGATACGGCGATATAATGTATTATTATGTGATCATTCAGATACGGCGATACAATTTTTAATTCGATTAGATCTTGTGCTACGCACTGAGGCGTTTACATACATTACATAAATTATATCGCCGTATCTGTGTGATCACAGAATTATAAATTATATTGTCGTATCTCAATGATCACAGAATTATAAATTATATCGCCCTATCTGTGTGATCACAGAATTATAAATGATATCGCTGTATCTGAATGATCACTTTATTATATCGCCGTATCTGAATGATCACATAATTATCAATTATATCGCCGTATCTGAATGATCACATAATTATAAATTATATCGCCGTATCTGATTGAT
>CM065707.1:34986680-34994180 GCA_017654935.2 Phymorhynchus buccinoides | reverse complement strand
TCCAAATTAAACCTTTGTTGTCCAAACTACTTCTGGATCTGGTTTGATAGTTTGGGTTGCACACAAGTGTACTTACTCTTGGTTTCATCAGTTAAGAGAAGTCCACTTACTATGTCATAATGATCTTCATTGTCCTAACACACACTAACACACACACACAAAAAAAAAAACCACATTGGACATAAAAAAAAATATACAAATGAAGAGGAAAATAAAGAATCAGAGTCCAAGGATCTTTTGTTTAAACAGAGGCTACGGAAAATAATAAATATGGAAAGTGTCTGTTCACAGATATTCTTTCAAACCTAACTTACTACCGATGTCGCATTGAATCTGTTTTTTACTGTGTCACTTAGCTGTTGGTATGAAAGCTTGAGTGTAAGAAAAGTAAGTGTGTGTTGAGTGATAATGATGAATATGTGAGGTAAAGTTGTGGGTACAAGGCAGAGTGGGTATGCAAGAGTTGCATGACAGACAAAAGTAGTCGAGAAAGCCAGGAAAGTTCTTAATGAGAAAAGTCATGTTCTGGCAAAATACTATGAAGTATTACCATAGGGCCGTCGATACAGAACTCTAAAACGGAAAATAAGAGCACAGAAAACTTTCTTACCAAGATCAATTCATCTGTTGAACTCGTAATGCACTGCATCGAGTGATTGTTTAGCTGAGCAGCCTGTCCATCTCCTTGGAATTGAAATTGTATTCGTATTCGTCCAGTTTGTTAAACTACAATATTGCAGTGTTATTAGTTATAAGTTTATATTCTTTAATTGTTCATAAAATGTGTTTATTGTTGTTTTTTTTGTTGATAAATGTGTTTATTGTTTGTTTTTTTGTGTGCACCTGGCTGCAATTTCTCCGTTATGAGATAATAAAGATGATTTGATTTTGATTTGATTTGATTTGACACACACCCACACACACACCACACACACACACACACACACAAACCACACACACACACACACACACATATGTGCAAACAGCTTAGGTCCTGCTAATAGATCAAGGACATAAACAAGAAACAGACTAAATGCCCCTATTCCCCACCCCTACAAGAAGTGCATTTGGACCCTCAAGTCCTCGGAGTCTTGCTGCTATGAAAGGAAAGACTTGCACCTCTGATCACCGCATCGAAACTATTACATAATTGTAAATTAAGATCGCCGTTCTGAATGTTCAGAGATTATAAATTCTATCGCCGTATCGGAATGGATCCGAGTGGTAACTAAGTATGTCATCAATCAGATACGCGTATAATTATAATTCTTGATCATTCAGATACGCGGATAGATTTATGATTCCCTTGATCACACAGATCGGCGATATAGTTTAATTCTGTGACCATTCAGATACGGCGTAGAATTTATTATAATTATGTGACCATTCGCTACGGGCGATAGATTTATAGCTTCTGTGAACCAATTCGTACGCGATAGAATTTATAATTCTGTGACCATTGAGATACGCGATATATTTATAATTCCTGTGCCCATTCAGATACGGGGCGATAGAAATTTATAATTCTGTGACCAGTCAGATACGGCTATATAATTTATAATTCTGTGACCTTCTTACGGCGTAGAATTTTAATTCGGTGACCATTCGATACGGCCGATATATTTTAATTACTGTGACCATTCAGAATACTGCGATGAATTTATAATTCTCTGATCATTCAGATACGGCGCTGTATTTGTATTCCGTGATCATTCAGATCGGCGATAGAAATTTATAATTTGTTTCATTTCAGATTACGGCGATATGATTTATACTTCTGTGACCCTTCAGATACCGCGAGATAATTGCTAAGTCGGTGGTCATCGCAGATTCGGCGATAGAATTTATAATTCTGTGCCATTCAGATAACGGCGATAGCATTTATAATTCTGGATCATCAGATAGGGCGATAGATATGTGATCATGCGATAGGGCGATAGAAGATGTGTCATTCAGATATGCGATAGAATGATGTGATCAGTGAGATGGGTCGATAGAATATGTGATCATTGAGTATAGGGCGATAGATATGTGATCATTCAGATACGGGCGATGATGATGTGATCATTCAGATAGGCCGATAGGTTACTGTGATCATTCAGATAGGGCGATAGAATAGATTGATCATTGAGATAGGGTGATAAATGATGTGATCATATAGATAGGGCGATAGAATGATGTGATCATTCAGATAGGAGATAGATGAGGTGATCGTCAGAAGGCGATCGAATGACGTGATCATCGATAGGGGCGATAGAAGATGTTGATCATTCATATAGTCGATAGAATGATGTGATGCATTCAGAAGGGCGATAGAATGATGTGATCATTCATAGGGCCGATAGAATGATGTGATTCATTCAGATAGGGCGATAGAATGATGTGATCATTCAGATACGGAGAGACTTTATATTCTGTGATCATTCGATAGGGCCGATAGACATGATGTGATCCTTCGATAGGGGCGATAGAATGATTTGATCATTCAGATTAGGGCGATAGAATATGTGATCATTCAGATAGGGCGATAGAATATGTGATCATTGAGATAGAGGCGGAGATATAATTCCTGTGATCATTCAGATAGGGCGATAGAATGATGTGATCTTCAATATGGGCGATGGAATGATGTATCATTCCGGATATGGGCGATAGAATGATGTGATCATTGCAGATAGGCGATAGAATGATTGATCATCAGATATGGCTATAGAATTTATGTGATCATTCAGATAGGGCGATAGAAATGAGGTGTCATTCAGATAGGGGCGATGGGAATGATATTGATCATTCGATGCGATAGAATGAGGTGATCGTCGAATGGGCGATAGACTTATGTGATCTTCAAATAGGGCGATAGAATAATGTGATCATTCAGATTGGGCGATCAGAACTTTATTGATCATTCAGATGGCCGATAGATTATGTGATCATTCAGATAGGCGATAGAAATTTGTGCTCATATCGATGGGCGATAGAATATTTATCATTCAGTAGGGCCGATAGAATGATGTGGATCATTCAGATATGGTAGAAGAATTTATAATTATGTGATCATTCAGATAGGCGATAGAATATATGATCAGTCAGATAGGCGAAGAAATGATGTGATCCTTCAGATAGGGCATATAATATGTGATCATTCAGATAGGTCGATAGAATAATGTGATCATTCAGTAGGGCGAGGAATGATGTGATCTTCAGATAGGGCGATAGAATGATTGATCGATCAGATAGGGCGATTAGGAATTATGTTGACTTCAGATAGGGCGTAGATTATGTGATCATTCCCCAAAGAAATGGGCGATAGAATTATGTGATCTTCAGATAGGGTGTGAATGATGTGAATTCATTCAGATAGGGCGATGAATGATGTGGATCCTTGATATAGGGGCGATAAATGATGTGTCATTGAATAGGGCGATAGAATTATTATGTGATCAGTCCGTATGGGCGATAGAATGATGTGATCGATTCAGTGGGAAATAGGCATAGAATTCTGTGATCATTCAGATAGGGCGAATAGAATTCTGTGATCATTCAGCTAGGGCGGTGATGATGTTTACAGTCATATAGGGCTATCGAATGATGTGATCTTCATATAGGCGATAGAATTCTGTGATCATCAGATAGGGGCGATGGAAATGATAGTGATCTATTCGATAGGCGATAGAAGATAGTGATGGCATTCAAGATATGGGCATAGAAAAATTTTTTTTTTTTTTTTTTTTTTTTTTCTGTGATCATTCAGATAGGGCGATATAATTCTTGATCATTCAGATAGTGCGATATAATGATTGATCATTCACGATAGGGCATGGAAATGATGTGAGTCAGTGTCAGATAGGGGGCGTAGAATGATGTGATCATTCAGATGGGCGATAGAATGATGTGATCATTCAGATAGGCGATAGACTGATGTGTCATTCAATAGGCGATAGAATTGTGTTATCAGTCGATAGGGCGATGGCATGTGTTATCATTCAGATAGGTCGTAGAAGGCATGTGATCGTCAGATAGGGCGTAGAAGTATGTGATCATTCCAGACAGGGCGATAAATGATGGATCTTCAGATATTGTCGATAGAATGATGTAGAGCTTCAGTGGGCGATGAATGATTGATCATTCAGATAGTGCGATAGATTATGTTTCATTTCAGAGGGGCGATAGAATTATGTGATCATTCAGATCGGGCGATAGAAATGATGTGATCATTCCAATAGGCGATATAATTCTGTGATCATTCAGATAGGGAATGGAATAGTGTGATCATTCAGATAGGCGATAGAAATGATGTGATCATTCAGATAGGCGATAGAATGAGGTGATCATTCAGATAGGGCGATAGAATGATGTGATCATTCAGATAGGGCTGATAGATTATGTGATCATTCAGATAGGCGATAGACTGATGTGATCATTCGAATAGGGCGATATCAATTCTGTGATCATTCAGTACGGTGATAGAATTTATAATTCTGTGATCTTCAATACGGCGATATAATTTATATTCTGTGGATCATTCCGATCGCGATATCATGTATTTATTATGTGATCATTCGATACGGCGATACAATTTTTATTCGATTAGCTCTTGTGCTACGCACTGAGGCGTTTACATACATTACATAAATTATATCGCCGATCTGTTTGATCACAGAATTATAAATATATGGTCGTATCTCAATGATCACAGATTATAAATTATAATCGCCCTTCGGTGTGATACCAGAATTATAATGAATACGCTGTATCTGAAATATCACTTTATTAATCGCCGTATCTGAATGATCACGGTAATTTCAATTTATCGCCGAATCTGAATGGTCACAAGAATTATAAATTAAATCGCCGTATCTGATTGATCCAGAATTGTAAATTATATCGCTGTGTCTGAATGGTCACAGCAATTAATAAATTATATCACTGTATCCATCGCCGTATCTGAATGATCACAGATTATGTCCCTGTATCTTCATGATCCCATATTGAAAATTTCCTATCACCGTATCTGACTGATCACAGAATTATAATCTATCGCCGTATTCTGTGTGCTCCATATTATAAATTGTATCACCGTAGGCTATATTTTTGTGATCACATATTTACATATTTTAAAATAGAGAATTATGAATTGACATATAATACACATATACAGAAGTAATCAATTTGTCACATCTAAATTTATCACAGAATATATATTCGATCGCCGTATCTGAATGATCACAGACTATAAAAATTCTATCGCCGTATCTGATCTCAGAATTATCATTATATCCGCCGATCTGAATGATCACGGATTACAAATTATCCTGCCACTTTCATTCATTTGAGTACCCATATTAAACATACAAAGGACAATATTATTGGACTTGTGATCATTTTTTTCCTCCTGGCATGAATGAGTTGAGGTCAGAAGGAATTTCTCCTCGTTTACAAAAATCCAATCGAGTATATTGGCTTTTTGTCCTTCTCTGGGAAGAAGACCTGAAACTATCTTGTTGTTGCTGTTGTCGTTCCCTGCTTAAGACTCCCTGGATCATCCCAATCCCACTCCGAATCACTTGACACTATGGTACAAATGCCCCAACTAGATGTGAACAATACGTGTGTACGTTTTTGTATTACTCCGCCACTTAGGCGCCACTCCGAATTCGTAGGTTTTGGCTGGGTGTGGTTATGATAGGAGCTTTGCCATGCTAATGACAATCACCGCTAACTAATGCAGAACAATAAATTTTATGAAGCTTGGGTTCTAGCTTATGTCAATTGGTCTGACACAGCCTTATGCAAAGCGCAAACTTTGTATGTAAAGCCTCAGTACGTTATCACTAAGATTCTAATTGAACTGCTAATGTATAAATGTGAACACAAACAATATCCTTATTTTCGCAGTAGCCGTAAATGCAAACGCATCAAATGTGATACACACACTAATTTAAACTAGGGGGCTTATGTTTGCCTTTGAGAGCAATATTACAGGAATTGTTCTCTCCCTACATAATCATTTGCAAGTTCTTCAATATTAAATGTTGCCATATTTGTTAGTTTTCGTCCCCACTTTCCGGTCGATTCATGTGAATATTGCACTGTTTGCTCTTTATGTAACACTGAACATCAAAGGATTCCGTGCAGCCAGTAGGTTCAAGTTATTGAGATTAAGTTTTGCCAAAATTTGCCTTTTTTTTTGCCATATTGTAGACACCGGTTTGGCCTATCGGTTTAAGATTGAATATACATTGAAATGTGTCCAATATTCCTGCAAACGTCAGCGAAATCGGAATGAAGCGAACTATTTGCCATATAGGGAATTATGGAAGCGACACAACCTAAATTTACATAAATTTGAATAACTTCTACACATTCAACATATCGTTATAACTCCTGCTGTCCGACTGGGCCAGAGTACGTACTACCACTCCACTAAGTTGGTTTTGTGACGTCACTTCCGGTTTTGGCTAAAAACCGTGAACCAAATAAAACTGCCTACCATGCTAAGGGCACTTCCTGTTTGGTTCTAGTGCCGGTTCGTTTAATAAACGCGGCAGTGTTGGCAATCTACTTTGTAGTAATTTTCTGAATATGAACGAAATCCTTTGAGCCGTTTTTTTGATATATTCAACATTGAAACAGTCGCCGAATTTGCTGTTTTTTGGCAACCTTGTTCCCGAAAATTCCCCGAAATTATGTTAATATTTAAAATTTCATTATATACCTGTATGTCCTGCAATTCTTCTGAAAATGTCAAGCCAAATCGACCCCGAAAAGGGGAAAAAGAATGAATATAAAAAAATATTTTTTACAAATTAACGCGAATGTATTTCTCCTTAAAGGGAGAATCCTAATTGGGGTGGGGCACTCTCCGGTTCGTAGTTCCGGTTCGGTTTTATACTGAAGTGTTGCAAATTTAACTTTGTAATAAATTAAAAAATATTGAACGAAATCCTTATATTTCACCCAATATTTTTGCCCAAAACTTCGGCGTCAAAAATATAATTAATTTTCAAATTTCAGGATACCGTATGGTCTTTTAGTCTTTTGAAAAAATGTCAGCCAAATCAGTGAAGACAGTAAAAAAGGGGGAAGAAAAAGACAAAGAACGAATAAGAAGGTTTTTTTTTTTTACAAATGCAATAGTAGTTCTCCATAAATCTCCCTCAATGAGGAGGAAATCCTAACAATACCTTATTTCAAAGTCGGAGTAAGGCCTCAACAAATGGCAGAGTCCGCGTTTTCATTCCCACTCACTTATTTCTAAGCTGAACCAACGCGCGTTGCACATCAGTTTCACATCATTGTCAATCAAAGTAAAAGTCTTGAGAGTTTCCTATGCCCCAGAATAAGCCCATGACTATACGGGGATTGAAAAGATGAAAATATATTTTAACTTATAAACGAAAAATAAGGCTGCAGAGCGAGCATTTAGGGGTACGGGTTCCGTATGTCCTTCTCGACTAGAGCTAATTGGGTACGGGATATCTTTTTACGCTATGTAACGGT
>CM065707.1:34955887-34986180 GCA_017654935.2 Phymorhynchus buccinoides | reverse complement strand
AGGGTACGGGATGGTTGGAAGATTTGACTGGTGTGCACCATCTGTTTCACCCTCCCTTTCTTGTAAAATGTTCTGCTCTTTTAAGTGCAAATCTAAACGCCTGAGAACAAGCTTGTACCCTCGCTGTCAGGCCATCAATACTCAGAGTATCTCACCTCCTATTGATTTTGTATCCTATTTTGCTCATATTTGTGTATAATCGTGTGCCATGCCGCGGTCTTGTGTGTGGATTTTGTGTTAGTGCGTGGTAGAGGTGGGACTGTTTGTAAATGTAGTTGTATGGGTGTTGGTGGTGTGTGTAGTGGTGTCCTTCTGAGAGAAGAAGAATCTGGAGAATAGAGAGAGATATTAGAGTAGGTAGATAGATATGAGCTATTCTCCGAGCTACTAGAGATAGAGCTACTGATACCCGATAATTTAATCCCCCCCCCCCCCCCCCCCCCCCGTCCCCACCTCTTACTATTAGATCTTAAACGGTCCTACATCGCGCATTTGTTAATGTTGTGAGTGAATATTTTTTTCATAGTACATCCGTGTTCATCGCCTGTGTTGACAATGGGCTACGTATTATTTCATCACAAAGTTTATAAAAGATAATAGGCTAAGCACTGAAAACAGCGTTTGAAAAAAATGTCGCTGTTTCATTTATGTTTCCTTTTATACCCATGACTATAATTATATCGTGACCTTTGACCTTGCATTTTGCAAATGTCCCTGGCATTCTGGTCCGCATCATGACCTTAGATGTCTTGTTATGTTGGTACCTTGTACCCCCACTGTTGTGGCTATAATCAGTAATATCTACGGTCTCTAGACGGGTATGGTGCTAAGATTTTCGAGCTGACTATGATTGAAGTGGTTTAGAGACAGTCTTTGACTACGACTGGCCGATACCTCTTTGGCCTGGCCCTAACAAAGCAGTAACACTTTGTGTGGGTCGTTGTCATGTTCGTCACCAATAAGAATATGATAATAATATGATATAAGAATGATAAAATCATAATAATGATAATAATAATGATAATAATAATGATAATAATAATGATAATAATAATAATTATAATAATAATGTAATAATCATATAATAATTCATAAACGTCATCATCATTATCATCATCGTCGATAGACTAGTAGTATTATTATTATCATTTGTAGTAGCAGCAGTCTATAAAATATACTAATAATAAGTAATAGGACCTCCTTCGGTCGATGTTGATCATGAAGGGTGGCCCGCGGACATATGCAAGGACCTTAGTTTGGGATCACCTTCGACAAGCGTCTGCTGTTTACTAGTCAGCTTCGTGTCCTCCGAAGTCGGAGTGTTGGCTGCCACGGGTGGGGTAATCAAAACGGTCACACACATAATGTTCTCATGTCTAGCTGATGCATTTGGTACCATGCTGTTCAATTGCTTTCGGTTGTTGGTCCCTGAGTCTTTAAGCCAGGGAAAGGACAACGACCAACAACAACTAGTCAGCTCTGTTCTGGATTGGCAGCCCCTACACAAACGGTGCAGATGTGGGCTGATGATATGAGGATTGCTTCCACTGCGCGTCTGGCTCCTTTCTCCTCAACCAGTTTGAGGATCCGTTCTTCCTCCTTTCTTCACTTGGCTGTGGAGCATGCTTTGCGGTTTGCTTTGGACAGTTGCTAGTGGTCCTACCGTGTCCACGTTGATTGCTCCTAGGATCCCGCATGCAGACATCATTGTAATGGCAGCTGACTGGGGCCAACAGGTTCTCTTGCAAGAGGCTAGTTCAACCGTACGCAATGCCCTTATAGGATGTGTCCATTTTCCATTTGGCATACAGTCAACATGGCTGTATGGCTGAATCCAAATCGTAGTCGCGCTGTCTGAGAAGCGTGTGCATGGTGGAGGCCAAGCGCCAGCAAGCATATGAGGCTTTGCCACTTTGGCCACTCTGTTTGATGTCCAAGGAGCAACGAAGGCAGCGCGTTGTGGGAGCTACTGTTCACCTCGACTCTCTGTCTGGAGTATTCTGTCCAGGGCTCACTGCCGCATAGGAAGGAGTTGTGCCTCGGCGCTGTACACAGCCATCTTGTGGAGCTGTGAGCTTTGGGATTCTCCCATAGAGGAGTGGTGAGACCGACCTAGTGTTGTCGAAGTTTCCCGATGTATTGGTTGATCTCCAGCAATCAGGGGGGACCGATTGTCGCTGATGGGTGGACCCAATAAAGTTTTAAGATTGAACACCTCCAGCTCGTAACTGCCAATGTTGATGACAAGGTAGTGTGCCTGACGCCTTGTCCCGTATTTTCGTTTTTCTTCAGGCTGTGGCGATCCCAAAGCCTGTGCAGGCTTGTGAAAATATGTCCGTGAACACTGGAGTTCTGCCTCAGTGTGTGAGGAGGCGACAGTGGCATCGTCATACAAAAGAGCAGGACTCTGATGAGGGCTTTTGCTATCTGGTTTTGGGCTCAAAAGGTGAATCAGGCGCTCGTCAGATCTGGTGTGAGTACCTCCCTTGTATGAATCTCCAAATATCAAGTTTCAGGGTCATTGAGAAAAGCATGCCATGACCGATTGGTCAAAGTTTCATTCAGTTCTTGTTGATCCTGCATGCCCCATGGGTTTGACCCTTCCTGCCCCACAGTTGAGCAGGTATGGTCAGTTTGTGTACCTTGTTGTTGTTGGTGGTTGTGTGTTGTGTGGTTTTGGCTTTTTTTTACACATGGTATCTTTTAGAGATTACATCAGTTTATTTTTGTGGCGAAGGGTAAAAGCTTTTCTGTGGAGAAGATGTCTGAGATGCTATCGCTAAGGGTATGTGTTTAAGATCGAAAAACAAGTTCACCCTTACCTGCCCCACCTTCCCCATGCTTGTTTGGAAAGTTTGTGTAAGTAAAGATGTGGGTATTTGCGGAACGCTTTTTAACTTGAAGTGAAATTAGTTTACTCATAGACTACCAAGAAATTATCCATGTTCTTGCATACATATCATATATTTTGAAAGCATTTTCGTTAATTATTTGCCTGTATAAACAGAAACAGGTAAGCCTATGCTTCTTCAGGTCGAGATGAAACTGTACCACCAGATAATTTGCTTGTTGTTAACTTGTTTACATGTACATACACCGGAAGACTATTTTCTTTTTCTTCTTCGCTGTGCTGACAACACTCAACAATGGATCATTTTGCCACAAACCGCGGGGATTTTCTACACCTTCTTCGGAAGAAAAAACTGAGAAACATCAGCCATTAGACAGAAGAGAGGACAGATAAAAGTGAATATTTAGACAGAAATATATTAGATGGCCTTTTATTTTCGCAAAATTTGAAGAAGCAAGGCTTTGCACAGCGGCAGAGTCGGAAACAGATGCAGATTCCTCAGAAATCATATGGGAAATCACACACAAAACAGTGTACATCTAAACACTGGAACGTACCGATCGGTCGAAACGGACCAAAGAACTCCAGCTAAGAGGCTTGATATATGGATCTAGGATGCAAATTTAATGTTGTGTGCCCAAGCAGGGCACTATGATTGTGCGTGCATAAATTGTATAGAATGTGTGCGGAGTGTGTGTGCGTGTGCTGGTGTCTGCGAGTGCTGGTTTTTGTTTTTTGCGTAAAGAACAAAACAAAAGAAACAAGCTTGATTATGCTAGATCAACCAGCCACGTGGCACATTTTCGCTCCTGCGACTTCGACCCTTGTCCAATGACCTTCATTTTCAAAATCTTGGCCTAATATCCTAAAACTTACCTATCTGCAGGCAGCATTTTGGATGATCCTAGGTTTCTGCAAAATAAAGGTTGCTATGCCAAGATACTATCACTTGAGTCCCGTTTCGTCCATTTTCGGCGGTTTCGGTGTTTAAGATGTCCCGCATAAACGCTTTTTCCTTGACATGCCAACCGCAACTTTATTTAACGGGGGATTTTCCATTTTTCGACTAGAGTATGACTCATTCTTCTAATCAATTCTTTCATGCACAATCAAAATATGGTTTCAATACACTGACACGTTTTATTCCCCTCTTTCCCCATATTATATCAACACAGTGACAGGCCAGTCATAACATGACTTAATATCAACTGTGTTGCCGATGGGGAAATATAAGATATTAAAATTATATTTATTTTGTATTAACAGTCTCACTTATTTTCAATGTTTAATTCAATTGATACTTGTCTTCGTGTTGATTAATTCTTGGCTGTCCTTTAATGTGTATGTTTTATCTGTTGTTAGTGTTTAGGCCTTTGTTTAAGTGCTTTGGCTCCCTGCATGGGGGGGAGATTAATCGCATCTCTATAATATTATTATTATTGATTATATTTTGGTTAAATAGAGATATTTGTGACTTACACGTTTCATTCATTCCTGAAGCTTCTACCGAGGAAGCCACAAGGCGAAACGTTTGTTTGTATTTTAGTGGTGTTGTTTGTATTTTTCACATTTCTTATTACAAGATTTTTGTGAATATTTTAACGTGCACATAGACCTTAAAGACCCCCACCAGATCACGTGTCAAATCACGGGATTAACTGGTTTGTTCCCCTTTTATAGCTGGAAATAAATTTTGTTTGGACTAGGTCTGTGACGCCCATAACAAATGCCCCCAAATTCAACCGAAATACATCCTATTTAAAGAGGAGCTCAATTTGAAGTTGGAACATTTGTATGTGGGCCAAGCACCAGAACAAACCAAGGGACTTAATCGGGGTGCGTCAGTTGTGGTCTTTAACAAGGAAAGCGTTCCACTTGCATTTGGCCTGCACCTGATTATCCTACCACCACGGATTGTTTTGTCATTTTCCTTTTTCTATGTATCAGGGGGCGTGCTGTTCTGGGGCGGACCATACGGAGCTATTACCTCAATCAGCCTGAACGAGTTCCGTGTCCAGCAAGTAATCCACAATGAGCAGGTTTTCGGTATTAAATGGCCTGGCTCTCTATAATATTATCCTCTACGTCCCTGCATCTTTACGCCAGGGAATGTGAGTTTCGCAAATACTGCTGGCTGCTGCTGTTAGTGCCGCTCATCACTGTGATTTTGTTATGACGATGAAAAAGAGAATGATGAAGTTGATGACGAGTAGGACTAGAAGTAGTACCACATTTCACTATGTAAGGTAAGGGCCCGCCCCAATGTCCGGACGCAAAAATAACTCGGTCAAAAGCTTTAAAACAAAATTATTGCGACACGAAAATAATCAAAGACTACATATCTGAATTAGGGAATACAGTTTTCAATATTCCTGCTAATTTTGTCTCATCATTTTCCCTAACCAAAAGCAAAGTTTATTCGACTTTTAAAGAAACTTAGTGTCTCGACATAAGCATTCTTATTCTTTCCTCAAACCACTTAAAAATAAACCAATCAATATGTCATTTGCGTCATTTAGTGTTAGAGCTTGCATTTGGGACAAATATTAAAACAGTTTTCGCTAGAAACCTTTCTAAGCCTGATATTTTATCACGAACTCATTATTAGAGGTATCATTTGGCAACAGTACTCCCAGTTGTTGTTGTTTTTCACTTCTGGCCGGAGGCAGGAGTCGAACGACATTTGGTTCCCTTCCCCTTAGCTACTACCGGGTAGTTGTATCTCTCCGGCAAAGAACACTACACGTGTGCTTTTACTGCTCATAAAAAGGACCGGCTTCATTCAAGTTATTTCAAATTTTTGCTGATGTCTAATTCAGTTTATTTGGTATAAGCCCAATATCTTATTTTGTATTGCCTTCGTGCGAATTAGTTTCGTATCAATAGCTAACAAACAATAACCACCAACCCGGAAGTTGAAAATCAACAAAAAGCGTGCTACACACAAAATAAGAACTTAGATGTGTCAATGTAGGTTGGCAAGACACGCTTTTACACGATGTCTCATGACCCTCTTCAATTTGTCCAGAAAAGCCCCGAGGAACTGCTACTTACACAGTTTAAGTTATTGCTGTTTGGGTAGGTCATATCCAATGTTGAACAGCTGGGGTTGGTTTTGTGATGGCTAAAACTAGGGGTTGCGTTATTGCCTTGCCAACTACATTGGACCATCCATGTTCCACTTTGTGTAGCCACGCGCATTTTGCTATTTCAAATATGAAGGGAAGTATTATTTGTTGAGCTATTGTATCTACACCTAATCGTACTAATTGCAATAAAACGTTAATTGTGGGTACACAAGTAATTGAATTAGACATCTGCCAAACTTGAACTGATTTGAGTAGCCCTACTTTTTATACGCAATATAAAATGCATGTGTGTAGTTTGTTTTGCCCGGCGAGCATAGTAGTAATACATATGCCCCATATGGGCAAAAGAGACACAAACTCGCACATTTTCAGACTCCAGTTTCAGTGGCTTGAACTTAGGCCTACAATACAAATAAATGTTATAAACTTTGTCGATGAAGTAATATCGAGCCCAATGGTGCGAACGGTTACTCGATGTTTAAAAAATATATATATATATTGTATTAGCATGCCCAGCATGAAAAATGCGCCGGATGGGAGTCCCAGACCTTTGCCGCGATACATTAATCTGATTGAAATTATTGTGATGCACGTGCACAAGTGCCAATACATTAAATAATTGAAATTGATTTTTATGTAATCTGATTGTAAATTGTTATTTTATTGTGTATATGTATTTTATTTATATTTTAGTTTAATATGTACACATATCTTTGTGTGCGCATGTGTATGGGTGTGTGTGTGTAATAATGTGAAGGATAGTGTGGAGGTATGTAAGCGGTTGTTTTTAATATGAATCATTAGTGCAATTGTAAAGCGCTTAGAGATTAAAGGTTAAGCGCTATATAAATGTTCTTAAATAAATAAATAAATAAAATAATTATAATTTTGGCATGGCAGTGCTCAGACACGAATAATGAATAAAACAACGCCCTAAATGTTCTACCCACCCCCTGTTATTTGCTCGGAAAAGAATCCAAAGACTTTGCTAAAAAAACGCCGCAATTTGCCTAGCTATGACCTCTCAGATTACCATGTACCAATGAAGGCCAAATTAATGATCAATGATGACGTCACACGACCAGTCGCTTGTGATTTGCTTCCAAAACGGCTGAGAGTAAGAACCAGCTTGGAAACAACGTTGTGAGTAAATAAATCAGCCCACGAAAAGTCCAGGAAATCCGAGCGCCGACATTTTGAAAGTAAAACACAGTGTGTCAGATTGCCTCTGACCAAAGGCCATAAACACCAAGAGGGCCCCCGTTAAAGGGCACCCTGACGGGATGAGTTCTTGGTGTGTGTGTGTGTGTGTGGTGTGGTGTTGTGTGTGTGTGTGTTGTGTGGTGTGAGTTGTGTGTGTGCCCTCAGATGGAATCAAAACCGTATGCCCAAAAGCTGGAGCAGCATGGAGCAAGTTGTGTGTGAATTGAAAGTGTGTGTGTGTGTTGTGTTGTGTGTGGGTGTGTGTGTGGTGTGTGCTTCAGTGGAATCAAACGTCTGCCCAAAAAGGGGCTGGAGGCAGCATGGAGCAAGTTGATGTGTGAATTGAAGTCTGTGTGTGTGTGTGTGTGTGGGTGTGTCGTGTGTGTGTGTGTGTGTTGTGGGGTGTGTGTGTTGGTTGTGTGGGTGTGTGTGTGTGCCTTCAGTGGAATCAAAACGTCTGCCCAAAGCTGGAGGCAGCATGGAGCAAGTGTGTGTGTGAATTGAAGTGTGTGTGTGTGTGTGTGTGTCAGCTGGAGTCAAACGTAACGTCTGCCAAAAGCGGGAACGGGCAGCATGGAGCAGGTTGGCCCCACAACGTTCTACCCTGTCTTTGACCTCCACGTGCATGCCAACGCAGGCGGACCGCAAGGTGTGTGTGTGTGTGTGTGTGTGTGTGTGTCGTGGTGTGTGTGGTGTTCGTATGTGTATCACTGTGTGTGTGTGTGTGTGTGTGTGTGTGGGTGGTGTGTGGTGTGTGCTGTGTGTGTCGTGTGGTGTAGTATTGTTGTGTCACTTGTGTGCGTGTGCGTGTTGTGTGTGTGTGTGTGGTGTGGGTGTGTGTGTGTGTGGTGTGTGTCAGTGTGTGTGTGTGCGTGCGCGCGAGAGAGTGTGTGTGTGAGTCGTTGCGTGCGTGTATGTGTCACTGTGTGTGTGCGTGCGTGCGAGCGCACGCGCGGGTGTGTGTATGTATCACTGTGTGCGTGCGCGTTATGCATGCGTGTCTGTGTGGCCGGTGCTGCATTACTCTCTCTTTCTCTTCTCTCTCTCTCTCTCTCTCTCTCTCTCTCTCTACTCTCTTTCTGTCTCTCGCGCTATTTTGTCTATCTTTCTCTCTCTCTCTCTCTCTCTTATTCTCTCTCTCTCTCCAAAAGACTCTCATCAGCATCTTAATGCGATCTAAATTAGCTATCTTTCCTACAGATATTAAGCACTTCTTATCTTCCCTTTTTCGAACTCCTTCCAAAAGAATACCATCAGCATCTTAATGCATGTAATTTAGTTTATTGCCTACAGATATCTAGAAATGCTTCTCTTTCCATTTCCCCAATTCCAATGTGTTTTGCTTTTAGAAGTCGAACACTGTCTTGCTCTAAAAAAAAACTTTACCCTAAATATTATTTTTATATATTATTTTCTCTAATTTTATGAACTGCTTATTTTTATGTAAATGATTTGTCTTGGTAATTGTTTACATTTATTTATGCTGATACGCGTATACGGGCTAAGAGGCCTATTAAATAAAAAAACCCAACAACATTCAAACTTCAGACCTCTCTCTGTGGTTAAAACATTTCATTTTCGAAAACAAACAAAAACATGGACAAACGCAACAGCATAACTAAAGCAACAACAAGCAAGGCTTATGATGTACTAAGATAAAAAAAATAGTACAAAGCAGAAATATTGGTGGAGGTACAGGCGCAGATCAACCCCCTCCCCTTTCGATATCTCGGCTCTCCCCGCATTCTCAGACTTGCCTTTCTTAGCAAGTATTAAGCGGTATTTTATCAATATTTTCGAGCTAATTATCTTTGTTGAATAATTGTGCACAATAATGATAAAGGCCATTATTTCATATGTATGCGGAACAGCCGCGGACCGTTTTATGCACTGTCACAGTCTGGGTTCATTGCGTTCTTTACGTCTTGCCTTTATCTTCTACTATTATTGAATGCAAGTTTTTAATTGTATAAATGGATGAACATTAACCCTTTTACCGCCAGCCATATTTCAGCAAAAAAATTGTCCATTAAATGTACCTGGGTAGAGAACAAAAACCATCTGCAGTATTGGGGATTGTTATGTGACATATATAAAATAAGGTCTAATCCTTACTTCCCAAAGCTAAGACAATAGGGTCTTTGGATAATAGACCCCCAATTTGATGCCTTTTAGTGACATAGGTGTTAAAGCACTGTGGTGCTAAAATGCGACTTTGGCGGTGAAAGGGTTAACGTTAAATATAGAACACGAAAAAGGTTGAAAGTGCTCAATATGCAGTAAGAAAGACAAAACTGAAAAGCCGGAAAAAACCGAGAAATGGAGGAGGGGGGAGGATCTGCATAACCACGAATTTTAATAAATATCATGACAAACGAGCAACTCTCTCTCTCTCTCTTTCAGACATGGGCAGATGGCCTGGTCATTAAACAGTTGTTCATTGTTCATTACTCTCTCTCTCTCTCTCTCTCTCTCTCTCTCTCTCTCTCTCTCTTTACATGCTATTCAATGGTTGTTGTGTTTATTATTTTCTTTCATTTGCATGTTTTTAAAAAATTGCTGTTTATTCGATATTTTCGTTTACCACAGGGCTGGGTGTGAAAAAAGTATGTAGACTTATCTCATTACCCTGTATAAATAAAATTTCGTTCGGATGTTGTCGTTGTTCCATTATGCTGATTTGTGTTTTCCAGAAAATGGCTGCAGTGGTGGTGACCACGGGTGTTCTCGCATCTGTATCCCCACGTCTGGCCTGAACTACCAGTGTCTCTGCCCGGATGACTGGACCCTGGACACCAGTAACAACAAGACCTGTAATGAAAACTGAAACACACTGCTTCTTCTTCTTCGTCTTGTTCTTCTTCTTCCTTATTCTCCTCTCGGCCTTCCTGAAGAAGAAGAAGAAGAAGAAGAAGAAGAAGAGAAGAATTGAGTTTTGTCAATGCCTCACAGCGACATAAAATGTTAGAAAAAAAATGTATTGCCTTATTAACTTATAAGTAATGCGTGAATAGTTTGCGCTTACATGTGATGATGCTTAACTGTATAGTATATCTTTTGAAATATAGAATCATTACTTTTTTCTTCTTTTTTTTCCATTAAACTTTTATTAACAATTTTATGTAAACAAACCTAAAATTGAAACAAACATCTCCAGGTTTGCCTCGTTAATTTAAAATACCAGATTCTTTTTATTTCGATAATTCCTTGCTTGGACACAAAAAGCGCAAATAATTCTGTTATACTATCATTTGCAAACGGTCATCAGATTAGTTTCAGCATGCTTGTCAAGAAAGGTGTTAATCCAGATCACAATATCATCTCGCAATCATTTAACCAGATTTTTGTTGCTTTCCAATGTCTTAAAAATGAAGAAGAATGACAATAGATAACATGACTTGAACTGGAACTGAGTTCTCCCCCCACAGGGATTCCAGGGGGTCTTTTGTACAAATAGTTACCCCACTTTCTGGAAGTGCTGTGCTTGTAACGTCACTATAATTTGTGATTCTGCCTTTTCCCGTTTGCTTACTGCTCAAATACTATCTTGCTGCCTTACCAGCCCATTCTTCCTGCCTTTTTTGCAAGGAGCACTTTCAAAAAGATTTCTTCCTCAGCCAAAGTCGGACTTGCTGGGCCTAACTTTTCCTTAGTTAAGCGCATAACGGCAGAATGACGCATCTGAGCTCATAACTGACATGAAACTGTCTGAGCGATCGAAGAAGAACAAGAAGAACTGAGTTTTGTCAAGTTTTTCACAACGACATATAATGTTAAAAACATTTTTATTACCTTATTAACCTTAAATATGTATGAAATAGTTTGGCGATTTACATGTGATGAGGCTTAGCTAAATAGTATAAGCTTTTGAAATAAAGAATCATTACTTTTTCTTTTTTTTCATTAAACGTTTATTAACAATTTTATGTAAACAAACCAAAATTGAACAAACATCTCCAGATTGCCTCGTAATTTAAAATACAGATTCTTTTTATTTACACGGGAAAAAAAAAAAATAATTCCTTCTTGGACACAAAAGCGGCAAATAATTCTGTTATAACTATCATTTTGCAAACGGTCGTCAGATTAGTTTCAGCATGCTTTGTAAAGAAGGTGTTATACCGGATCACAATATCCATCTCGGATCATTTTAACCAGATTTCTGTTGTTTTCCAATGTCTTAAAATGAGAATAATGATAATAGATAACATGACTTGACTGAACTGAGATTTTCCCCTGCGGGTATACCGGGAGAGGGGGGGGGGGGGCTTTTTGGTACAACAGTTCCCCACACCACCTTCTGAGTGCTGTGCTTGGAATAACTTCATCTAATAATGTCAACTTCAACTAGTTACTCTCACTTACTGCTCTTTGTCTCTGTCTCCTTTCTTCATGTCTTCTTTCTGTCTTCGTCCTTTTCTCCCTTTTTTAAACGATTCCTTGATGTCAGTATTAGGACATCAAATGTATGCTTATGGGGAGGCTTGAGCGATACCTTCAACACGCATTTACAGGTAAAAACTATAAAATACGGTTGAGAATTTGCAGATGCCCTATCTCGTCTAACCATACAACTTACAATATGTTGCTGCATTTTCACAACAATAATAAAAAATACTTGGGTTTCAGCAGTATGTTTTTCTTCTATAGGCATGGATTTGGTGAGTGTATTGGAAAACCAAGGGGTAGTGGAATATAAAGTCATTTTCTCTATTCATTTGAAATGTCAATTATTAACGAATGTCAAGTCATAAATGGCTCGTAGGTAACGTCCACAAAGGTGAGTCGTTTTCAAATTTACAGAACGTTTAAAAGCGGGAATTAACATTATAATCCATAATCTGAATAACTGTAAATCATTTTAAAGGCTAGGATCCGCTTGATCAGTCCTAAGCCAGGGGTGTACCACAGTGAAATTTTCCTACAACTACGTTTCCGAGACATTTTAATAAAATGAATCTTATTCTGTCTGTTTTGTAGAGAACAAATTGTAGAATTATGTTCATTCTGTTTTAAATGCCCATGTAGTAAAGAACTACGAAACAGTACATTCCATCCAAAATCCTTTTAATCAACCATCTCTATCAACTGATAATGCTTCTTTCTTCAGAAAACAATGGGCTAATTATTTAGGTTTGGCTTTGTACCTTGAAAAGCATTCATTACGGCAAAATATGCATGGCAAGATCTACGTAACTTAATTGGATATCAGTAGTGTTTATTGGTTTTCATCATGTATTTAGTATGTTCTTTGTGGCATTTCTGTTGTCGTTAAGAAAATATGAATGTTGTATGTTGAATAATGTCTAAACGTAATTTCGTTTTTTTCTGTTTTCGGCATGAAAAAAAAGTTTTGTTAACACGCCAGTGGTAGGGACCTATGGTCCTAATCTTAAACATTCCAGTGTCCAGTGTCAGTGTCCAATGTCCGGTGTGCCTTTCCCTTTCTGCTTACTGTCCTTAACTATCTTTCTGACTTACCGGCCATTCTCTTCCGTTTTTTTCAAGAAACACTTTCAAAAAGATTCCTCCCCCGCCAAATTCGGACAAAAGTCTAGTTAGGCGCATGACGGCAGCATAGCGCATCTGCGCTCATAATTTTGGGAAACTTCTGAGGTCATCGAAGAAGAAGAACTGAGTTTTGTCATTGCTTCACAGCGACATATAATGTTAAAAATTGTTTTATTGCCTTATTAACTTGTAAATAATGTATGAATAGTTTGCGCTTACATGTGGTGATGCTTAACTAAAATTAGTAGACATTTTGAAATATAGAATCATTACTTTTTCCTTTATTTCCATTAATCTTTTATTAACAATTTTATGTAAACAGACCAAACATCTCCAGGATTGCCTCCATAACTTAAAATACCAGATTTGTTTACTTTCGATAGTTCCTTGCTTGGACAAAAAAGCGCAAATAATTCTGTTATACTATAATTTGCAAACGGTCATCAGATTACATTCAGCATGTTTGTAAAGAAAGGTGTTATTCTGGATCACAATATCATCTAACGGTCATTGAACCCGATTTTTGTTGCTTTCCAATGTCTTAAAATGAAGAAGAATGACAATAGATAACATGACTTGAACTGGAACTGAGTTTGGTCAATGCCTCACAGCGACATATATGTTTGTTTTTTTATTGCATTATTAACTTGTAAATAATATATGAATAGTTTGTGCTTACATATGATGATGCTTAGCTAAGTAGTATTTCATTCGAAATATAGAATCATTACTGTTTCCTCTTATTTCCCATTAAACTTTTATTAACAATTATTATGTAAACAAATCAAAAACAAAACAACAAAACAGAGAGGAAACAAAGAGATGGGGAACAGATGAAATAAAATATATGAAAAATATTGCGTTTGGAGCATAGAGAGGTGTCGAGTGAAATTTGAGAGAGAGAGAGAGAGAGAGATGAGAGGAGAGAGAGGAGAGAGAGAGAGAGAGAGAGAGAGAGAGAGACAGACGGAGAGAGAGAGAGAGAGAGAGAGAGAGAGAGAGAGATGAGAGAGGAGAGAGGAGAGAGAGAGATGATGAACTATGACATATTTTATTTGACTTATGCCAGCAGCCCCTATCATGACAAACATACAAACAAAACATCTTATCAATCAATCAATAAATCAATAATTTATTATGTCCTCAAGTACAGGATAATTTTCATGCAGCACGTCACACACACACATAAAAAGAAACAACACAAATTGATGACAATGACAAAATAAATATGCGCATTAAAAGAATTTTACAAACACTCCCATGCCAAATCTCTTATATTTAATATATCGAGTTATGTCCATCATTCCCCCCCCTCCCCCCCCTCCCCCTTAACAGTTCTAACACTTATTTATTTATGCCTCACACCTGAACAGCAATACAACTCATGCACACACACATACACACACACACCAACGCTCACATGGACATGTGCGCATACAAACAGACACTCACAATAACATACACACACTCACACAGAGAGAGAGAGCGTCTGAACTATGACATATTTTATTGACTTAGGCCAACAGCCCCTATCATGACAACAATACAAACACCTTAGAACATACACACCTGAACACACACACACAATCACCGCACAACCACACACACACACACACACACACACACCACACGTGCACATGTGCGCATACATACACTCACTTGGCTTTAACAAAAGGTAATTCTTCTAAATGTTCCAGTTAAATCTCTATGACGTCAAAATAAATCATGTCATTTTCCCATCAAACATGCTCCTGAATGCCGTTTTTGGCTGCGCCGTTCAAAAGATGTAGGAGGTACGAACTACGTGACAGTGGTACGAATTGCATAAATATGGCACACTTATTTTTGCTTTGAATATTTTAATTTACAACATGAAAAACATTGACTCGAACACTTTAAAAAAATTTAAGTGGCATTTCCAGTTGTAATTTTTGTATTGCTGCATTGAATAACAAAGAACAAAGCATTACCCAAAATAACATCAGATGCCACCAAAATGAAATTTTGTTTGCCTTGCAAAGGATAGTCTGCTTTGTTGCATGTTGGTTGTGATAAAATATTTCCCAATTCCCCTGTCCAAACTTCACGCGACAAATATTAACCCCCAATCTTCTACCGATTGGTAGGAAACCCAGGTGGTACGAATTGTGACAGGTACCATATCGATACAAATCTCCTCTATGTGACGACACAGCAGCACGAGAGAGCGAAAACGAGAGAGAGACGAGAGAGAGAGAGAAGAGAGAGAGAGAGAGAGAGAGAGAGAGAGAGAGAGAGAGTCTCTAACATAAGTTTATTGACAAACGTAAAAAAGTGAAGAAAGAGACCGTTTATTTATTTATTTATTTATTTATTCAAAATGAACGGCATGCTCATGAGAGTCCCTTGGCCATGCAAGCACCAATCGCATGTTGCTTAGACCATTTCATAATTACAAAATGGACACTGTAAGGTTTCAGATAAAGGATGCTAACTGTCCCTTTTCTGTCTGAAAACATTGTCACGAAGTGCAATATATTTTTTAGATAATATTTTCTTCAGCTGCATTGGTGCAGCGTCGGAAGCGTGCAGGACAGACAGACAGACGTTTCAGATGTTATGTTGCTAAAATCTGATGATGCCACTTCTGATGGAGCTCCATTGGCTCCCTGTGCAGTTCCGCCTTCAGTATAAGCTGGCTGTTCTATCCTTCCGTCACTTTGAACAGACCCTTCCGCCTTACCTCTCCAGAGCTCTTCACACCTACACTCCTTCCCGCTCACTCAGGTCCTCAAACACAAAACTTCTGAAAGTTCCAAAAACAAATCTAAAATCATTTGGTGACCGCAGTTTCAGTTTCAGTGCCCCTGCTGTTTGGAATTCCCTCCCAGTCGATCTCCGCCATGAACCAACTATCTCTACTTTCAAAGCTAAACTCAAGACTCACTACTTTCAAAGCTCATTCGGCTTTGTAAATGTTTCCTTCTTGATCTTGTACCTGGGTGAATGATTGGGTGATAATGTTTTTGTTGCGACTGCGGGTGTATCAGTGAATGGAAGCGCCTTGAGTGTAAAATAATTATAGAAAGGCGCTATGGAAATACTATCAATTATTATTTTATTATTTAAAACTTAAGAATAATAGTTTAGGGGAGAACGGGGCTGGTCCGCCCTGACCTTTCAGCTTTTCCCCTCGCTTATAAATGGTCTCAGCTAACTGAAGTGGAAGCTCCATTTTTAGACCAATAGTTTAATAATAATAATAATATATATTAATAATGGGAATTTATATAGCGCTCTTTCTCACATGAGCTCAGTGCGCTTTACATGACTAACAAGAACATTATAGGCAAACAAATAATTAATCATTAGAAAAGTAAAATAAGCAACGATGCTTGCAACGTTCTCTTACTTCCTTACACAACACACACACCACACACACACACACACCACACCAACCCGGCGTTGAGCGCGCGCTGGGCGCGCAGCACACGCCCACCGGACATCCCACTCACTACATACACACATGCATGCATGCGCACAAGCACACACTCACACACAATTAATTATACAAGAGTAAAATTAGTTACAATATGAACATTCTAAGAAGAAAACATAGAGACCACATTCACATTCTCAATCAAGTTTGAATACAATACTGCAACTTAAAATAAAATCATACTGCCATCAACATACCAATTACATGACTAATTATAAATAGACAAATTTTGCAAAAACAAAAATACCCTTCTACCTCATTTACAAACATTTAAAGTTTACAAGACGTAGACATTCTACATACAAAATACGAATCATAAAATAATTGTAAATACATTTTTTTACAAGATTTCTGCAATAAAACGGACCCCCCCCCCCCCCCCCCCCCCCCCCCCCCCCCCCCCCCCCACCCCCGACACCTCACACACAAACACTAATCAATTTATAATATGTCCGAAACAAGTGAGTTTTAAGGGCAGAGCGAAAGGCGGAGATAGAGTCAGGTAAATGTATGGAAAACAAACGTTGATTGAAAATTCAGTTAAAGCACAACAGGCTATTTCTGTATGCTGCTCGAAGTGCACCTACCCTTACGTAGGCATACTTGCTCCATGCGGGGTAAGTCCACCTGCCGGCTGGGGCAAAGCTTACCCCCTCATGCTGTCTCTCAGACATTCCAACTCCCTGTCAGTTTTCAAAACCAACCTGAAAACCCATCTATTCTCTGAACACTACTGTCCACCATGATCGGATTGTGAGAATGAAAGCGTGTGCGGATGAGGAATGGCATGGGAAAGGTGGGAGACAGAAAGTGTGTGTGTGCATGCGCGCGCTGGCATGTGCTTATGCATGTGTGTGTGTGTTTGTGTCTGTGTGTGTATGTATGTACGAACGTATGTACTATGTATGTATGTATGTATGTATGTATGTACTGTATGTATGTGTGCACATGCGCATGTAAATGATATGCTGTGTTCGTCAGTGTGTGTGCTTGTGTGCGTGCGAGCATGGGTATTGATGTGATTTGGTTAAATGTATTTTTTGTAAAGCGCCATGAGCAGCTAGCCTGGAATGTGCGCTATATAAGCTTTCTTTATTATTTACGTCTATAAATACTTAATTAATAAAACCCAGAATCTTCAATCACTAGCATCGTTTCAATGCCAACATCCAAAATGTATCTTCATATATAAAGACATAAAAAACGAAAATTAACCACGGATTCATTTGTTACAAACAAAATAGCAAAAATAACATTTGTTTTTGCTCTCAACTTTTCTCAAATTGATGCGCACCCTCCAAACTTACACAGGACCTGGCGGGGGGATGGCATGTGGCTACCACACGCTCTGAATGATTCTAGAGAGAAGCGCTTAGCAATACAAACGAATGAGATGGATCTGCTCCAGGGGCAAACCAGCCCCGGTCTCCCCTAAGTTTTTAATGAAGGGATAACGTGCGCGAAAATATCGTTTTTCTTTTTCTTATCCCTTTTTTTTTTTTCTCTCTTTTTTTTTTTGCTGTCCCATCTTCTGGGCCGTACAGTGGCGTTGCTCCCACGCCGCTCGTTCCGAATCCAAATTCGCAGCTACACCCCGGTTTGTTCAAGTCGCAGAATCCGAGACCAGCAGTCCAAGAGGAGCGAATCTTATGTTAGGCCGTCAGGAGGCAACCAACCGAGGAGACACTGCACTGCTGCTGAGTCACTTCGGTGGAGTTCAGTGGAGCCTGTATTCAGGACACCACCTACTAAGCCCCCTACTGATGACACTATTCTCTTAGTCGCGGAGCCAGCGTGAGTGAGGTCCTCCTCCGAGGGCGCCACCACGACCGTCCACCGACAGCTCCCCAGAACACACTGATCCCCATGACTTTGACCCGAACGCACCAACGCATTATCCCTTTTCTTACCATGCACGTGTGTGCGTAAACTACAGCATCCACGAAAGCACGAACACGAATTAGTATTTTGTATCTTTATTTTGATAGCAGTTTTGTGTTGCTAGCGTTTGTAAGTTTTATACACAGTCTTTGTTTCCCCCAAAGTTTAAAAAAAATGTATATAAAAAACGAGATAAAATGTCAAATTGGTGTTAAAGTTGACGCAACCGTTTATTTGCTTGTAATATCTGCAAACAACTATTTTTTTAAATCTCTTTTGAGAAATGGGTTAGTCTTCATATAATTATGTCAAAATTGTAAAAGCTTCATTGAAGTTTGAAGCAATGAATCATGTCATTTCTAAGCACACTTGTGGTACATGACCCTTCACTAAAGCTACTGTCTACATGATCCTTCACTATTTCTACTATATTTTTCCACACACGCGACAAAGGTGCACGGGATCAAATGGCACTGTTCTTGTTCTTTCTCAAGTTGAGCCACGGAGGAAGGAACAAAGAACAACATGAAATAACAGAGAAAGTTTATAAAGTATGTGTGGGTGAGGGTCATAAAGGCGAGCTTGGCACATTCTTTTTTAAGAGAATGATGCTTTGCTTGTCTCACTTTGGTTCTGACCCACGCACTGCTAGGTGGATGGGTATCGTAATCAACTTTTTGTGGAGGGGAGTTAATTAGAAAAAAGAGAGTAATTACCCTTTGTTCAATTTCGTCATCTCCTTTCTTGGCCTCACTATTTCATTCTTTATAAAGTATGCTGAGAGTTTGGGCTAAAGGAGAGGGATGGGAGAGCTGTGGGGAAGGAGAACAAAAAGGCAGAAGAGGCCACTGAGTCCTGACGCAGTGAGGGGTGGGTATAGGGATGGTGGTTGTGGGGGTTGGCTTCGCTGCCAGCTTAGATTGAAGGAGAGGGATGGGAGAGCTATGGGGAAGGAGAACAAAAAGGCAGAAGAGGCCATTGAGTCCTGACGCAGTGAGGGGTGGGTATATGGATGGTGGTTGTGGGGGTTGGCTTCGCTGCCAGCTTAGATTGAAGGAGAGGGATGGAAGAGCTATGGGGAAGGAGAACAAAAAGGCAGAAGAGGCCACCAAGTCCTGACGCAGTGAGGGGTGGGTATAGGGATGGTGGTAGTGGGGGGTTGGATTTTTTGTGGTTGTTAACAAACAGTTCCGTCCGTTACCATGCACGTTTCCAGAGTGCGTTCTAAAAACATTCACATAAAAATATCATTTTTTCAAAATAAATTTATGTTCGTGTTTATTAGGAGAAGGAAAAAAAGTATTTATTTTTGTGTTTTTGTTAAACAACTGGTTAAGAATCAGTATGAAGAATGCAGATTATGTTTCTAGTCTCAATCCCCCCCCCCCCCTTCCCCAACCCCCATTTTGCCATAGCCTCTCCAAACGCCTACTACACGACTAGTAATAAATTATTTTCTTTACAAATGGGTGCTTTCAAAATTATCAAAATAATCGTTCCTGTCCAAAACATGTGTGCGACTGTAACCTGACCACATCGATGGCTTAGAGTCAAACTGGATTAACTTCAGATAGTCCATTTTTTGATTATTACAGAAACAAATGCGGAAAATAATACTCTTTATTGTCCCAAATTTTCGTTTTAATATCTTAATAAATAAAAAAGATATAAACGTTGTTCTCTTTTGACTCAAAAATAAATCAACATTTTTTTGGAGTCAAACAAGATTAACTTCAGACGGTCTGCTTTTGACTCCAAAATCACAAGACATTTTAGCATTCTAATTTTGAGTCAAACCGGGCTATGTTACAAATAAATGAGTTTGACTCAAAATATCACAAGACATTTTAGCATTCTAATTTTGAGTCAAACCAGGCTATGTTACAAATAAATGAGTTTGACTCAAAATATGCTGATTGGCAAAATAAGAAAATTATTTGTGTCTTAGCCAAAAATGTCGGTTGATTTACTTTCAAGCTGTTTACAGATTTCCTAATTATATGTCGGACATTTGATATTCGTCCTTACAGTTTTCAAAGTTGGTACCATCTGGCCTCTGTTTCTTTGTATTGAAACGCCACGAATAAGTCGATTCAGCTTTGGGGGAAAATGTCAATGAGGGGGCAGGAGAGAAAAAGAAAATCTTATATAAGCTATCCACAAAAAGTTAAGGATCACTTGCAAACTAATTCATAACTTTCCAAATAAGAAAGCCAATGCGTTGAATTTTGGCCAACATTTAATTCAATGCTTTAGTGATAACGATACACAATTGCCTTCAATTTCGAGCAATCGTTTGGTCTGTACATTTGATCAAAGTGGGTACGTATCGAAATTTGATTTCCCAAAGTCATTGAAATCACAAGACAGGGCATTCTGATGCTCCCAAAAGTTCAGTAATGCGTGTATCCGCCATGGCTGTTCTGGCACTCGACGCAGCGAGTCCTCATGGAGTTGACCAGGGTGGTGAAGATCCTCTGTGGAAGCGCCTGCCACTCAGCCTGCAGCATCTGGTAGAGGTGCTGGGCATCCCTGGGAGGGGGGTGGTTGCTCCTCACTTTGCGATCCAGCTCATCCCAGAGGTTCTCAATCGGGTTGAGATCGGGACTGCATGCTGGCCACTCCATTCTGTTGACTCCAGACTGCTGCAGGAAGTCGTTGACCACCCTTGCCCTGTGGGGGCGAGCGTTGTCATCCTGGTAGACAGCCGGCGGTCCCATCTGCTGCAGTGTAGGCACAGCCAGCGGTCGAAGGATCTCATCCCGGTATCGGAGGCCAGTCAGGTTACCCTGTACATGATACAAGGGTGTTCTGTGGTGAAGGCTGAAGGCCCCCCAGACCATTACAGAACCTCCACCAAAGGCCACCTTTTCTTGGACAGTGGCGTCAATAAAGCGTTCCCCTGGGCGCCTCCAGACCCTCAGTCGGCCGTCGTTGTGGTTCAGGGTGAAGCGTGATTCATCACTGAACAGGACCTGGGACCATTGCTGACGTGTCCACCTCACGTGACGTCTGCAGAAGGCGCGGCGTGCTGCCCTATGGGCTGGAGTTAAGCGTGGCCGTACAGCTGGGCGACGAGAACGGAGGTTAAACCCATGAAGGCGGTTCCGTATGGTCTGCTGGCTGATGTTGATGTTAGTAGCCACCCTCAGCTGCCTTCGAATGATGCTGGAAGAGGCTGTTCTTGTCTGCAGGGCTTGTCGTTCAATGAGACGATCTTCACGTGGAGTTGTCTTCTTCGGTCGACCAGATCTGCGTCTTTCATGGACCCTCCCAGTGGCTGTGAAGCGTTGAATCAGTCTGACAATGACCGAGATGGACACCTGAAGTCGCCTGGCCACTTCTCGCTTGGGAACACCATCTTGGAACCATGCAACAGCTCGTCCCCTATCCAACTCGCTCAATTTTCGTCGTGGAGGCATTGTCAAATCAGGCCTAATACTGGTGGTATGTCTTCTTATAAAGCCAAGCAAGAGACAGCATCTCACACATAAACAGCAGTGCTTGCACGTGCATAATGGTTTTTCCATCTGGCTTGTGCAATGTGTTCATGCAGAACGATCCAAAACAAGGTCCTTTTTCGCAAGTTTCCGCTTTTTCTTTTGCTGCCAAGCTCAGTAATAGAGAATCACGTGCAATGTTTCCACTAACACAACATCGCCCACTTACAGCTGAACAAGAATTCATAACAATTTGGCTTGACTGAGAAATAAATAACAGGAGCGAACGGAGTTTATTGCGCACCTGTTTTCTCATAGTGATCCTTAACTTTTTGTGAGTAGTGTATATGTGCTCGACAACAAAAAAAGTAGACCTAATCCTATTCAATTATGTATGTTATACAAAAAAGCAAAAGTAAGGCTGTGTACACATACACGCGGATGTTCCGTGCGCAATCAGTAAATAAGTGAAAGAAAGGAGAAGAAAAAATAAGGGGACGTGTGCCTTCCCGCGTATTTCCGCTATATAATCCGTATATTGTTTCCCTTCTTTCTTTTACTTATTGATTATTTCCGCTCAGAAAATCCGCATGTACTGTGTACCAGGCCTTATTCGACTAAAAAACTAAAACTAAAACTAAACTAGTCGTCCCAAAAGACTAGCCAGTACCATAATGATATCCCAATACTTTAGAAAATAATGTACTGCACAGCTCTCATTTACTATTGGCCACTACTACAACATGGTTGCCTCTCTCTGCTGCATGACCGACTGGACTCACACTGCGCCAGGACTGGATGAAGAGTCATTTCGGCCCAAGGGAATAGTCATTTCGGCCCAAGGGAATAGTCATTTCGGCCCAAGGGAATAGTCATTTCGGCCCAAGGCAATAATCATTTCGGCCCAAGGCAATAGTCATTTCGGCACAAGGCAATAGTCATTTCGACCCAAGGCTAATAGTCATTTCGGCCCACGGCTATAGTCACCTCGGCCCACATTAATATTCATCCTGGCCCACATCAGCAGACATTACATAGGTCTAACATACATTCACACTAATTGTTGCCTTCGATTTGAGATCCCTGGCAAGCATTGAGTTGAGTTGTGTACAAGGGGGTCTCCATAAGTTGTTAGATGTGGGCAAATGGTAAAATCACAAGCACTTTTGTGATGTCGCGACAGAGAGTACCTTTTGATGCTTCTGTAATAAATATGCATTAGTTTCCACCAGACCATAACGTTGGGCAATGCAAAATGACCAGCAAGGCAAACGTTCATCCAAAGCTGTTCAGAGAATGTCTGTCACGACGCATTTTTGCCTATGCTCTTAAAGGCATGTTTGTGCTTAAAGGAAGGAAACCGTAGGATTTATGGACCTGATCGAATTTACAGTTACCTTTCGTGGAAGGACTCACGATGCAAAATAAACATAATAAACAAGAATAATGATGGTGATTGCTCGCGCGTGCCCGCACACGCACACACACACAAACACACACGCTCGCGAGCGCAGCAACACACATGCATACACGCACCAACGCACGCACGCACGCACGCACACACACACACACACACACACACACACACCACACACACACACACACACATTCCCCTATCTCATCCCCCACCCCCTCATCGCACATATCACCCTCAACAATAACACCAACACACGCGCACCCCCACCCCACTGCACACACCCACACACACACACACACACACACATACAAACACACACACACACACACACACACACACACACACAACACACAACCCTATCACACCCCCACACCCACACACACACATACACACCTCACATTCCCCTACACCAACACACGCGCACCCCCACCCCCTGCATCACACACATCACACACACACACACACACACAGACTCACACACACATACAAACACACACACCACACACACACACACACACACACACATTCCCCTACTCACACACCACCCCCTCATCGCACATATCACACCTCAACAATAACACCAACACACGCGCACCCCCACCCCCAACACACACACACACATTCCACACTATCTCATCCCCACACCCCCTCATCGCACATCATCACCCTCACACACACAACACACAACACACGCGCACCCCCACCCCCTGCACACACACAACACACACAAACACAACACACAGGAAGGACACACAGACACACACAAACACAACACAAGCAAGGAACACACAAACCACACACAGTAGGGAAGAAGGAAAGGAAGTAAGGAAGAAAGAAAGGATCTAAGGAGCCACCCAAAGAACGCACAGATCACCCTCAAGAAAAGAAGTAAGGAACAAAGAAAGGGACAGAAGGAAGTAAGCAACAAAGAAAGGAAGTAAGGAACAAACACACAACACACAGAACACACACACAGGAACACAGAAAGGAAGAAAGGAAGTAAGGAAACAAAGAAAGACAAGTAACACAAGGAACAAAGAAAGGAAGAAAGGAAGAAAGAAAGGAAGTAAGGAACAAAGAAAGGAAGAAAGAAGGAAGCAAGGAACAAAGAAAGAAAGGAAGTAGGGAAGAAAGAAAGGAAGTAAGGAAGAAAGAAAGGAAGTAAGGAGGAGCAAAGAAAGAACGAAAGAAAGAAAGAAAAGAAGTAAGGAACAAAGAAAGGAACAGAGGAAGTAAGGAACAAAGAAAGGAAGTAAGGAAGGAACAAAGAAAGGAAGAAAGGAAGTAAGGAACAAAGAAAGGAACAGAGGAAGTAAGGAACAAAGAAAGGAAGTAAGGAAGGAACAAAGAAAGGAAGTAAGGAATAAAGAAAGGAAGTAAGGAATAAAGAAAGGAATAAAGGAAGTAAGGAACATAGAAAGGAAGAAAGGAAGTTATGAACACAAAGAAAGAAAGAAAAAATGGAACAAAGAAAAGAAAAGGAAGAGAGAAAGAAAGGAAGAAAGAAACAAAGTTAGAAAGAAAGAAAGAAAGGAAGAAAACTTCACTCACGCGGTCCACTAAAGCCACGGTTATTGTGGGCCCAGTGGGGGTGTGGGCTACTATACTGGGTTGGGTGGTCAGCCTTCGCCTCTGGTCTCTGTCCCTTGCAGCCTACCTGGCGTAAAGAAATGTTATTAATTAGCAGTACAAATTGGTCTATTTTTGCTTTTCCGTTTTTGTCAACACTTTCTATGTGCCTTGATAGCTGTGTGGGGAGGTGTGGGAAAGGGGGTGGGGAGTGCTTCCTTGTGTTTTAGTGTTTAGTGTTATTACTGCCTTGCGCGTGAGGGGTGTTTCCTTCTCTGTGTTGTTGCTCAATTTAACGTCCTTCCACTAAAAGTGATTCGGACAAATTGTATTGTGTTGTGATGTTGGTGTGGTGAGTGTGTGTGGATGTGCCTGTGAGTGTGTGTAAGCATTACAGTAAGTAACAGGATAGCTGTGCAGGCTTAATCATAACTCCCTCCACCCCCCACCTCATTAGAATGTTAAACTTACGCTTAAAGAATATAACCGAACAATGAACAAAGTTATTGACAAATATTAAGTGAACTACTTAATAAACATTTACAAACTGAATCAAGAATAGAATAACTGTTTAGAATACTGGGTAGAGACAATGGTGTCGATCCATCAGTAAAACCGTCAATACCCGAATTCTGGAAAAAGTTCTCTTGCTTTTGGACAGTGAATCAGTAAATGTCTGACAACCAAAGAATCACCACACATACATTTAACATTATTGCAATATTTTGTTTTAAATGAATTCAACCGAAGTCTATGGATTAGACTTTCAATCTCCCTGGACGAGAAAGTAACACGTTTGTGTAATGTTTTCCCGTTGCATCTATCATTACATTTAATACAGTTATTATAATATTGAACGTCTGAGTTCATCAATAAAGTTTTGACATTTTCTTGTGATGTTTTGTTTATAATTGAGAAACATTCTGTCAGATCTAAAAGAACATTAATTGATACTGCGTCATTAATATTTTGAGCTGCCCTTTTATTTTGCAGCTTGGTCTACCCGTTCATTTGCTGATATTCCACAGTGAGAAGGCACCCAACAAAAAGTAACGGTAACGCCTTTCAAAGAAAGAAGGTGTATTATATGATTAATTTCGATTACCATGTCAAGTCGTATACATGAATTGGGAGACTTAATAGCATACATTGCTGCTTTAGAATCGGCACATAATATTAAGATTTGACTGTTATTTATAGAAAAACTTAAAATGAAATCCAACGATTTAAGCATAGCAAGTAATTCAGCGCTATATATAGGCAACTTTTTACCAAGATAAAATAACTTTTCTACTTTTAAACTTGGAATAGCGAAAGCTGCTCCCGTGTTATTATTGTCTAACACTGAACCATCTGTGAACATTTTTAAATGATGATTGTAATTATTTTCTAAGTGCGTGTACACAGACGTTCTCAACATATTGGGAGAATCCTTTTTATATAAATGAGTGTGGTCAATATCAAAGATAGCTTTTGATTGCTCCCATTTCGGAATGGACGAAAATGTCTTTTAATGTTGAAAATGTCCAATAAAATCGGCTCTACGCGAGCCTAAGAAAATACTCCAGCATGTTTTCATTAACGGTGATAGTAAATAATGAGACTAATGATTCCGATTATAATACAAGTAACCACGATTTCAAAGCGAAAAATAAACTTGGATCAACCAGTAATGTTGTCAAAACTGAATCATTGACAGTATTGAGTGTTGTTGGGGTTTTTTTTCTTCTAGGCAACCCCAGGCCAGTAAGGGTGTTTGCCTAAGGGCAGTGAAGGGGGTTTTAAAGCGCCAGTGTCGCATTTTAGCACCACAATGGTTTAACACCCATGTCACTAAAAGGCATCAAATCAAAGCCTGTTATCCAAAGACCCAATTTTCTTAATTTAGGGAGGTAAGGTTAGGCTTAATGCTATATTATTACATCACAGAGGAAATCGCAATATTGCAGTGTGTGTTTTCTCTACCGAGTTAAGTTTAACCCTTTCACCGCCAGCCATATTTCAGCCAAAGATTTCCATTAAATTTATCTGGGTAGAGAACAAAATCCATCTGCAGTATTGGGGATTCTTCTGTGACATATATAAAATAAGGTCTATCCTTACTTCCCCAAACTAAGACAATAGGGTCTTTGGATAATACTAATAGACCCCAATTTGATTCCTTTTAGTGACATGGGTGTTAAATCATTGTGGTGCATAAATGCGACATTGGCGGTGAAAGGGTTAATGGTATTTTTTGGCTGAAAAATGACTGGCGGCGAAAAGGTTAAGTGATAAGTAAGAAGAAAACAGGCAGCGGGAACCCCCTGGCTAAAGGGGTGACGATGATCCATCATAGTGCTCGCTAAAGGTGGAAACACACGTTGTTATTTTTCATTCTTTCCCCATGGCAGCACAGCGATACCCGAGTAATGAAATCACCTGCCCAACACGGTGCTGCCATGGTGGAAAGGGCGACAACTAACAACGTGCCTTTCCACCTTAACTCATTGAAGTCGTTCCATCCATAGATGGCCGGCATTAATATACAGCTGTCAATTTGATGAATTTGCTTTAACCCTTTCATCGCCACTGTCGCCTCTTGGCACCACAATGATTTAACACCCATGTCACTAAAATGCATCAATAGAGGGTATGGTATCCAGTGACCTTATGTTCTTAATTTTGGGAGGAAAGGATAGGCCCTATTTTATGCACGCCGCAGAGGAATCCCCAATATTGCAGACAAAATCTTTTCTCTACCCGGGTAAGTGTAATGGTAAATTTTGGCTGAGGAATGGCTAATTAAGGGAAGTAAATATGTGTGCACACCACACTTTGGTCACTTCTAAGCTCGCTTCGCTCCCTTAGACCACACTTTTGCCCTCTTACTATGCATTTGTAGTGGTTTGAAATGAGGTAGCTAATTGCTGTAGAGAGTTTTTCTGTATAATGTATATATCAGAACATTAAAAAAGAAAACACAACAAGTAGAAATAACTGTAAAAGGAACCTTTATTAAAAGCAGATACTTCGAGCTACGACTGCTCTTTGTCCATGCTGGTCTCCAAATGTCTCAAGATGTCTATAATTATATTAAAAACAAAAGTCTGATCTACCACTTCCCTATGTCTAATCCTGAAGCAAACACCCGTAATCTTCTTTCATTTTTCTTTTTGCTTATGTCTGTTTTGTTTGTGTGTATGGCTGGAGTGATTTGTGAGGTTTTTGTTTGTGGCACAAGCCACAAACCTATAACTCACTTTGTCGGTCTGTCGGTCTGTCGGTCTGTCGGTCGGTCTGTCGGTCTGTCGGTCTGTCGGTCGTGTCCAAAATTGTCGCACGCCACAAACGATAGCGAATCCGCGCTTGTTTTTTTTTTTAATTCAAAATCATTGCGATGCGAATGAGTAAACCGGTGTTAACAACTGTAATAGATACAGTAAATCCGATAGTCACTCTTTAAATCCAATTTCTAGCTACACTTTCATGCAATATAAACGATTAAATATAACCAGCAATATCCTACCTACGTCATAGATGAACAATTATAACATTCTTAAAGTAAAAGAATGAAATAGTGAGGCCAAGAGAGGAGATAACGAAATTGAACAAAAGGGTGAATACTCTCTTTCTAATTAACTCCCCTCCACCAAAGCTGATTACGATACCAATCACCTAGCAGTGCGTGGGTCAGAACCAAAGTGAGACAAACAAAGCATCATTCTGAAAAAAGAATGTGCCAAGTTCGCCTTTATGACCCTCCACCCACACAGTAGTAAATTACGTCTCTTTATTTTCATACCATAAATCAATAAATAAATAAATTAAATAAAGAGTGTTTGGGTCTTGAACTGAGTGTAAGGGGCTACCACACTGCATATGATTCGACCCCAATAAGACATGATTCTCGTGAACCTCTACTGTCAGAGTGAATCTGATGAAATCCTACTTATTTTCACTATGATTCGACCCCAATCAGATCCCATTGTGACATTTGTGACGCATGATTCTCGTGAACCTCTACTGTCAGAGTGAATCTGATGAAATCCACTTATATGATTCGACCCCAATCAGATCCGATTGTGACATTTGTGACGCATGATTCTCGTGAACCTCTACTGTCAGAGTGAATCTGATGAAATCCTACTTAGTTATTTTCACTATGATTCGACCCCAATCAGATCCGATTGTGACATTTGTGACGCATGATTCTCGTGAACCTCTACTTCTACTGTCAGAGTGAATCTGATTGTGAAATCCTACTTAGTTATTTTCACTATGATTCGACCCCAATCAGATCCGATTGTGACATTTGTGACGCATGATTCTCGTGAACCTCTACTGTCAGAGTGAATCTGATGAAATCCTACTTATATTATTTTCACTATGATTCGACCCCAATCAGATCCGATTGTGACATTTGTGACGCATGATTCTCGTGAACCTCTACTGTCAGAGTGAATCTGATGAAATCCTACTTAGAGTTCGACCCCAATCAGATCCCATTGTGACATTTGTGACGCATGATTCTCGTGAACCTCTACTGTCAGAGTGAATCTGATGAAATCCTACTTAGTTAATTTTCACTATGATTCGACCCCAATCAGATCCCATTGTGACATTTGTGACGCATGATTCTCGTGAACCTCTACTGTCAGAGTGAATCTGATGAAATCCTACTTAGTTATTTTCACTATGATTCGACCCCAATCAGATCCCATTGTGACATTTGTGACGCATGATTCTCGTGAACTTCTACTGTCAGAGTGAATCTGATGAAATCCTACTTAGGAAGTTCAGTTTAACGTCGCGTATCGGCTTTCGCCATGTACGACGGGCTGAACAAACCAACCAGGGTATAAACAAAAAAAGATTATGTTCCTGAATCACTGTCTTAGCCAAAAGGCCGAGAAGCGATCATAATAAAGAAATCCTACTTAGTTATTTTCACTGTATTTGTAGTCCCCCGAACACGTACATGATGAACCTGAATGGTCACAGCAACAATGGCCTAAAGAAACAACGTGAAATACATTTGAAAATTATTTGCCACAAATTATGGACGCTGCTTTTTCTTTTTGTACTTGTATGGGTTTTGATTTTCGATGGCTTGGAGTCAAAACGGACTATCTTTATATAGTCCCATTGACATATCATTGGGTATCAGGCTACTCCCCCCCCCCCCCCCCCGAGACCATTTGCCCCCGGACACTTACCCCCTGCCATCCTCCCCCCCCCCCCGGCCATTTGCCCCCGGACACTTTACCCCCTGCCATATCCTATGATTCCCCCCCCCACCCCCGTGGCCATTTGCCCCCGGACACTTACCCCCTGCCATCCTCCCCCCCCCCCGGCCATTTGCCCCCGGACACTTACCCCCTGCCATCCTCCCCCCCCCACCCCCGGCCATTTGCCCCCCAGACCACTTGCCCCCCGGACATGTGACCGTGGGGCAAATGGTCTGGGGGGCAAATGGCCGGGGGGCAAATGGTCTGGGGGGCAAATGGCCGGGGGATGCAAATGGTCTGGGGGGCAAATGGCCGGGGGGCAAATGGTCTGGGGGGCAAATGGCCGGGGGGCAAATGGTCTGGGGGGCAAATGGCCGGGGGGCAAATGGTCTGGGGGGCAAATGACCGGGGGACAAATGGTCTGGGGGGCAAATGGCCGGGGGGCAAATGGAAATCTGGGGGGCAAATGGTTCGGGGGGGCAAATGGTCTGGGGGGCAAATATCCGGGGGGGGGGGGGAATGGCAGGGGGGAAGTGGCGGGGTGGAAGTGGCCTAGGACCCATTTTATTGAACTTATTACGAAAAGGCCGGGAAGCGATAATAACTTGTTATTTTTAAAAAAACGACTGCTGAAATATAAAAAG
>CM065707.1:34940887-34950887 GCA_017654935.2 Phymorhynchus buccinoides | reverse complement strand
GGTGGATGGATGGATGGACGGACGGATGGATGGATGCATGGATGGTCAGACGGACGGATGGATGGAGGGGGGGATGGATGGATGGGAGTGTGGATGGGGGGACGGATGGAATGGATGGGGGGGGGATGGATGGATCATGGACGGACGGGTGGGGGTGGGGGATGGGGGGATGGACGGGGGGACGATGGGGATGGATGGATGGGGGATGGGGGGGGTGGGTGAGGTTGGGGGGGGGTGGATGGACGACGGGGTGGATGGATGGAATGGAACGGACGGAATGGAATGGATGGCATGGATCGGATGGATGGAACGGGTGGATGGGCGGATGGATTGATGGATGGAATTATGGATGGGTGATGGATGGATGGATGTATGGACGGAGGGGGGATGGATGGACGGACGGATGGGACGGGTGGATGGGAGGATGGATCGGATGTGATAACGGGTATGGACAGGATGGATGGTTGGACGGGACGGGACGGAGTGGATGGGGGGATGGACGGGGGGGGGGAAGGGGGGGGGGGGCAACGCCCGCGATACGTGGGGGTAACGCCCTATGTACTGGATGGTGGCTGTCTGGGTGGAGGGCGGGTTGGGGACGGGGGGATGGTGGGGGGATGGGTTGGCCGACGGACTGGATGCTCACAATGGGCTTATATTATACTTTGCATCTAGATAGTCATTGCTGACGTAACATTCTACCAAAGTTTCAAATATTATTATTATTAAAAAATCGGACATAAATATTTGTATACTAGCGCAACGCCGAGTACTGCGGAACGCCGAAGTATCGAGTAACGGCTGAGTACCAGTTTGTTTGGCCGTCCGCGAAAAATATTAATGAAGTTTACATTTTGTCTCGTCTCGCCTCCTCCTTCCATCGTTTCTTCTCAGTCCTGCCGTTACGCCCAAGCCCTCGCAACCAGTACCTCGCGCTCAAGAATCTCCGTCAATAGCGAGATGCCCGTTCCAAGGTAATCACCGCTCTCTATCCTTTTCAAACTTGCCCGCGCGCGTGCAGTACTGAGTTCTTTCTGTGTAAACTGTTTGTTGTGGACGGCTTGAAATGCCGGGTCCGCGCAAATGTAAATTGGCTCATATCGCGCACGTTTATGAACGGATGCTGTTGAAATTATGCAGATGCAATGTTGCACCATTTATAATGCAACTATCCCTGAAGATCAAATTTACGATTACCAAATTTCGTGAGATCTATGTCGGGTCTCAGTTTTCGCGTTTCGTCGCCGCTGTTTTGGTGAAAAGGGTCCAAAGAAACGGTAGCTGTCAGCGCGGCGCGCCGTCTTAACCGATTCGCTTCCGGTGTGGTACACAGATTGTCACTGTCCCCGGTCATCTATCTTCTAAATGTGAAGGCAATCCGTCCAGAAACACCAGAGATACGGGGTGCGCTAGGAGCTAGGCCGGTGGATACGGCGTTATTTCGGCGCATATATGCCCAAGACCGCAGCAAATTACCAGGACGGCCGGCCACTTGGTTTGCCGAATTGCTACCGAAATCTGACACGTTTTAGTGCTGATAGCAACTAAATTTGAAGCGATTACGGATGCATATCAATACAAAAACGAACGCTGAGTTCATAAGGGCCCGTGTATAGCTGTGATTTCATCAGGGACGGGACCGACGAGTTGCCCAGTTGGCCTTCAATATTATTATAATGTGTTTATTATTATATTAACTTGCTAGTAGTGTAATATGTAAGTAAAAAGCATTATGTATATAGGTAGTTAGTAGTCAGTAGAGTGATTTAAATATTTATTTATGTTGATATATCTCGCTATACCATCGCTTTGTCGGTGACAGGAACCGAGACAGTATGGGAGACCCTGGTGCCATGGACGGAATTATGATTTGATTGGGATTTGGGATTGGATGACATTATTAAGATTAGAAATAATGTTTATTTTTGTGCCTTTGTTGAATATAATAATAATTGATTTCTAAATACGTTCAATATAGATATAGACTATATTCAAATCATGAATTGGACATTGATTTTGGATACTGAAGGTTGAGCTTTGATTGATTCATGATTTCGATTGACTGATATGGATTGGCAATTATATTGTAAGAATAGATTGTTGATTCAATAGATTGAATCGAATGGAAATCATGTTCCTCAATTCCAGAATTAGGACATGATTGATTGATATGATTCGATTGAACTTGACTGGACTTCCAGTACGACTAGTGATTGGATTGGCACATATTGGTGGAATTGGGTATTTTGAGTAACTAATTGATCGATCAGAGTTTAGTAGGCTAATAAATTCCATGACATTGCAATTGATTGTATTCTAGATATAGCATCTAATCGAGACACCAGCGGGGATTGCGGTTGAATTATCTGGTAGTAGATAAACGGATTGTAATATCCATGTATCATAAATCGATTGGATGAGTATGACTAAATGCCAGATTGATTTATCTAAATGACGGATTAACTTAGTTGATCGGAAACCGGTTGCGTGTTTGTCAACAGCCATGCAGTTGCATAAGATCTGGCTGAGGAGGGAAAGTCTCCGGCACAGTTTTTGCTGACACAACCTACAGCACTACTAACGGTCCCGACCTGAGTACAAAACCTACGTCTATGTGACGGTGATGTTGACTTCACTCAACCATCTGGTAAATCATCATCTTCGTCATCATCGTCACCATCATCGTCGTCACCATCATCACCATCATCATCACCATCGTCATCATCATCATCATCATCCATCATCATCACATGATCATCATCAACACCATCATCACTTCCAGCCCCACTAGATCCATTTCTAAATAAAAATCTATGTACCGTGATGTTGACTTCACTCAGCCTCACGTCAGCCATCTGGTAAATCGTCATCGTCATCCGTCAATCATCATCTCATCAATCATCTCTCTTCTTCATCATCGTCATCATCCTCATCTTTCATTATAATCATCCATCATCAATCACCCATCATCACCATCGTCGTCATCTCATCATCATCATCATCATCATCATCATCATCATCTTCATCATCATCAGCGTCATGCATCTTCTTCATCAGCATCATCTTCATCTTCTCACCATCGTCAATCATCATTATCATTATCATCATCTCATCATCATCATCGTAACCATCATCATCATCATCATCATCTTCATCATCATCATCTTCATTATCAATCATATCAATCCTTCTGTCATCGTCATCGTCATCATCATCAGTCATCATCATCATCATCATCTTCATATCATCATCATCATCATCGGCAATCCCCAAATCCCCCCCCCCCATCATCATCGTCTCATCATCATCATCATCATCATCTTCATTCATCATCGTCGTCATCATCATCTAATCATCATCATCACCATCATCATCATCTCGTCATCATCATCATCAGCATCCTCGTCATCATCATTCCATCCATCATCTTCATCATCATCAATCGTCCGTCGTCATCATCAATCTCATCATCATCATCATCATCGTCATCATCATCGTCAATCATCATCATCATCATGTCATCATCATCATCATCATCGTCTTTGTTGTCCATATTCTTCGTCGTCATCATCATCATCATCTTCCATCATCATCATCATCGTCGTCGTCATCATCATCACAACCTTTCAGCCGCCACTCCATTGCTAAATACATCTATGTGGATGGCTTCACTCAACTATGTGGTAACTCGTCATCATCATCATCATCGTCACATCGTCATCATCATCATCATCACCAAAATCATCATCATCATCGTCATCACATCATCATCATCATGTTCTTCATCATCATCATCATCTTCTCATCATCATCGTCGTCATCATCATCATAGGCAGCAGCAGCAGTATCGTCGTCTCATCATGCATAGCAGCAGCATCGTCATCATCAGCGTCATCGTCATCATCATCGTTCATCGTCATCATCATCATCATCATCATCGTCCATCATCATCATCATCATCAGCATCATCATCTACTTTCCAGCCCCACTCCATTGCTAAGAAAATCTAAGTGACCGTGATGTTGACTTCACTCAACCACTGGTAAATCATCATCTTCTTAATCATCATCATCATCATCATCATCGTCATCTTCTCATCATTATCATCATCATCATCATCATCATCAACGCTTCAAGCCCACTGCCCAGTAGTCATATCATGGCATATTGAATATTCTTCTCGTACTCTGCTCCCTTCCGGTCTGGAATAGCTTACACACAGTATTCGCCACTCTTCCTATGTTCAGTCTTTCAAACACTTCTCTGAAAATCATCCTTTTTGACACCTCATACTCTCACCTCTAATCCACGTAGTTCCTTGAGATATTACCCTGCAGTATGTGTGTGGTGCGTGCGTGCGTGCGTCTTGCTTGTTGGTGGGGGAGGGGGAGGAGGGGGGAGGGATGGGGGAGAGAGATTAATACCATGTATTTGTATGAACAGTCTCACTTATTGTTAATGTTATATTCATGGATACTTGTCTTCAGGTTGATTATTCTTGGTTGTCTTTAATGGTATTTTATTCTGTATGTTATGTTTAAGCCTTTGTTCAGCGCTTTGAGCTCCCTGCAATGGGAGTTTAAGCGCTCTCTAAAATAACCAGGATTATTATTTATTAATAGTTCTTGGTGAGAGACGGAAAAAAGAAAGAAACAATCTGAGGAAAAGAAAATCTAAGAGAATGTCACAAACAAGCCAAACTAGGCTCTGTACGTCAATCGCCCTTGTAACACGCTTAGGTAATACACCTCACTACTATGGGAATCTAACCAGAATGACCGAAATATCCCTAAATCGCGATATAGACCTAGATTAATGTTTCATTACATCGATAATTACGAACAGTCAATTGCATAAGGATTTCGCATCGATCCTTTGCGAACAGAGACGAGCTAGCTGTTGTGGGAGGTCTACTCCCGTGTTGTGTGTGGAAGCAGTCGTACTTTACGATCAGTGCTAGGCTATGCGAGTTTCTATCTCAATCAGCAATGAAGAGAAATGTTGACTGCGGATCAGGGACTACCAAACACTGACTGATAGGTAGGATAGGTTAGGTACATTATAGTCACAGAGGCGCTCTCTAGGGAAATGCGGGTTTGCTCCACCTGACTGATCAGGAAGGAAGGGAGGTGGGGGGGGGGGATTTGACCGAAGGCAACTTTTTTCTTGCCATTGGGTTTAACGTGCGCTAAGTGCATGAGCACACGGCGGCTCGGTTTTCGTCTCATCGAAAGATCCGCGTTCAGACCGCAAGGCCTAGTTGCAAGTGAGAGAAAAACTCCCTGCTACCAAGCGTCGACTCGGGTTACTTGACACGAAGCGAAACCGTACCACTGTACACTCTACATTGGGGGGAATGTTATCCTTGGTAGAGGGGTTTAGTCAAGCTGCCAAGTTTAGCTCTTTTTTCAAGACTCATCTCATGGATCATTCTGTGTCATGAATAGACGATTTGCGGAAGAAGAAGGAAAAATAAACGAGGGAAAGCGTTTCGTGAAAAATTAGAGTCGCCTTACCTTGGACAATGGCGGACGACGCATAGCACCCTGGCGCAAAGCGTGAAACCCGCAGGATGCGAGTCAAGCGATTTGCAAACATTATTGTTTTAAAGAAAAATGGGGGTGGCCAGTGTCCACAACGTGATAGTAACCTGTAAATGTGACGAAAAATATAAATGACATCAATTTTAGAATGACGCCGGTGTTTTAAGTGCTGTACGTCTGCTCAACACACGAGGCGAGAGCTGGGAAATCTACCTGATCAGTGATGTAGTAGAGTGGACTTCCCCTGCCTGACGATGAATTAGCAAGTCACTCCCACACACCATGAAAATAACTCCCCTACATTATTTCGGAACATTCCTATTAATGCTAACCTAATACATCCTAACTCACGCCACCGAGCAAGCCTCACCCCTCTCCCCATGACCATGCTCCACCACCCCCCTTCTTTGTTTTCGGATATCGCATATCAAACTCATTCTGTCTTCTGCCACGGAAATAGTCCATAACCATTAATTATAATCCTATTCCTTTCTAACGCCATCAAGCCCCCCACCCAACAACCGCCCACCAACCCCAACACACACACGCACGCACGCCACGCACGCCACACGCACGCACAACACACACAAACACACACACACACACACACCACGCACGCACGCGCACGCACACACACACACACACACACGCACGCGCGCGCGCACGCACCGCACACGCACACGCACACACACCACCACCACCACACCACCACCACACCACCACACCACCACACCACCACCACACCACCACACCACCACACCACACCACCCCCTCCTCCCTATTCATGTTCTCGTCGCGATTTCAGTCTTACTGTTCAGTTTGCTTGAGATTCAATTACGTTAACAAGTTCACCGCTTCCCATGCATCACGGTGATTATGCAAGTAATCTTTTGAATGGCCATATTATGCACTGTATTGCCATGGGGAAGGAGTGCAAATGTGAACTTTTGAGAATTTAATAAAATTACGAATACCAACTGTGGTGGCCGGGGAAGGAGGAAAAATGTAACGCTTTTCAGAAATGTATAAGATCACTTGTGTATCAGTGTGTGGACATGGGCGAAAGAGTGAAAACTGTCAACGCTTTGCAGAAATGTCTAAGATCACTTGCGTATCAGGGTGTTGCATGGAAAGAGTAAAAAAAATGCTAACGTGTATTGAGACCATTGTTCTATAGTTACCTGAGCGGAGGACCCCTGGGCCTCGTGTTCTCGGGCACTCTCGAAGATCATTTCCGTGTCATGAAAATAAACCGTTCCCATTTCTCTTTCCCCCACAACACAGTGAACGCCCCATTGGACATTGAATGGGGAAAACTTGTCAGAGGCGGATAAGAATATAGGGGGGGAGGTGTTACAGGGCTCCAGAAAAACACACCCACCCACCCATACCACCCACCCACCCAAAAAAGAGGAAATCCAAGACCTCATAAATTTGAACAGTTTCTTTTCTCTCAGGAGAGCCTTCTTGGCATCTTTTACATTTAAATTATCATCATCTTCAGGAGGTGGGGGGGGGGTTGAACCCTAAGCCAGCATTGGAACCACCCCCTCTGCCTGACTGTGTGATCCGCCCCTGCCTTGTGGTGGTGTGTTGGGGTGGGTGGGGGGTAGCTACAAGCTAAACTGCAACCTCTGTGTTAAGTGTTGCTCTTATTCACAATTGTGAATGAGAAAGTGTGATTGGCGGAAGCTAAAGCGCCACCTTTGCTGCAAATTATAGCTGTTTAAAACATTAAACCTTTCACGCCAAAGTCGCATTTTAGACACCACAGTGATTTAAAACAACTATGTCACTAAAAGGCACAAATTGGGGTCTATATCCAAAGACACTGTTGTCTTAGTTTTGGAAGTAAGGATAGACCTATTTAATATGTAACAGAAGAATCCCAAATACTGCAGACATATTTGTTCTCTACCCAGTAAATTAAGGGAAAGTTGTGGCTGAAATATGACTGGCAGTGAAGGGGTTAACGGAGTTGCACGGAAGCTCGAGAGCAAACGATACACTAAAGCCGGCGTCACAGCTATACACGATTTGATCCTCGATACGATACGACTGTGCGAGTCTGTGAATAATAAGTGACACGTGAAATACGTCCGCTAAAAAATACTCTTTTCAGTTCCCTCTACTCAGGTAGACGCAGCTACACCCACAGACTGTATAGGGAAAGACAAGCATTGGTCTCTTTTCCCTATATGAGTTTGAGGACAGAAAACACTGGTTATGTCCCTTTTAAGCGTGACACATTACACGCGATGTCCTTGTGATTCTCGTTCAAATTCCAGTCTGAGTTTTGGATAGCCGCCGCTGGAATGGTGTTAACATCCCAGTAACGATAACTCTATCAGCACGGTTCGCTGTAAAATCTTAAGTAGTCCATCTCCCTTAGAATCTTTGACTAACGAATTAAAAAAATGTCCGATACAAAAATAAGACATTTCATCAGATCGTGTACGAGAGATCACAAATATAGTGAATAAAATAGTAGTAGATTTCATAGATTTACTTAAACAAAGATGTAAACGGTATCATGCCTCATATTAATTTCAAACTCGCATCGCATTGAGATGGGACAGTATGTATGCTAGGCTTTAAAAGACACATGACCCACCACGATTAAGTCCCTTGGTTTTTTTTATGGATAGCGTGACCCACATACAAATGCCCCAACTTCAATTTGAGCTGCTCTTAAAATCATGCTTCGTTTCAATTTTGGGGCATTGTATGGGAGTCAAAACTGGTAAAAAAAACATTTTCTTACAAAATATAAGAGGGAAAACACGTAAAAACCGTGATTTGACACGTGATCTGGTGGGTCTTGAAACCCGTGATCTTGACACGTGTTCTGATGGGTTTCATGTGTGTTTCTCTTACGCTGTAAGAAATCTTGTTTTGACCAGGGACTCCATACAAATGCCTCAAATCAAACGAAAGATCGTTTAAAGAACAGCCCAATTTGAAGTTGGGGGAATTTGTATGTTGGGTAAAACTACAGAAAAACACACACAAGGGATTAATCGTGGTGGGTCAGTGTGTCTTTTAAGGCCGCGGAAGATGAGATCACAAAAAGCTAAAGGGTCTCTATACACGTGAACATTTTTTCACACTCTTGAGGCCAGCTACGCTACATATGATTCGCTGCAATGCGAGCGGTCATGATCCACGCGAAATTCGTGGTATTGGGTTCCTTGAGATGTGCCCCCCCCCCTCCCCCCCCCCCCTACTAACCCCACCCCCCCCCCCCCCCACTAGCCTAACCCTAACCCTACCCCCCCCCCCCCCTCCCCTATAAGACGGGGAAAACGCAAGAACCAGACTGTGCAATCGCGCGTGTACTGCAATACATAGGGGGGGGGGGTGCGGGGGTCCTATTAGATAATGGCCTCGGGTTAGGGATCGGGTTAGTATTCCAAACAGGTTATTAGTAAAAAGGTAATAAAATACCGCTTTATGTTTGGTAAAGAAGGCAACAACGGGAAAATAGAATTAACCGCGAAATGCAGGGGGTGGCACAGCTTGACCTTACTTTTAGACGGAAGTGAATCGGTGACTCACATCGTTCACAAATCGCCATCGAATTGACAGTTAATCGATGCAGGTGGCAGCCTTTTACCCATAGCAAACACAGTGATATGCAAGCTGGCCTTATCACTGTGTTGCCATGGGGAAAAGTTTAAAGAAAAATGTTCACAGTGCACAGAGGACATTAAAGACCCCCCCACGTCACGTGTCACATTACCTCTTATGACGTACAGGTGAAAACACATTCCCTGTTATGCTAGGACAAGAAGACCTTCCAAAAATCGTCCAAAATGCGGTCTTATACGGAAGGGGGTCTATAAGTGAGGTAATTTTAATACTTACAAAGAAGGGCAATGTCTCAGAGAGGTAAGGTCTTATATGGACGGGAGTCTTATAATGGGGCGTCTTAAAGAGAGGTCCCACTGTAGCTATAAGAGCAACACGTGAACACGTGATGTTGCCACGCGACGTGGTGGATCTGTAATAGAAACAGGGACTCGCTTTGTTAACACGAGTGAGCCAAAAAGGGTAACAGGACGAAAGCAGAAGAGCAAACTTTTTTTTCTCTTTGGCAGGGCTCACAATCGTCCCGCCAAAAAACAAGAGTCATGGACTCCTTCACTTACAGCATAGAGGTCCTAGAGGCGGGATAGAGGGTTCCAGTGCATTGTAATATGCTAAAAGGAATTTTTCTAGTGCATCCTGGGACCCCCTGCACATTCTTTTAGAGGGTCCTTCAGAATTGTTAGTGCTTCCTGGGAGCGGGGGTGGGTGGAATGAAGAGGTCGACAAAAAAGGGACCACAATGATGAACGAAGAAAACATGTAGTCATGCGAAGTGTCGCCACCGGCCTACCTCGTTAAAGATGATGAAAACACTTCAAACGGGAAGAGACGGCCACATAATATGACTTATCACAACGTTTCTTTCG
>CM065707.1:34917996-34940387 GCA_017654935.2 Phymorhynchus buccinoides | reverse complement strand
TACTGGGCAAGTGGGCTGAAGGCGTTGGATGATGATGTGATGATGAAAATAATGTGAATAGATGACGATATGATGATTATGATGATGATTAAGATAATATTATTTCCAGTAGTGTTGAGTGAAGTCACGTCACGTCACTTGAGATTTTCTTAGCGATGGAGTGGTGCCTGGATAGATGATGATGCTGATATGATGAGAGAATGATGACGATGTGATGATGAAGATTATTACGATGACGTGAATGATGACGATGACGCTGATGATGACTATGCTTGCTTGCTGATGAATGATTATGACGACTATACTGCTGTCTTTGCTGCTGCTACTGGATGATGATGACGACGATGATGATGATTATGACGACGACGATATGATGAATATAACATTATGTATGATGATGGTGTGACGATGATGATTAATGATGATGATGGTGAATTGCATGATTTATTCGATGATGACATGATGACGCTGATGATTGTGATGACGAGGTTACCACATAGTTAGTGAATCACATCCACATAGATTTTATTTAGCAATGTAGTGGTGCTGGACAGTTTGTTGATGATGATGACTGAACGACGATGATGATGCAGTATGAAGATGATGTATTATGCTGACACGCTTCTCGCTGTGCAATGGATGATGTTATTATGATGATGACGAATTATGATGATGATGATGCATGATGATGATGAGCGATTATGATGATGATGATGTGATGATGATGACGACACGATGATGGTGATGAAATTAATGATGATGATATGACGATTATGCTGATAGATTATTATTACGATTGATGATTCTTATTATTATTATTATTATGCTTATGCCTAAAGGATTATGAAGATGATGATGAGGAATGATGCGATGATGACAGATGTATGTGATGTGACGAGGATGTGATGCTGATGAAGATGATGATTGCTGATATGTAGATTGATGATGAGATGATATGAAGAAGAAGATGATGATGATAATGAAGATGATGTGATGAAGATGATGAAGATACGATGACGAGATGATATGATGATGATGAAATGATGATGATGACCGATGATATGAGAAGACGATGATGATGATGATGAAGGATGATGAAGATGATGATGATGTAATGATATGCTGAGATGAATGATTATGAGATGAATGATTGAAAAAATTTGACCGACGATGGTGTGATGGTGATGATGATGATGCTGATAATGAGGATGAATGATGATGAAGATGATGAAGAAGTATGAACGATGATTAATGATGATGATGATACGATGAAGATACTATTTACCATATGGCTGAGTGATTCACATCACGTCACATCGATTTTTATTTAGCAGATGGAGTGGTGCTGGAAAGTTGATGATGATGATGATGAGATGATGATGATGATGATGAGTGATTATGATGATGACGATGGTGATTGTATAACATGACGACCGACGTATGGTGACGATGATGACGAACGATGATGAATTTACCAATGGTTGAGTGAAGTCACATCACCGGTCACATAGACTTAGGTTTGTACTAGTCGGACTTTAGTGCTGTGTTGGTCAGCAAAACTTGCCGTAGACTTTCTCCTCATCCATCAAAGCCTGCCCTGTTGCAAGCAACGTTCCATCAATCAATTAATCAGTCATTAGATAAATCAACTGATTAGTCATATCTCATCGATTAGACCGAATAAATCCGATCTAACAATCATATCAATCGGTCGATCAATTCAATCAATCATCAAATCAATCATGAATTATTATCCTCACTCGATCGCATCAATTTATTAATCAACAATTCCACAAATTGACAAATCATCAGTAATCAATCAATTCAATCAATCAGTCAGTGAATTATTAACCTAATTCCATCGATCAATTATTTAATCAACAATTCCCTAAATTGCCAATCCATCAGTCAATAATCATCAATCATGAATTATTATCTAATTCGTAATTGATCATTATTAATCAACAAACAAAAAAAGATTATTCTACTTATAGTCAACCCCAATCAATCATCCGTCTCCATCCCCACTGTCTGTCCACATCACAAAACCGACAATCCAATAATAAAATAAATAAATAGCAAATAAATACTCGCTTTCCTACTACTACTACTACTTACTACTACTACTACTACTACTACTATACTACTAATAATAAGAATAATAACAATATAATATATTATATTAAAAGGCAACTGTCCGTCCGTCCGTGTGAAACACAGAACGGGCCTTATAACTCCGCCGTTTTTCGACCGAATCACTTCAAATTTATTATCAGCTCTAACGTGGCGATGGCAATGGCAACCAAGGCGGCTGTGTCATTTGTGCGGTTTGGCAAATGCGCGAAACGCGTTTCCACTGGCCTCTCGGCGCCCGTATCTACGGTATTTATGGATGGATTGCCTTCACATTTGGAAGGTAGATGACCGGGGACAGTGACTATCTGTGTTACAAACTGGAAGCGAATCGAATTATAAACGCGCGCGATATGCGCCGCTTGACCGTTCAAAGCACTCACGACCGCGGCGAAACGAGACCCGACATTGACTCGAAATTTGGAATGTGCATGACCAGGGATAGTGACTATCTTGGTGCAAAAGTTCAACGGCATCTGTTCATAAACGCGCGCGATAGGGAAGCCAATTTACATTTGGCGCGGAACCCGGTCATTTCAAGCTGTCCACAACAAACAGTTTACACAGAAAGAACTCAGTACTTGCGCGTGCGCGGTCGCAAGCAAAGGGTTGGAGAGCGGAGATTACTTTAAGCGAGGTACAATGTCCCTCTATTCACCGAGTGAGAGCGGAGGTTACTTTAAGCGAGGGACGGGGTGGAACGTTGATGAGAGACAGAAGGAATTGATGGTGGGAGACAGACAAAAAGTAATAATATAATATTTTGCGGACCCGGCCAAACCGGTACTCAGCGTTACCGATACTTCGTGTTACCAGTACTAGTCGTTTCCGGTACGCGGCGTTGCGCTAGTCAATACTAAGTAATCCATCCATCCGTTCAGTCCCGTCCATCTATCTGTTCTGTCCCATCTGTCCGTCCATCCGTCCGTCCTTCCGTCCGTCCGTCCGTCAGTCCATCCATCCATCCATCCGTCCGTCCGCCCATCCACCACTTCCCTCCTCCGTCCATCCATCCATCCATCCTGTCCATTCATCCATCCATCCTTCTGTCCGTACCCATTCCTCCCATCCTTCTGTCCGTCCATACCATCCATCCATTCCGTCCACCCGTCCGTCCATCCATCCACCGACCCTTCCGTCCCATCCCACCATCCATCCACCAGTCCATCCCGGTCCGTCCATCCTCCGTCCGTCCGGCCATCCATCCCCTCCATCCATCCAGCCGTCCAGTCCATCCATCCGTCCGTCTGTCCATCCATTCATCCATACATCCGTCCGTCCATCCATCCATCCAACCATCCCGTCCGTCCATACATCCATCCACCTATCCACCCATCCCTCCATCCATCCAAATTCCATTCCTCCATCATCCCACCCATCCGTTCATCCATCCTATCCACCCATCCATCCCACCATCCGTCCACCCATCCATCCATCCACCCGTCCATCCCATCCGTCCGTACCATACACATCCATCCGTCCATCCTCCAGTCCATCCGAACGTCCCGTCCATGCCATCCGTCCGTTCTGTCCTACCATTCATCCATACATCCTTCCGTCCATCCATCCATCCACCCCTCGTCCATCCATCCCTCCACCCTGTCCATCCATCCATCCATCCACGCATCCATCCATCTCCATCCATCCATCCGTCCGTCCGTCCCATCCATCATCCATCCATGCCGTCCGTCTGTCCGTCCGTCCGCCATTTATCCACCCGTGTATCCTTCTATCTATCCAACTATCTATCCATCCATTAATTTCTTCGGCTTTCAATCCATCCATCCGTCCGTCAGTTCATCAGCAATAAAGTTAATACATCATGCAAATGAAATAATCGTAATATTATCCCTTTCTTTCTCCTCTAGATGTTGTTGTCCTTATGCACCCCCCCCCCCCCCACCGCCCACCGCACACACACACTGTATTCTTCTCTTTTTGTTTTGTTTTTGAACATAATTTTGAATCAAAATTCTGTCCTTGTTTACTTAATTATTTATTGTATTAATGCAGTTGTTATGTTTTTGAGATGATTCGTGTGACAAGACATTAAAGATTAATTCATTAATTCATTGTTATTTTGTTGATCTCTCTCTCTCTCTCTCTCTCAAGTCGTCTCTCTCTCTCGCTCTCCTCTCTCTCTCTCTCTCTCTCTCTCCTCTCTCTCTCTCGTGTGTGTGATTGTGTGTAGTTAGTGTCTAGTGTGTGTTATTTTTTGTTGATGGCTCTCTCCTCTTCTCTTTCTGTCTCTATCATCCTCTCTCTCTCTCTTTCTCTCTCTCTCTCCTCGTGGTGTGTGATTGTGTGTGTTAGTGCTAGTGTGTGGTATTTTTTGTTGATTCTCTCTCTCTCTCTCCTCTCTCGTCTCTCTCTCTCTCTCTCCACCCCTCTATCTCTCTCTCTCTCTCTTTTCTCCTCTCTCTCTCTCTCTCTCTCTCTCTCTCTTTCCGCGGCAGCGCCGCGCGGCGCGTGTGTGTATTGTTTCTTCGTCATAAATTATTTGTTCAACTTTGTTTGGGGAAAGTGGTTTCTACGGCATTTTCTAATATGACGAATTAATCTCTTCCTGTCCTAACAAAGCAAAAACAAAAGAAAACAAAACGCACAGAGGCCCGTTCACAGACTCAGAACACAAGCAGAGAAGAGCAACCTATAAACAAGCAGATAAAAATGATTATTCCACTTACCATCTCCCTTTATGTCCAGGACTCCTAGGGATAACAATAACATCAACAGAAACGATAAAGCCGAGGACAGAAAGTTCATATCTGCCATCTTCTGCCACATCCAGGATCTCAGACAAGGCTAAACATGCACAGTATGAGAGGAGAAACCACTCAGTAAAAAACAACAACACGAAAAACAACAACGCACCCACAGTTCCAAAATATCAAGCGATCACTCTTTAAGTAGTACTGAGTCATAACATGACAGTTATTTCAACACGTCGGACTAAAATAAAATCGGCATTGAAAGCACGGCATCGGTTTTCTTTTTTCTTTCTTTTTTCCCCCGTTGTATTAATGTTCTCTCATTCTCGTTTTGAGCCATTCCTAAACCACCTTTACTTCAGAGGTCTGTGTCTGTGGGGTAGGACACAAAAACCCGTGGACTATCGCTCGGTGAATGGTAAATGGAGTATGTTCACGCATGACCTCGCTCTAGTTTCTCTAGGTAACGGTCGCCGCGCGAGTAACGCTTACGCCAAAACGGGCCTAAGAAACACCCTAAACGTTTGATAAGGTCAGATAACTCTTTAAGCTTACTTTTCATTTTTGGGAGAGAGAAAAGAGTTGCTATCATAAGGGAGATAAATCATACCTCTCTGTCAGTTTGTACAAAGTTTTTCGATTTCACCCACGTCTATTTGTGTGCAGAAAATTAAATTTGCACCATATTATGCCATCGTAGCACATGATGAAAATTAAGAAAGAGCACTCAAAAACACTTGCGTTTGTTTTAATTTGCTAAGATCATCCCGTATTTTGTCACGATATACTAAAGAATATTTTGCTGTGGCAAGCTTGTTGCTTTTGGTCTTCCATTTTTTAAAGTTCAAGTCTCGTCACGCGAGATATAAAACAAAAAGCTAAAAAAAAGCCGGAAGTATTGATATTCCCCATGATCCTTCAAATAGTTTGTCGCTTGCTACCTCGATCACAGCCACAAAACGTTTTCGAATAAACGTCGGCAAAAAAGAGGCGTTTCTTAGTACCGTTTTTTGCCGATTTGCGCTCACGCTACGTAACGTTAGCCCTTGTGAAACGGGCCCCCTGCTCTCACTGTCAGGCGCACCCATCCCTAGCACCTCCCCCCCCCCTCCCCAGCCCCATGATACTGCGTAAAGGGACAGCTACACTGCATACAATTCAACCCCAGTGTGATCAGATTGCGATGGTGCCTGTGAATCGTGATTCACATGAAACACTTCCTTCAATGAAATAGTTCTACTATTTTCGCTAACTATGCCCAACCACACCCCGAAACAAACAAACACGAATGAAAAAAAAAATCTGAAAAAAAATTCGATGGCTTGGAGTCAAAAACGGACTATCTTTATTACCAAAGAAACCTAATAACTTTGTATCAAACAATGACTGCAGAAATATGGCAGAAATAGAAAAAATGGGGTTTTGCTTTTTATATTTCAGCAGCTCTTTTTAAAAAAAAACAAGTTATTAGTTTTCGTAATAAGTTCAATAAAATGGGTCTAGGCCTCTTCCACTTCCCCCGACACTTCCCCCCGGCCATTCCCCCCCCTTCCCCGGATATTTGCCCCCCAGACCATTTGCCCCCCAGGCCATTTGCCACCCCAGTCCATTTGCCCCCCGGCCATTTGCCCCCCAGACCATTTGCCCCCCCGGTCATTTGCCCCCCAGACCATTTGCCCCCCGGCCATTTGCCCCCCAGACCATTTGCCCCCCAGGCCATTTGCCACCCAGACCATTTGCCCCCCGGCCATTTGCCCCCCCAGACCATTTGCTCCCCCCGGCCATTTGCCCCCCAGACCATTTGCACCCCCCGGCCATTTGCCCCCCAGACCATTTGCCCCACGGTCACATGTCCGGGGGGCAAGTGGTCTGGGGGGCAAATGGCCGGGGGTGGGGGGGGGGAGGGATGGCAGGAGTGGGTAAGTGTCCGGGGGCAAATGGCCGGGGGGGGGGGAGGATGGCAATGGGGTAAGTGTCCGGGGGCAAATGGGCCGGGGGTGGGGGGGGTAGGATGGCAGGGGGTAAGTGTCCGGGGGGCAAATTGGCCGGGGGGGGGGGGAGGATGGCAGGGGGTAAAGTGTCCGGGGGCAAATCGGGGGGGGTCGGGGGGGGGGGGGGGGGGAGTAGCCTGATACCCAATGATATGTCTAATGGACTATTTTAAAAGATAGTCCGTTTGACTCCAAGCCATCGAAAATCAAAACCCATACAAGTACAAAAAGAAAAAGCAGCGTCCATAATTTGTGGCAAATAATTTTCAAATGTATTTCACGTTGTTTCTTTAGGCCATTGTTGCTGTGACCATTCAGGTTCATCATGTACGTGTTCGGGGGACTACAAATACAGTGAAAATAACCAAAGTAGGATTTCATTTTATTATGATCGCTTCTCGGCCTTTTGGCTAAGACAGTGATTCAGGAACATAAATTTTTGTTTATACCCTGGTTGGTTTGTTCAGCCCGTCGTACATGGCGAAAGCCGATACGCGACGTTAAACTGAACTTCCTAAGTAGGATTTCATCAGATTCCCTCTGACAGTAGTCAACAAAGGTTCACGAGACATCATGCGTCACAAATGTCACAATCGCGCATCAGCTGATTTGGGGTCGTGTAATCATAGTGAAAGGCGAACATAAACTAAGTAGGATTTCGTCAGATTCCATCTTAGACATGACGTAGAGCGGTTCACGAGAATCATGCGGTACTCGTCACAAATGTCACAATCGGAATCTGATTGGGGTCGAATCATAGTGAAAATAACTAAGTAGGATTTCATCAGATTCATTTAGACAGTAGACTTTTCACGAGAATCATGCGTCACAAATGTCACAATCGGATCTGATTGGGGTCGAATCATAGTGAAAATAAATAAGTAGGATTTCATCAGATTCACTCTGACAGTAGAGGTTCACGAGAATCATGCGTAACAAATGTCACAATCGGATCTGATTGGGGTCGAATCATAGTGAAAATAAATAAGTAGGATTTCATCAGATTCACTCTGACAGTAGAATTTCACGTGAATCATGCCTCACAAATGTCAATCGGATCTCATTTTGGGGTCGAATCATTGCAGTGTGTAGCCCCTTACACTCAGTTCAAGACCCAAACACTCTTTATTTAATTATTTATTGATTTATTGATTTATGGTATGAAAATCAAGAGACGTAATTTACTACTGTGTGGGTGGAGGGTCATAAAGGCGAACTTGGCACATTCTTTTTCGAGAATGATGCTTTGTTTTTCTCACTTTGGTTCTGACCCACGCATTGCTAGGTGGTTGGTATCGTAATCAACTTTTGGTGGATGGGGAGTTAATTAGAAAGAGTGTTTTCCCCTTTGTTTAATTTTGTTTTTTCCTCTCTTGGCCTCACTATTTCAATTCTTTTACTTTAAGAATGTTTGTAATTGTTCATCTATGACGTAGGTAGGATATTGCTGGTTATATTTAATCGTTTATATTGCATGAAAGTGTAGCTAGAAATTGGATTTAAAGAGTGACTATCGGATTTACTGTATCTATTACAGTTGTTAAACACCGGTTTACTCATTAGCATCGCAATGATTTTGAATAATCAAAAAAAAAAAACAAGCGCGGATTCGCTATCGTTTGTGGCGTGCGACAATTTTGGACACGACCGACGACCGACCGACAGACCGACAAAGTGAGTTATAGGGTTTATGGCTTTGAGCCACAAACAAAAACCTCACAAATCACTCCAGCAAATAAACACAAACGAAACGAACATAGGCAAAAGTAAAAATGAAAGAAGATTACAAGTGTTTGCATCATGATTAGACATAGGGGACTGGGTAGATCAGCCTTTTGTTTTTAATATAATTATAGACATCGTGAGACAATTTGGAGACCAGCATGGACAAAGAGCAGTCGTAGCTCGAAGTATCTGCTTTTAATAAATGTTCCTTTTACAGTTATTTCTACTTGTTTGTGTTTTCTTTTTTCAATGTTCTGATATATACATTATACAGAAAAACTCTCTACAGCAATTAGCTACCCCACTTCAAACCACTACAAATGCATAGTAAGAGGCAAAAGTGTGGTCTAATGGAGCGAAGCGAGTTTAGTGAAGTGACCAAAGTGTGGTGTGCACACATATTTACTTCCCTTAATTAGCCATTCCTCAGCCAAAATTTACCATTAAACTTACCTGGGTAGAGAAAAGATTTTGTTTGCAATATTGGGGATTCCTCTGCGGCGTGCATAAAATAGGGCCTATCCTTTCCTCCTAAAATTAAGAACATAAGGTCACTGGATACAATACCCTCTATTGATGCATGTTTAGTGACATGGGTGTTAAATCATTGTGGTGCCAAGAGAGACAGACAGTGGCGATGAAGTGGTGTTATAAGTTCATAAGCAAATTCATCAAATTGACAGCTGTATATTAATGCCGGCCATCTATGGATGGAACGACTTCAATGAGTTAAGGTGGAAAGGCACGTTGTTAGTTGTCGCCCTTTCCACCATGGCAGCACCGTGTTGGGCAGGTGATTTCATTACTCGGGTATCGCTGTGCTGCCATGGGGAAAGAATGAAAAATAACAACGTGTGTTTCCACCTTTAGCGAGCACTATGATGGATCATCGTCACCCCTTTAGCCAGGGGGTTCCCGCTGCCTGTTTTCTTCTTACTTATCACTTAACCTTTTCGCCGCCAGTCATTTTTCAGCCACAAAATACCATTAACCCTTTCACCGCCAATGTCGCATTTATGCACCACAATGATTTAACACCCATGTCACTAAAAGGAATCAAATTGGGGTCTATTAGTATTATCCAAAGACCCTATTGTCTTAGTTTGGGGAAGTAAGGATAGACCTTATTTTATATATGTCACAGAAGAATCCCCAATACTGCAGAAGGATTTTGTTCTCTACCCAGATACATTTAATGGAAATCTTTGGCATATGGCTGGCGAAATTTGTGAAAGGGTTAAACTTAACTCGGTAGAGAAAAAACACACTGCAATATTGCGATTTCCTCTGTGATGTAATAATATAGCATTAAGCCTAACCTTACCTCCCCTAAAATAAGAAAATTAGGTCTTTGAATAACAGGCTCTGATTTGATGCCTTTTAGTGACATGGGTGTTAAACCATTGTGGTGCTAAAATGCGACACTGGCGCTTTAAAACCCCTTCAAGAAGTCACTGCCCTTAGGCAAACACCCTTACTGGCCTGGGGTTGCCTAGAAGAAAAAAACCCCAACAACACTCAATACTGTCAATGCTTCAGTTTTGACAACATTACTGGTTGATCCAAGTTCATATTTTGGCTTTGAAGTCGAGGTTACTTTCATTATAATCGGAATCATTAGTCTCATTATTTACTATCACCGTTAATGAAAACATGCTGGAGTATTTTCTTAGGCTCGCGTAGAGCCGATTTTATTGGACATTTTCAACATTAAAAGACATTTTCGTCCATTCCGAAATGGGAGCAATCAAAAGCTATCTTTGATATTGACCACACTCATTTATATAAAAAGGATTCTCCCAATATGTTGAGAACGTCTGTGTACACGCACTTAGAAAATAATTACAATCATCATTTAAAAATGTTCACAGATGGTTCAGTGTTAGACAATAATAACACGGGAGCAGCTTTCGCTATTCCCAGTTTAAAAGTAGAAAAGTTATTTTATCTTGGTAAAAAGTTGCCTATATATAGCGCTGAATTACTTGCTATGCTTAAATCTTTGGATTTCATTTTAAGTTTTCCTATAAATAACAGTCAAATCTTAATATTATGTGCCGATTCTAAAGCAGCAATGTATGCTATTAAGTCTCCCAATTCATGTATACGACTTGACATGGTAATTGAAATTAATCATATAATACACCTTCTTTCTTTGAAAGGCATTACTGTTACTTTTTGTTGGGTGCCTTCTCACTGTGGAATATCAGCAAATGAACGGGTAGACCAAGCTGCAAAATAAAAGGGCAGCTCAAAATATTAATGACGCAGTATCAATGAATGTTCTTTTAGATCTGACAGAATGTTTCTCAATTATAAACAAAACATCTCAAGAAAATGTCAAAACTTTATTGATGAACTCAGACGTTCAATATTATAATAACTGTATTAAATCTAATGATAGATGCAACGGGAAAACATTACACAAACGTGTTACTTTCTCGTCCAGGGAGATTGAAAGTCTAATCCATAGACTTCGGTTGAATTAATTTAAAACAAAATATTGCAATAATGTTAAATGTATGTGTGGTGAATCTTTGGTTGTCAGTCATTTACTGATTCACTGTCCAAAAGCAAGAGAACTTTTCCAGAATTCGGGTATTGACGGTTTTACTAATGGATCGACACCATTGTCTCTACCCAGTATTCTAAACAGTTATTCTGTTCTTGATTCAGTTTTGTAAATGTTTATTAAGTAGTTCACTTAATATTTGTCAATAACTTTGTTCATTGTTCGGTTATATTCTTTAAGCGTAAGTTTAACATTCTAATGAGGTGGGGGGTGGAGGGAGTTATGATTAAGCCTGCACAGCTATCCTGTTACTTACTGTAATGCTTACACACACTCACAGGCACATCCACACACACTCACCACACCAACATCACAACACAATACAATTTGTCCGAATCACTTTTAGTGGAAGGACGTTAAATTGAGCAACAACACAGAGAAGGAAACACCCCTCACGCGCAAGGCAGTAATAACACTAAACACTAAAACACAAGGAAGCACTCCCCACCCCCTTTCCCACACCTCCCCACACAGCTATCAAGGCACATAGAAAGTGTTGACAAAAACGGAAAAGCAAAAATAGACCAATTTGTACTGCTAATTAATAACATTTCTTTACGCCAGGTAGGCTGCAAGGGACAGAGACCAGAGGCGAAGGCTGACCACCCAACCCAGCATAGTAGCCCACACCCCCACTGGGCCCACAATAACCGTGGCTTTAGTGGACCGCGTGAGTGAAGTTTTCTTCCTTTCTTTCTTTCTTTCGTTCTTTGTTTCTTTCTTCCTTTCTTTCTCTCTTCCTTTCTTTGTTCCATTTTTTCTTTCTTTCTTTCTTTCTTTGTTCATAACTTCCTTTCTTCCTTTCTATGTTCCTTACTTCCTTTATTCCTTTCTTTATTCCTTACTTCCTTTCTTTATTCCTTACTTCCTTTCTTTGTTCCTTCCTTACTTCCTTTCTTTGTTCCTTACTTCCTCTGTTCCTTTCTTTGTTCCTTACTTCCTTTCTTCCTTTCTTTGTTCCTTCCTTACTTCCTTTCTTTGTTCCTTACTTCCTCTGTTCCTTTCTTTGTTCCTTACTTCTTTTCTTTCTTTCTTTCGTTCTTTCTTTGCTCCTTACTTCCTTTCTTTCTTCCTTACTTCCTTTCCTTCTTCCCTACTTCCTTTCTTTCTTTGTTCCTTACTTCCTTTCTTCCTTTCTTTGTTCCTTACTTACTTTCTTTCTTCCTTTCTTCCTTTCTTTGTTCAATACTTCCTTTCTTACTTCCTTTTCTTCCTTTCTTTCTTTGTTCCTTACTTCCTTTCTTTGTTCCTTCCTTACTTCCTTTCTTTGTTCCTTACTTGTCTGTCCCTTTCTTTGTTCCTTACTTCTTTTCTTTCTTTCTTTCGTTCTTTCTTTGCTCCTTACTTCCTTTCTTTCTTCCTTACTTCCTTTCCTTCTTCCCTACTTCCTTTCTTTCTTTGTTCCTTGCTTCCTTACTTCCTTTCTTTGTTCCATACTTCCTTCCTTTCTTTCTTTCTTTATATTTTGTGTGTGTGTGTGTGTTGTGTGTGTGTGTGTTGTGTGTGTGTGTGTGTGTGTGTTTGTGTGTGTGTGTGTGTGTGTGTGTGTGTGTGTGTGTGTGCAGGGGGGGGTGGGTGCGCGTGTGTTGGTGTTATTGTTGAGGGTGATATGTGCGATGAGGGATGTGGGGGATGAGATAGGGAATGTGTGTGTGTGCGTGTGTGTGTGTGTGTGTGTGTGTTTGTGTGTGTGTGTGTCTGTGTGTGTGGTGTGTGTGTGTGTGTGTGTGTGTGCAGGGGGTGGGGGTGCGCGTGTGTTGGTGTTATTGTTGAGGGTGATATGTGCGATGAGGGGGTGGGGGATGAGATAGGGGAATGTGTGTGTGTGTGTGTGTGTGTGTGTGTGTTTGTATGTGTGTGTGTGTGTGTGTGTGTGTGTGTCTGTGTGTGTGTGTGTGTGTGTGTGTGCAGGGGGTGGGGGTGCGCGTGTGTTGGTGTTATTGTTGAGGGTGATATGTGCGATGAGGGGGTGGGGGATGAGATAGGGGAATGTGTGTGTGTGTGTGTGCGTGTGTGTGTGTGTGTGTGTGTGTGTGTGTGTGCGTGCGTGCGTGCGTTGGTGCGTGTATGCATGTGTGTTGCTGCGCTCGCGAGCGTGTGTGTTTGTGTGTGTGTGTGCGTGTGCGGGCACGCGCGAGCAATCACCATCATTATTCTTGTTTATTATGTTTATTTTGCATCGTGAGTCCTTCCACGAAAGGTAACTGTAAATTCGATCAGGTCCATAAATCCTACGGTTTCCTTCCTTTAAGCACAAACATGCCTTTAAGAGCATAGGCAAAAATGCGTCGTGACAGACATTCTCTGAACAGCTTTGGATGAACGTTTGCCTTGCTGGTCATTTTGCATTGCCCAACGTTATGGTCTGGTGGAAACTAATGCATATTTATTACAGAAGCATCAAAAGGTACTCTCTGTCGCGACATCACAAAAGTGCTTGTGATTTTACCATTTGCCCACATCTAACAACTTATGGAGACCCCCTTGTACACAACTCAACTCAATGCTTGCCAGGGATCTCAAATCGAAGGCAACAATTAGTGTGAATGTATGTTAGACCTATGTAATGTCTGCTGATGTGGGCCAGGATGAATATTAATGTGGGCCGAGGTGACTATTAGCCGTGGGCCGAAATGACTATAGCCTTGGGTCGAAATGACTATTGCCTTGGGCCGAAATGACTATAGCCTTGGGCCGAAATGACTATTGCCTTGGGCCGAAATGACTATTGCCTTGGGCCGAAATGACTATTGCCTTGGGCCGAAATGACTATTCCCTTGGGCCGAAATGACTCTTCATCCAGTCCTGGCGCAGTGTGAGTCCAGTCGGTCATGCAGCAGAGAGAGGCAACCATGTTGTAGTAGTGGCCAATAGTAAATGAGAGCTGTGCAGTACATTATTTTCTAAAGTATTGGGATATCATTATGGTACTGGCTAGTCTTTTGGGACGACTAGTTTAGTTTTAGTTTTAGTTTTTTAGTCGAATAAGGCCTGGTACACAGTACATGCGGATTTTCTGAGCGGAAATAATCAATAAGTAAAAGAAAGAAGGAAACAATATACGGATTATATAGCGGAAATACGCGGGAAGGCACACGTCCCCTTATTTTTTCTTCTCCTTTCTTTCACTTATTTACTGATTGCGCACGGAACATCCGCGTGTATGTGTACACAGCCTTACTTTTGCTTTTTTGTATAACATACATAATTGAATAGGATTAGGTCTACTTTTTTTGTTGTCGAGCACATATACACTACTCACAAAAAGTTAAGGATCACTATGAGAAAACAGGTGCGCAATAAACTCCGTTCGCTCCTGTTATTTTTTTCTCAGTCAAGCCAAATTGTTATGAATTCTTGTTCAGCTGTAAGTGGGCGATGTTGTGTTAGTGGAAACATTGCACGTGATTCTCTATTACTGAGCTTGGCAGCAAAAGAAAAAGCGGAAACTTGCGAAAAAGGACCTTGTTTTGGATCGTTCTGCATGAACACATTGCACAAGCCAGATGGAAAAACCATTATGCACGTGCAAGCACTGCTGTTTATGTGTGAGATGCTGTCTCTTGCTTGGCTTTATAAGAAGACATACCACCAGTATTAGGCCTGATTTGACAATGCCTCCACGACGAAAATTGAGCGAGTTGGATAGGGGACGAGCTGTTGCATGGTTCCAAGATGGTGTTCCCAAGCGAGAAGTGGCCAGGCGACTTCAGGTGTCCATCTCGGTCATTGTCAGACTGATTCAACGCTTCACAGCCACTGGGAGGGTCCATGAAAGACGCAGATCTGGTCGACCGAAGAAGACAACTCCACGTGAAGATCGTCTCATTGAACGACAAGCCCTGCAGACAAGAACAGCCTCTTCCAGCATCATTCGAAGGCAGCTGAGGGTGGCTACTAACATCAACATCAGCCAGCAGACCATACGGAACCGCCTTCATGGGTTTAACCTCCGTTCTCGTCGCCCAGCTGTACGGCCACGCTTAACTCCAGCCCATAGGGCAGCACGCCGCGCCTTCTGCAGACGTCACGTGAGGTGGACACGTCAGCAATGGTCCCAGGTCCTGTTCAGTGATGAATCACGCTTCACCCTGAACCACAACGACGGCCGACTGAGGGTCTGGAGGCGCCCAGGGGAACGCTTTATTGACGCCACTGTCCAAGAAAAGGTGGCCTTTGGTGGAGGTTCTGTAATGGTCTGGGGGGCCTTCAGCCTTCACCACAGAACACCCTTGTATCATGTACAGGGTAACCTGACTGGCCTCCGATACCGGGATGAGATCCTTCGACCGCTGGCTGTGCCTACAATGCAGCAGATGGGACCGCCGGCTGTCTACCAGGATGACAACGCTCGCCCCCACAGGGCAAGGGTGGTCAACGACTTCCTGCAGCAGTCTGGAGTCAACAGAATGGAGTGGCCAGCATGCAGTCCCGATCTCAACCCGATTGAGAACCTCTGGGATGAGCTGGATCGCAAAGTGAGGAGCAACCACCCCCCTCCCAGGGATGCCCAGCACCTCTACCAGATGCTGCAGGCTGAGTGGCAGGCGCTTCCACAGAGGATCTTCACCACCCTGGTCAACTCCATGAGGACTCGCTGCGTCGAGTGCCAGAACAGCCATGGCGGATACACGCATTACTGAACTTTTGGGAGCATCAGAATGCCCTGTCTTGTGATTTCAATGACTTTGGGAAATCAAATTTCGATACGTACCCACTTTGATCAAATGTACAGACCAAACGATTGCTCGAAATTGAAGGCAATTGTGTATCGTTATCACTAAAGCATTGAATTAAATGTTGGCCAAAATTCAACGCATTGGCTTTCTTATTTGGAAAGTTATGAATTAGTTTGCAAGTGATCCTTAACTTTTTGTGGATAGCTTATATAAGATTTTCTTTTTCTCTCCTGCCCCCTCATTGACATTTTCCCCCAAAGCTGAATCGACTTATTCGTGGCGTTTCAATACAAAGAAACAGAGGCCAGATGGTACCAACTTTGAAAACTGTAAGGACGAATATCAAATGTCCGACATATAATTAGGAAATCTGTAAACAGCTTGAAAGTAAATCAACCGACATTTTTGGCTAAGACACAAATAATTTTCTTATTTTGCCAATCAGCATATTTTGAGTCAAACTCATTTATTTGTAACATAGCCTGGTTTGACTCAAAATTAGAATGCTAAAATGTCTTGTGATATTTTGAGTCAAACTCATTTATTTGTAACATAGCCCGGTTTGACTCAAAATTAGAATGCTAAAATGTCTTGTGATTTTGGAGTCAAAAGCAGACCGTCTGAAGTTAATCTTGTTTGACTCCAAAAAATTGTTGATTTATTTTTGAGTCAAAAGAGAACAACGTTTATATCTTTTTTATTTATTAAGATATTAAAACGAAAATTTGGGACAATAAAGAGTATTTATTTTCCGCATTTGTTTCTGTAATAATCAAAAAATGGACTATCTGAAGTTAATCCAGTTTGACTCTAAGCCATCGATGTGGTCAGGTTACAGTCGCACACATGTTTTGGACAGGAACGATTATTTTGATAATTTTGAAAGCACCCATTTGTAAAGAAAATAATTTATTACTAGTCGTGTAGTAGGCGTTTGGAGAGGCTATGGCAAAATGGGGGTTGGGGAGTGGGCGGGGGGGGGGGGGGGATTGAGACTAGAAACATAATCTGCATTCTTCATACTGATTCTTAACCAGTTGTTTAACAAAAACACAAAAATAAATACTTTTTTTCCTTCTCCTAATAAACACGAACATAAATTTATTTTGAAAAAATGATATTTTTATGTGAATGTTTTTAGAACGCACTCTGGAAACGTGCATGGTAACGGACGGAACTGTTTGTTAACAACCACAAAAAATCCAACCCCCCACTACCACCATCCCTATACCCACCCCTCACTGCGTCAGGACTTGGTGGCCTCTTCTGCCTTTTTGTTCTCCTTCCCCATAGCTCTTCCATCCCTCTCCTTCAATCTAAGCTGGCAGCGAAGCCAACCCCCACAACCACCATCCATATACCCACCCCTCACTGCGTCAGGACTCAATGGCCTCTTCTGCCTTTTTGTTCTCCTTCCCCATAGCTCTCCCATCCCTCTCCTTCAATCTAAGCTGGCAGCGAAGCCAACCCCCACAACCACCATCCCTATGCCCACCCCGCACTGCGTCAGGACTCAGTGGCCTCTTCTGCCTTTTTGTTCTCCTTCCCCACAGCTCTCCCATCCCTCTCCTTTAGCCCAAACTCTCAGCATACTTTATAAAGAATGAAATAGTGAGGCCAAGAGAGGAGATGACGAAATTGAACAAAGGGTAATTACTCTCTTTTTCTAATTAACTCCCCTCCACCAAAGTTGATTACGATACCATCCACCTAGCAGTAAGTGGGTGAGAACCAAAGTGAGACAAGCAAAGCATCATTCTTAAAAAAGAATGTGCCAAGCTCGCCTTTATGACCCTCACCCACACATACTTTATAAACTTTCTCTGTTATTTCATGTTGTTCTTTGTTCCTTCCTCCGTGGCTCAACTTGAGAAAGAACAAGAACAGTGCCATTTGATCCCGTGCACCTTTGTCGCGTGTGTGGAAAAATATAGTAGAAATAGTGAAGGATCATGTAGACAGTAGCTTTAGTGAAGGGTCATGTACCACAAGTGTGCTTAGAAATGACATGATTCATTGCTTCAAACTTCAATGAAGCTTTTACAATTTTGACATAATTATATGAAGACTAACCCATTTCTCAAAAGAGATTTTAAAAAATAGTTGTTTGCAGATATTACAAGCAAATAAACGGTTGCGTCAACTTTAACACCAATTTGACATTTTATCTCGTTTTTTATATACATTTTTTTTAAACTTTGGGGGAAACAAAGACTGTGTATAAAACTTACAAACGCTAGCAACACAAAACTGCTATCAAAATAAAGATACAAAATACTAATTCGTGTTCGTGCTTTCGTGGATGCTGTAGTTTACGCACACACGTGCATGGTAAGAAAAGGGATAATGCGTTGGTGCGTTCGGGTCAAAGTCTTTGGGATCAGTGTGTTCTGGGGAGCTGTCCGGTGGACGGTCGTGGTGGCGCCCTCGGAGGAGGACCTTACTTCACGCTGGCTCCGCGACTAAGACATTATTGTCGTCAGTAGGCTTGGTAGGCTTAGTAGGTGGTGTCCTGAACAGGCTCCACTGAACTCCACCGAAGTGACTCAGCAGAAGTGCAGTGTCTCCTCGGTTGGTTGCCTCCTGACGCACGGCCTAACATCGATTCGCTCCCCTTGGACTGCTGGTCTAGGATTCTGCGACTTGAACAAACCCGGGTTTGTAGCTGCGAATTGGGATTCGGAATGAGCGGCGTGGGAGCAACGCCCCAACTGTACGGCCCAGAAGATGGGGGGGGGGACAGCAAAAAAAAAAAAGAGAGACAAAAAAGACAAAAGGGATAAGCATAAAGAACCAAACGATATTTTTCGCGCACGTTATCCCTTCATTAAAAACTTAGGGGAGACCGGGGCTGGTTTGCCCCTGGAGCAGATCCATCTCATTCGTTTGTATTGCTAAGCGCTTCTCTCTAGAATCATTCAGAGCGTGTGGTAGCCACATGCCATCCCCCCGCCAGGTCCTGTGTAAGTTTGGAGGGTGCGCATCAATTTGAGAAAAGTTGAGAGCAAAAAAACAAATGTTATTTTTGCTATTTTGTTTGTAACAAATGAATCCGTGGTTAATTTTCGTTTTTTATGTCTTTATATATGAAGATACATTTTGGATGTTGGCATTGAAACGATGCTAGTGATTGAAGATTCTGGGTTTTATTAATTAAGTATTTATAGACGTAAATAATAAAGAAAACTTACATAGTGCACATTCCAGGCTAGCTGCATCATGGCGCTTTTACAAAAAATACATTTAACCAAATCACATCAATACCCATGCTCGCACGCACACAAGCACACACACTGACGGAACACAGCATATCATTTACATGCGCATGCACACATACATACAGTACATACATACATACATACATACATACATACGTACGTACGTTCGTACATACATACACACAGACACAAACATCCACACACACATCATAAGCACATGCCAGCGCGCGCATGCACACACACACTTTCTGTCTCCCACTTCTTTCCCATGCCATTCTCTCATCCGCACACACGCTTTCATTCTCACAATCCGATCATGGTGGACAGTAGCGTTCAGAGAATAGATGGGTTTTCAGGTTGGTTTTGAAAAAACTGACAGGGAGTTGGAATGTCTGAGAGACAGCATGAGGGGGTAAGCTTTGCCCCAGCCGGCAGGTGGACTTACCCCGCATGGAGCAAGTATGCCTACGTAAGGGTAGGTGCACTTCGAGCAGAGAACAGGAAATACTACGTGGCTAATAACTTGAAGTTTCAATCCATCGTTTGTTTCGCATACAATTTACCTGACTCTGCATCCCCGCCTTGTCGCTCTGCCCTCAAAACTCACTCAGGTTCCGGGACAATATGCTTGATAGTGGGTGGGTGCGAGGTATCGGGGGGGGGGGGGGGGGGGGTCGGGGGGGGGCGTTTTCGGTTGCTTTTTTAATTGCAGATCCGAAAAATTATTGTGAAAAAATGCAGGGACAGTTATTTTATGATTCGTATTTTGTATGGAGAATGTCTACGTCTTGTAAACTTTAAAAGCTTGTAAATGAGGGGTAGAAGGGTATTTTTGTTTTTGCAAAATTTGTTTATTATAATTAGTCATGTAATTGGTATGTTGGTGGCAGTATGATTTTATTTTTAAGTTGCAGTATTGTTTCAAACTTGATTGAGAATGTGAATGTGGTTCTCATGTTTCTTCTAGAATGTTATATTGTAATATTTTACCTCTTGTATAATTAATTGTGCGTGAGTGTGTGTGCGACATGCATGTGTGTGTATGTGTGCGTTTGTGCGCGCGCGCAGCGCGAGTGTGAGTGTGTTTGTGGGTGTGTAGTGGTGGTGTGTCGTGTGTAAGAAGTAAGGAGAACGTGCAAGCACGGGCTTATTTACTTCTAATGATTAATTATTTGTTTGCTATATGTTCTTGTATCATATTGTAAAGCGCACTGAGCTGATGTGAGAAAGAGCGCTATATAAATTCCCTTATTATATGATGATTTATTATCGATTATTAACTGATTGGTCTAAAAGGGAAGCTACGCTTAAGTTAGCTAAACCATTTATAACGAGAACAGCTGAACGGTCAGGCGGACCAAGCCCCGTTCTCCCCTAACTATTATCGTAATTTTAAATAATAAAAATAATTTTGATAGTTTTTCTATAGCGCTTTCTATAATTATTTTTACACTCAAGGCGCTTCCATCACTATACACCGCAACGCCACAAAAACATTATCAACCCATTCATTCACCAGGGACAAGATCAGAAGGCACCATTTACAAACCGAATGAGCTTGAAAGTAGTGGTCTGATTTGCTTTGAAAGGAGAGATAGTTGGTTCATGGCGGAGATCGACTGGGAGGGAATTCCAAACAGCAGGGGCACTTGAAACTGAAAACTGCGCGTCAACCAAATGACTTTTTAGATTTGTTTTTGGAACTTTCAGAAGTTTTGTGTTTGAGGACCTGAGTGAGCGGGAAGGAGTGTAGGTGTGAAGAGCTCTGGAGAGGTGAGGCGGAAGAGTCTGTTCAAAGGACGGAAGGATTAGAAACAGCCAGCTATATGAGGCGGAAACTGCACAGGGAGCAAAGTTGAGCTCCATCAGAAGTGGCATCATCAATTTTAGCAACAAACATCTGAAACGTCTGTCTGTCTGTCCGACACGCTTCCGACGCTGCAACCAATGGAGCTGAAGAAAATAGTATCTAAAAAAATATATTGCACTTCGTGACAATGGTTTTCAGGACAGAAAAGGACAGTTAGCTATCCTTATATGAAACCTTACAGTGTCCATTTTGTAATTATGAAATGTCAAGCAACATTCGATGGTGCTTGCATGGCCAAGGGACTCTCGATGAGCATGCCGTGCATTTTGAATAAATAAATAAATAAATAATAAAACGTCTCTTCTTAATTTTTACGTTTGTCAATAAAACTTACGTTAGAGAATCTATCTCTCTCTCTCTCTCTCTCTCTCTCTCTCCTCTACTCTACTTCTCTCTCGTTTTGTCTGCTTGTAGTCACATAGAGGAGATTTATCGATATTGCACCTGTCACAATTCGTACCACCTGGTTTCTAACAATCGGTAGAGAACATTGGGGGTCAATATTTGTCCGTGTGTTTGGACATGGAAGGGGAAATATTTTTATCACAAAACAAACATGCAACAAAGCAGAATATCCTTTGCAAGGCGAAAAAATTTCATTTTGGTGGCATACTGATGGATTTGGGGTAATGCTTGGTCTTGTTATGCAATGCAGCAATACAAAAATTACAATGGAAAATGACACTTAAATTTTTAAATTGTTCGAGCTCAAGTTTTAGTTATAACTTAAAAATATTCAAAGCAAAAAAATAAGTGTGCCATATTAATGCAATTCGTACACTGTCACGTAGTCGTACCTCCAATCTTTTGAACGGAGCAAGCCAAAAACGGCATTCAGGAGCATGGTTGATGGGAAAATGAATGATTTATTTTGACGTCATAGAGATCTAACTGGAACATTTGAAGAATACCTTGTTAAAGCCAAGTGAGTGTATGTATGCGCACATGTGCCCGTTGGTGTGTGTGTGTGTGGTGGTGTTGCATGATTGTGTTGTTGTTAAGGGGTGTATGTTTAATGGTGGTTGTATATGTTGTCATGATAGGGGCTGTTGGCCTAAGCAATAAATATGTCCATAGTTCAGAGATCTATCTCTGTGTGATGTTGGTATGTTTGTGGGATGTGTTATGCGCAATGTCCATGTAGCGGGTGCGTAGTGGTGTGAATGATTGTATTGCTGTTAAGGTTGTGAGGCAAAAAATACGTGTTAGAACTGTAAGGGGGAGGGTGAGGGGGGGAGGGGGAAATGATGGACATAACTCGATCTATTAAATATAAGAGATTTGGCATGAAAAGTGTTTGTTAAAATTTCTTTTAATGCGCATATTTATTTGTCATGGTCATCAATTGTGTTGTTTCTTTATGTGTGTGGGGATGTGCTGATGAAAATTATACTGTACTTGAGGACATAATAAAGCTTATGAGTTATTGAGTTGATTGATAAGACGCCTTGTTGTATGTTTGTCATGATAGGGGTGCGGCATAGTCAATAAA
>CM065707.1:34913688-34917496 GCA_017654935.2 Phymorhynchus buccinoides | reverse complement strand
AGCAAAGGCTTGGCACACGCAGAGTCGGAGGCAGATTCCCAATCATATACGGAAAGCACACAACAGGGACATCTAAACACTGGAACGTACCGAACGGTCGAAACGGAGCCAAAACGAACTCCACTAAGAGTTGAGATAAGGATCTGATGCAAATTAAATGTTGTGTGCCCAAGCAGGCACATGATGTGCTGCATATTTATATATGTTGTGGAGTTGTGTGTGCGTGTGCTTGTGTGTGCGAGTGCGGTGCGTAAAGAACAAAAAACAAAGAAAACTAGTGCTTATATGTACGCATAAAACGCTTTTCCTTGACAATGCCAACCACACTTTATGTAACGGATTTTTCCATTTTTCGGAACTAGAGTATGACTCCATTCTTCTATCATTCTTCAGCAGGCACGTCAAAATATGTTTTCATACACGTGAACAGTTTATCCACTCTTTCCCCATATTATATCAACACAGTGACGGCCCAGTCATACCTGACTTAAATATCACTGTGTTGCCATGGGGAAATAATAGAGATCTATTAAAATTATATGTATTTTGATAACAGTTTCACTTAGTTTCAATGTTTATATTCATTGATAATTGTCCTCGCCCGCGAGTATCTTGACCTGTCTTCAACGTGTATGTTATATGATGTAGTGGTTTAGGCCTTTGTCAGCGCTTTGAGCTCCCACTGCAAGTGGGAGGATAGCGGCTCTATAAATCAAATTTATTTATTATATATAATATTTTGTTGAATAGAGATATTTTGACTTCACGTTCATTCATTCCTGAAGCTTACACCGAGGAAGCCAACAAGGCGAAACGTTTGTTTGTAATTTTAGTGTTGTTGTTTGTATTTTTCATTTATTATTACAAGATATATATGTGAATATTGTTAACGTGCACATAGACCTTAAAGACCCACCAGATCCACGTGTCAAAATCACGGGATTCACGTAATTTTCTCTCTTATAGCTGGAAATAAATTTTGTTTGGACTAGGTCTGACGCCCTTATAAATGCCCCCAAATTCAAACCGATACATCATTTTAAAGAGCAGCCTCAATTTGAAGTTGGGGACATTTGTATGTGGGCCACAGCTACCACAAAAACAATCCAAGGGACTTAATCATGGTGCGTCAGTGTGTCTTTAACAAGGAAAACATTCACTTGCATTTGCATGCACCTAGATATTCTAACACCACGGATTGTTTTGTCATTTTCCTTTTTCTATTTATCAGGGGGCGTGCTGTTCTGGGCGGATTACCTCGGACCTATTACCTCAATCAGCCTGAACGATTTCAGTGTCCAGCAAGTAATCCACAATGAGCAGGGTTTCGTATTAAATGGCCTGGCTCTCTATAATGATTATCTCTACGTCTGCAGCACTACGCAAGGAATGTGAGTTTCGCAAATACTGCTGCTGCTGCTGTTAGTGCCGCTCACTATGATTTTTATGACGATGATGACGATGAAAAAGAGAATGATGAAGTTGATGACGAGTAGGACTAGAAGTAGTACCACTTGTTCACTAGTAAGGTAAGGGCCGGACCCAAATGTCTGGACGCAAAAATAAATCGGTCAAAAGCTTCAAAACAGAATTATGCGACACAAAATATTAAAGACTGCTTACACTGAATAGGGAATGCAGTTTACAATATTCCTGCTAATTTTGGTCTCATCATTTCCCCAAAAAGCAAAAGTTATTCGACTTTTAAAGAAACTTAGTGTCCGACATTAAAGCATTTTTATTCTTCCCAAACAACACTAAAAATAGAACCAATCAATTTCATTTGCGTCATTTAGTGTTAGAAGCTTGCATCTGGAAAATTATTAAAACAGTTTTTGCTAGAAACCTTTCTAAGCCATGATATTTTACTCACGAACTGCATTATTAGAAGGTATCATTTGGCCACAGTACTTCGCAGTTGTTGTTTTTCAACTTCTGGCCGGAGGCAGGAGTCGTTACATTTGGGTCCCTTCCCTTAGCACTACCGGGTAGTTGTATACTCGCCGGCAAAAGAAACTACACGTGTGCATTTTATCTGCGCATAAAAAGAACGGCTTATTCAAGTTATTTCAAATTTTGCTGATGTCTAATTCAGTTATTTGTATACCCAATATCTTAATTTGTATTGCCTTCGTGCGATTAGTTTCGTTACAATAGCTCAACAAACAATACCACCCCCAAATTTGAAAATCACAAAAGCGTGGCTACACAAAAAAATAAGAAAATTGGATGTGTCCAATGTAGTTGGCTAGACAAGCTTTTTACACGATGTCTCATGAACCTCTTCAATGTGTCCAGAAAGCCCCGAGGAACTGCTACTTACACAGTTAAAGTTATTGCTGTTTGGGTGGGCATACCCAATTTTGAGCAGCTGTGTTTTGTGATGTTAAACTTAGGGGGTTGCGTTATTTGCCTTGCCAACTACATTGGACACATCCAATGTTCACACTTTTTGTGTAGCCACGCACATTTTGCTATTTTCAAATTTGAGGGAAGTATTGTTTGTTGAGCTACCACTAATCGTACTAATTGCAATAAAACTTAAGATTGTGGGTACACAAGTAATTGAATTAGACATCTGCAAAATTTGAAGTGATTTGAATTAGCCCTACTTTTATACGCAAATAAAATGCATGTGTGTAGTTTGTTTTGCCGGCGAGCATAGTAGTACATACATATGCCCATGGGCAAAAGAGACACAAACTCGAACATTTCAGACGCCAGTTTCAGAGCTTGAACTTACATACAAAATAAATGTTATAAACTTTGCGATGAAGTAATATCGTAGCCAATGGTGCGAACGGTTACGCGATGTTAGAAACAAATATATATATAGCATGCCCAGCATTAAAAATGCGCCGGAGGGAGTCCCAGACCTTTTGAGGCGTTACATGAAATTTGAGTGAAATTGTGATGCACGTGCACAATGTGCCAATAACATTAAAGTAATTGAAAATTGATTTTTAATGTAATCTGATTGTAAATTGTTATTTTATTATGTATATGTATTTTATTTATATTTTAGTTTAATATGTACATATTTCTTTGTGTGCGCATGTGTATGTGTGTGTGTGTGTAAGAATGTGAAGGATAGTGTGGAGGTATGTAAGCGGTTGTTTTTAATATGAATAATTTTAGGGCAATTGTAAAGCGCTTAGAGCTTAAAGGTGAAGCGCTATATACATTTTCTTAAATAATAATAATAATAAATAATTATAATTTTGGCATGGCAGTGTTCAGACATGAATCATATAGTAAAAAGCCAAGTGTCCGTGTGTGTGTCTGTCGGAAACACAAAACGGGCCTTATAACTCCGCCGTTTTTCGACCGAATAGCTTCAAATTTGCGCATTGCTGTGAGCCCTAACGGGGCGATGGCAACGGCAACGGCAACCGCAACCGAGGCGGCCGTGTCATTTGCGCGGTTTGGCAAATGCGTGAAACGCGTATCCGCTGGCCTCTCGGCGCCCGTGTCTCCGGTATTTCTGGACCGATTGCCTTCCAATGTGGCAGGTGGATGACCAAGGATGGTCACTATCGATGTGCCAAACTGGAAGCGAATCGATTCATAAACGCGCGCAATATACGCCACTTCACCTTTTCACAAATAACTCCGCGTTTCTCAGCCGATTCACTTCAAATTTGCTGTCAGGCTTGCTGTGGCAAGGGCAAAGCCTGGCAGAAAATTTGAAGAGAATCTGGAGAGCGCATCACTCTCAGAGCAGCACCAACGGGAAACGGGGCCTTATAACTCCGCCGTTTCTTAACCGCAGACTTGCCTACCCCCAATTTCTTTTTTAGATACTCCA
>CM065707.1:34883688-34911188 GCA_017654935.2 Phymorhynchus buccinoides | reverse complement strand
TGTGGTGCTAAAATGCGACTTTGGCGGTGAAAGGGTTAACGTTAAATATAGAACACGAAAAAGGTTGAAAGTGCTCAATATGCAGTAAGAAAGACAAAACTGAAAAGCCGGAAAGAACCGAGAAATGGAGGAGGGGGGAGGATCTGCATAACCACGAATTTTAATAAATATCATGACAAACGAGCAACTCTCTCTCTCTCTCTTTCAGACATGGGCAGATGGCCTGGTCATTAAACAGTTGTTCATTGTTCATTACTCTCTCTCTCTCTCTCTCTCTCTCTCTCTCTCTCTCTCTCTCTCTCTCTCTCTCTCTCTCTCTCTCTCTCTCTCTCTCTCTCTCTTTACATGCTATTCATGGTTGTTGTTTATTATGTTCTTTCATTGCATGTTTTTTAAAAATTGCTGTTTATTAGATAGTTTCGTTTACTACAGGGCTGGGTGTAAAAAAGTATGTATACTTATCTCATTACCCTGTATAAATAAAATTTCGTTCGGATGTTGTCGTTGTTCCATTATGCTGATTTGTGTTTTCCAGAAAATGGCTGCAGTGGTGGTGACCACGGGTGTTCTCGCATCTGTATCCCCACGTCTGGCCTGAACTACCAGTGTCTCTGCCCGGATGACTGGACCCTGGACACCAGTAACAACAAGACCTGTAATGAAAACTGAACACACTGCTTCTTCTTCTTCGTCTTGTTCTTCTTCTTCCTTATTCTCCTCTCGGCCTTCTGAAGAAGAAGAAGAAGAAGAAGAAGAAGAAGAAGAATTGAGTTTTGTCAATGCCTCACAGCGACATAAAATGTTAGAAAAAAAATGTATTGCCTTATTAACTTATAAGTAATGCGTGAATAGTTTGCGCTTACATGTGATGATGCTTAACTGTATAGTATATCTTTTGAAATATAGAATCATTACTTTTTTCTTCTTTTTTTTCCATTAAACTTTTATTAACAATTTTATGTAAACAAACCTAAAATTGAAACAAACATCTCCAGGTTTGCCTCGTTAATTTAAAATACCAGATTCTTTTTATTTCGATAATTCCTTGCTTGGACACAAAAAGCGCAAATAATTCTGTTATACTATCATTTGCAAACGGTCATCAGATTAGTTTCAGCATGCTTGTCAAGAAAGGTGTTAATCCAGATCACAATATCATCTCGCAATCATTTAACCAGATTTTTGTTGCTTTCCAATGTCTTAAAATTAAGAAGAATGACAATAGATAACATGACTTGAACTGGAACTGAGTTCTCCCCCCACAGGGATTCCAGGGGGTCTTTTGTACAAATAGTTCTGCCACTTTCTGGAAGTGCTGTGCTTGTAACGTCCTCTAATTTGTTACTCTCTTTTCCCTTTGCTTACTGTCAACTACTATGTTTCTGACTTACCAGCCCATTCTCCTGCCTTTTTTGCAAGAAACACTTTCAAAACGATTTCCTCCTCAGCCAAAGTCGGACTTGCTGGGCCTAACTTTTTCTTAGTTAGGCGCATAACGGCAGCATGACGCATCTGCTTTCATAATTGACGGGAAACTGTCTGAGTGATAGAAGAAGAAGAAGAAGAACTGAGTTTTGTCAATGTTTCACAACGACATATAATGTTAAAAACATTTTTATTACCTTATTAACTCGTAAATAATGTATGAATAGTTTGCGATTACATGTGATGATGCTTAGCTAAGTAGTATTTCATTCGAAATATTATTATGTAAACAAATCAAAAACAAAACAACAAAACAGAGAGGAAACAAAGAGATGGGGAACAGATGAAATAAAATATGATATGAAAAATATTGAGTTTGGAGCATAGAGAGGTGTCGAGTGAAATTGAGAGAGAGAGAGAGAGAGAGAGGAGAGAGAGAGAGAGAGAGAGAGAGAGAGAGAGAGAGAGGGAGAGAGAGAGAGAGAGAGAGAGAGAGAGAGAGAGAGAGAGAGAGAGAGAGAGAGAGAGAGAGAGAGAGAGAGATCTGAACTATGACATATTTTATTGACTTATGCCAGCAGCCCCTATCATGACAAACATACAAACAAAACATCTTATCAATCAATCAATAAATCAATAATTTATTATGTCCTCAAGTACAGGATAATTTTCATGCAGCACATCACACACACACATAAAAGAAACAACACAAATTGATGACAATGACAAAATAAATATGCGCATTAAAAGAATTTTACAAACACTCTCATGCCAAATCTCTTATATTTAATATATCGAGTTATGTCCATCATTCCCCCCCCCCCCCCCCCTCCCCCTTACAGTTCTAACACTTATTTATTGCCTCACACCTGAACAGCAATACAATCATGCACACACACATACACACACACTCACATGGACATGTGCGCATACATACACTCACATAACATACACACACTCACACAGAGAGAGAGCTCTGAACTATGACATATTTTATTGACTTAGGCCAACAGCCCCTATCATGACAACAATACAAACACCTTAGAACATACACACCTGAACAGCAACACAATCATGCACACACACACACACACACACACACACACACACACACACGTGCACATGTGCGCATACATACACTCACTTGGCTTTAACAAAAGGTAATTCTTCTAAATGTTCCAGTTAAATCTCTATGACGTCAAAATAAATCATGTCATTTTCCCATCAAACATCACATAAAACAAGCTCCTGAATGCCGTTTTTGGCTGCGCCGTTCAAAAGATGTAGGAGGTACGAACTACGTGACAGTGGTACGAATTGCATAAATATGGCACACTTATTTTTGCTTTGAATATTTTAATTTACAACATGAAAAACATTGACTCGAACACTTTATAAAAAAATTAAGTGGTATTTCCAGTTGTAATTTTTGTATTGCTGCATTGAATAACAAAGAACAAAGCATTACCCAAAATAACATCAGATGCCACCAAAATGAAATTTTGTTCGCCTTGCAAAGGATATTCTGCTTTGTTGCATGTTGGTTGTGATAAAATATTTCCCTTCCATTGTCCAAACATCACGGACAAATATTGACCCCCAATGTTCTACCGATTGGTAGGAAACCAGGTGGTACGAATTGTGACAGGTACCATATCGATAGATGTGAGACAAGCAGACAAAACGAGAGAGAGAGAGAGAGAGAGAGAGAGAGAGAGAGAGAGAGAGAGAGAGAGAGAGAGAGAGAGAGAGAGAGAGAGAGAGAGAGAGAGAGTCTCTAACATAAGTTTATTGACAAACGTAAAAAAGTGAAGAAAGAGACGTTTATTTATTTATTTATTTATTTATATGTATTCAAAATGAACGGCATGCTCATGACAGTCCCTCGGCCATGCAAGCACCAATCGCATGTTGCTTAGACCATTTAATAATTAAAAAATGGACACTGTAAGGTTTCAGATGAAGGATGCTAACTGTCCCTTTTCTGTCTGAAAACATTGTCACGAAGTGCAATATATTTTTTAGATAATATTTTCTTCAGCTGCATTGGTGCAGCGTCGGAAGCGTGCAGGACAGACAGACAGACGTTTCAGATGTTATGTTGCTAAAATCTGATGATGCCACTTCTGATGGAGCTCCATTGGCTCCCTGTGCAGTTCCGCCTTCAGTATAAGCTGGCTGTCCTATCCTTCCGTCACTTTGAACAGACCCTTCCGCCTTACCTCTCCAGTGCTCTTCACACCTACACTCCTTCCCGCTCACTCAGGTCCTCAAACACAAAACTTCTGAAAGTTCCAAAAACAAATCTAAAATCATTTGGTGACCGCAGTTTCAGTTTCAGTGCCCCTGCTGTTTGGAATTCCCTCCCAGTCGATCTCCGCCATGAACCAACTATCTCTACTTTCAAAGCTAAACTCAAGACACACTACTTTCAAAGCTCATTCGGTTTGTAAATGTTTCCTTCTTGATCTTGTACCTGGGTGAATGAATGGGTGATAATGTTTTGTGCGACTGCGGGTGTATCAGTGAATGGAAGCGCCTTGAGTGTAAAATAATTATAGAAAGGCGCTATAGAAATACTATCAATTATTATTTATTATTTAAAATTAAGATAATAGTTAGGGGAGAACGGGGCTGGTCCGCCTATCTTTCAGCTTTTCTCGTTATAAATGGTTAGCTAACTGAAGCGTAAGCTCCATTTTAGACCAATAGTTAATAATAATAATAATAATAATAATAATGGGAATTTATATAGCGCTCTTTCTCACATGAGCTCAGTGCGCTTTACATTGATAACAAGAACATTATAGGCAAACAAATAATTAATCATTAGAAAGTAAAATAAGCACGATGCTTGCAACGTTCTCTTACTTCCTTACACACACACACACACACACACGCACACGCACGCGCGCGCGCGCGCGCGCGCGCACACGCACACATACACACACACACATGCATGCGCACACACACTCACACACAATTAATTATACAAGAGTAAAATAGTTACAATATGAACATTCTAAGAAGAAACATAGAGACCACATTCACATTCTCAATCAAGTTTGAATACAATACTGCAACTTAAAATAAAATCATACTGCCATCAACATACCAATTACATGACTAATTATAATAGACAAATTTTGCAAAAACAAAAATACCCTTCTACCTCATTTACAAACATTTAAAGTTTACAAGACGTAGACATTCTACATACAAAATACGAATAATAAAATAACTGTAAATACATTTTTTACAAGATTTCTGCAATAAAACGCCCCCCCCCACACCTCACACACAAACACTAATCAATCATAATATGTCCGAAACAAGTGAGTTTTAAGGGCAGAGCGAAAGGCGGAGATAGAGTCAGGTAAATGTATGGAAAACAAACGTTGATTGAAAATTCAGTTAAAGCACAACAGGCTATTTCTGTATGCTGCTCGAAGTGCACCTACCCTTACGTAGGCATACTTGCTCCATGCGGGGTAAGTCCACCTGCCGGCTGGGGCAAAGCTTACCCCCTCATGCTGTCTCTCAGACATTCCAACTCCCTGTCAGTTTTCAAAACCAACCTGAAAACCCATCTATTCTCTGAACACTACTGTCCACCATGATCGTATTGTGAGAATGAAAGCGTGTGCGGATGAGGAATGGCATGGGAAAGGTGGGAGACAGAAAGTGTGTGTGTGCATGCGCGCGCTGGCATGTGCTTATGCATGTGTGTGTGTGTGTTTGTGTCTGTGTGTATGTATGTATGTATGTACGAACGTACGTACGTATGTATGTATGTATGTATGTATGTACTGTATGTATGTGTGCATGCGCATGTAAATGATATGCTGTGTTCGTCAGTGTGTGTGCTTGTGTGCGTGCGAGCATGGGTATTGATGTGATTTGGTTAAATGTATTTTTTGTAATGCGCCATGAGCAGCTAGCCTGGAATGTGCGCTATGTAAGTTTTCTTTATTATTTACGTCTATAAATACTTAATTAATAAAACCCAGAATCTTCAATCACTAGCATCGTTTCAATGCCAACATCCAAAATGTATCTTCATATATAAAGACATAAAAAACGAAAATTAACCACGGATTCATTTGTTACAAAAAAAATAGCAAAAATAACATTTGTTTTTGCTCTCAACTTTTCTCAAATTGATGCGCACCCTCCAAACTTACACAGGACCTGGCGGGGGGATGGCATGTGGCTACCACACGCTCTGAATGATTCTAGAGAGAAGCGCTTAGCAATACAAACGAATGAGATGGATCTGCTCCAGGGGCAAACCAGCCCCGGTCTCCCCTAAGTTTTTAATGAAGGGATAACGTGCGCGAAAATATCGTTTTTCTTTATCTTATCCCTTTTCTTTTTTTCTCTCTTTTTTTTTTTTTGCTGTCCCATCTTCTGGGCCGTACAGTGGCGTTGCTCCCACGCCGCTCGTTCCGAATCCAAATTCGCAGCTACACCCGGGTTTGTTCAAGTCGCAGAATCCGAGACCAGCAGTCCAAGGGGAGCGAATCTATGTTAGGCCGTCAGGAGGCAACCAACCGAGGAGACACTGCACTTCTGCTGAGTCACTTCGGTGGAGTTCAGTGGAGCCTATTCAGGACACCACCTACTAAGCCCCCTACTGACGACACTATTCTCTTAGTCGCGGAGCCAGCGTGAGTGAGGTCCTCCTCCGAGGGCGCCACCACGACCGTCCACCGACAGCTCCCCAGAACACACTGATCCCCATGACTTTGACCCGAACGCACCAACGCATTATCCCTTTTCTTACCATGCACGTGTGTGCGTAAACTACAGCATCCACGAAAGCACGAACACGAATTAGTATTTTGTATCTTTATTTTGATAGCAGTTTTGTGTTGCTAGCGTTTGTAAGTTTTATACACAGTCTTTGTTTCCCCCAAAGTTTAAAAAAAATGTATATAAAAAACGAGATAAAATGTCAAATTGGTGTTAAAGTTGACGCAACCGTTTATTTGCTTGTAATATCTGCAAACAACTATTTTTTAAAATCTCTTTTGAGAAATGGGTTAGTCTTCATATAATTATGTCAAAATTGTAAAAGCTTCATTGAAGTTTGAAGCAATGAATCATGTCATTTCTAAGCACACTTGTGGTACATGACCCTTCACTAAAGCTACTGTCTACATGATCCTTCACTATTTCTACTATATTTTTCCACACACGCGACAAAGGTGCACGGGATCAAATGGCACTGTTCTTGTTCTTTCTCAAGTTGAGCCACGGAGGAAAGAACAAAGAACAACATGAAATAACAGAGAAAGTTTATAAAGTATGTGTGGGTGAGGGTCATAAAGGCGAGCTTGGCACATTCTTTTTTTAAGAATGATGCTTTGCTTGTCTCACTTTGGTTCTCACCCACTTACTGCTAGGTGGATGGTATCGTAATCAACTTTGGTGGAGGGGAGTTAATTAGAAAAAGAGAGTAATTACCCTTTGTTCAATTTCGTCATCTCCTCTCTTGGCCTCACTATTTCATTCTTTATAAAGTATGCTGAGAGTTTGGGCTAAAGGAGAGGGATGGGAGAGCTATGGGGAAGGAGAACAAAAAGGCAGAAGAGGCCACTGAGTCCTGACGCAGTGAGGGGTGGGCATAGGGATGGTGGTTGTGGGGGTTGGCTTCGCTGCCAGCTTAGATTGAAGGAGAGGGATGGGAGAGCTATGGGGAAGGAGAACAAAAAGGCAGAAGAGGCCATTGAGTCCTGACGCTGTGAGGGGTGGGTATATGGATGGTGGTTGTGGGGGTTGGCTTCGCTGCCAGCTTAGATTGAAGGAGAGGGATGGAAGAGCTATGGGGAAGGAGAACAAAAAGGCAGAAGAGACCACCAAGTCCTGACGCTGTGAGGGGTGGGTATAGGGATGGTGGTTGTGGGGGTTGGCTTCGCTGCCAGCTTAGATTGAAGGAGAGGGATGGAAGAGCTATGGGGAAGGAGAACAAAAAGGCAGAAGAGACCACCAAGTCCTGACGCTGTGAGGGGTGGGTATAGGGATGGTGGTTGTGGGGGTTGGCTTCGCTGCCAGCTTAGATTGAAGGAGAGGGATGGGAGAGCTATGGGGAAGGAGAACAAAAAGGCATAAGAGGCCATTGAGTCCTGACGCTGTGAGGGGTGGGAATATGGATGGTGGTTGTGGGGGTTGGCTTCGCTGCCAGCTTAGATTGAAGGAGAGGGATGGGAGAGCTATGGGGAAGGAGAACAAAAAGGCAGAAGAGGCCACCGAGTCCTGACGCTGTGAGGGGTGGGTATATGGATGGTGGTTGTGGGGGTTGGCTTCGCTGCCAGCTTAGATTGAAGGAGAGGGATGGGAGAGCTATGGGGAAGGAGAACAAAAAGGCAGAAGAGGCCACCGAGTCCTGACGCTGTGAGGGGTGGGTATATGGATGGTGGTTGTGGGGGTTGGCTTCGTTGCCAGCTTAGATTGAAGGAGAGGGATGGGAGAGCTATGGGGAAGGAGAACAAAAAGGCAGAAGAGGCCATTGAGTCCTGACGCTGTGAGGGGTGGGTATATGGATGGTGGTTGTGGGGGTTGGCTTCGCTGCCAGCTTAGATTGAAGGAGAGGGATGGGAGAGCTATGGGGAAGGAGAACAAAAAGGCATAAGAGGCCATTGAGTCCTGACGCTGTGAGGGGTGGGTATATGGATGGTGGTTGTGGGGGTTGGCTTCGCTGCCAGCTTAGATTGAAGGAGAGGGATGGAAGAGCTATGGGGAAGGAGAACAAAAAGGCAGAAGAGACCACCAAGTCCTGACGCTGTGAGGGGTGGGTATAGGGATGGTGGTTGTGGGGGTTGGCTTCGCTGCCAGCTTAGATTGAAGGAGAGGGATGGAAGAGCTATGGGGAAGGAGAACAAAAAGGCAGAAGAGACCACCAAGTCCTGACGCTGTGAGGGGTGGGTATATGGATGGTGGTTGTGGGGGTTGGCTTCGCTGCCAGCTTAGATTGAAGGAGAGGGATGGGAGAGCTATGGGGAAGGAGAACAAAAAGGCATAAGAGGCCATTGAGTCCTGACGCTGTGAGGGGTGGGAATATGGATGGTGGTTGTGGGGGTTGGCTTCGCTGCCAGCTTAGATTGAAGGAGAGGGATGGAAGAGCTATGGGGAAGGAGAACAAAAAGGCAGAAGAGGCCACCGAGTCCTGACGCTGTGAGGGGTGGGTATATGGATGGTGGTTGTGGGGGTTGGCTTCGCTGCCAGCTTAGATTGAAGGAGAGGGATGGGAGAGCTATGGGGAAGGAGAACAAAAAGGCAGAAGAGGCCACCGAGTCCTGACGCTGTGAGGGGTGGGTATATGGATGGTGGTTGTGGGGGTTGGCTTCGTTGCCAGCTTAGATTGAAGGAGAGGGATGGGAGAGCTATGGGGAAGGAGAACAAAAAGGCAGAAGAGGCCATTGAGTCCTGACGCTGTGAGGGGTGGGTATATGGATGGTGGTTGTGGGGGTTGGCTTCGCTGCCAGCTTAGATTGAAGGAGAGGGATGGGAGAGCTATGGGGAAGGAGAACAAAAAGGCAGAAGAGGCCATTGAGTCCTGACGCTGTGAGGGGTGGGTATATGGATGGTGGTTGTGGGGGTTGGCTTCGCTGCCAGCTTAGATTGAAGGAGAGGGATGGGAGAGCTATGGGGAAGGAGAACAAAAAGGCAGAAGAGGCCACCAAGTCCTGACGCAGTGAGGGGTGGGTATAGGGATGGTGGTAGTGGGGGTTGGATTTTTTGTGGTTGTTAACAAACAGTTCCGTCCGTTACCATGCACGTTTCCAGAGTGCGTTCTAAAAACATTCACATAAAAATATCATTTTTTCAAAATAAATTTATGTTCGTGTTTATTAGGAGAAGGAAAAAAAGTATTTATTTTTGTGTTTTTGTTAAACAACTGGTTAAGAATCAGTATGAAGAATGCAGATTATGTTTCTAGTCTCAATCCCCCCCCCCCCCCTTCCCCAACCCCCATTTTGCCATAGCCTCTCCAAACGCCTACTACACGACTAGTAATAAATTATTTTCTTTACAAATGGGTGCTTTCAAAATTATCAAAATAATCGTTCCTGTCCAAAACATGTGTGCGACTGTAACCTAACCACATCGATGGCTTAGAGTCAAACTGGATTAACTTCAGATAGTCCATTTTTTGATTATTACAGAAACAAATGCGGAAAATAATACTCTTTGCTGTCCGAAATTTTCGTTTTGATATCTTAATAAATAAAAAAGATATAAACGTTGTTCTCTTTTGACTCAAAAATAAATTAAAAAAAATTTGGAGTCAAACAAGATTAACTTCAGACGGTCTGTTTTTGACTCCAAAATCACAAGACATTTTAGCATTCTAATTTTGAGTCAAACCGGGCTATGTTACAAATAAATGAGTTTGACTCAAAATATGCTGATTGGCAAAATAAGAAAATTATTTGTGTCTTAGCAAAAAATGTCGGTTGATTTACTTTCAAGCTGTTTACAGATTTCCTAATTATATGTCGGACATTTAATATTCGTCCTTACAGTTTTCAAAGTTGGTACCATCTGGCCTCTGTTTCTTTGTATTGAAACGCCACGAATAAGTCGATTCAGCTTTGGGGGAAAATGTCAATGAGGGGGCAGGAGAGAAAAAGAAAATCTTATATATATGTGCTCGACAAAAAAAAAGTAGACCTAATCCTATTCAATTATGTATGTTATACAAAAAAGCAAAAGTAAGGCTGTGTACACATACACGCGGATGTTCCGTGCGCAATCAGTAAATAAGTGAAAGAAAGGAGAAGAAAAAATAAGGGGATGTGTGCCTTCCCGCGTATTTCCGCTATATAATCCGTATATTGTTTCCCTTCTTTCTTTTACTTATTGATTATTTCCGCTCAGAAAATCCGCATGTACTGTGTACCAGGCCTTATTCGACTAAAAAAATAAAAATAAAAATAAACTAGTCATCCCGAAAGACTAGCCAGTACCATAATGATATCCCAATACTTTAGAAAATAATGTACTGCACAGCTCTCATTTACTATTGGCCACTACTATAACAGGGTTGCCTCTCTCTGCTGCATGACCGACTGGACTCACACTGCGCCAGGACTGGATGAAGAGTCATTTCGGCCCAAGGGAATAGTCATTTCGGCCCAAGGGAATAGTCATTTCGGCCCAAGGCAATAGTCATTTCGGCTCAAAGCTATAATTGTTTCGGCCCAAGGCAATAGTCATTTCTGCCCAAGGCTATGGTCATTTCGGCCGAAGGCAATAGTCGGCTCAATGCTATGGGCATTTCGGCACACGGCAATAGTCATTTCGACCCAAGGTAATAGTCATTTCGGCCCACGGCTATAGTCATCTCGGCCCATATTAATATTCATCGGCCAGATATCTAATACAATCGATTTGGCCCACAATCAGCAGTTGTGTACAATCATAAGTTGTTAGATGTGGGCAAATGGTAAAATCACAAGCACTTTTGTGATGTCGCGACAGAGAGTAACATTTTGATGCTTCTGTAATAAATATGTCATTCAGCAGACATCACAGAGGTCTAACGTTGAAGATCCCTGGCAAGCATTGAGTTGAGTTGTGTACAAGGGGGTCTCCATAAGTTGTTGATGGGCAAATGGTAAAATCACAAGCACTTTTGTGATGTCGCCAGAGTAACATTTTGATGCTTCTGTAATAAATATGCATTAGTTTCCAAGACCATAACGTTGGGCAATGCAAAATGACCAGCAAGGCAAACGTTCATCCAAAGCTGTTCAGAGAATGTCTGTCACGACGCATTTTTGCCTATGCTCTTAAAGGCATGTTTGTGCTTAAAGACCTACTGATCTAAGCGACCAAATTGAAAGACTCCTAAATTGTAGATTCCTTCGTTCACATTGGTTTTTGAAAATTCTGCACCGTCTTTTTATAATTCAGCCAGAAACGGGTTTAACTCACCTGTACAGGCTAATTAGCGCCATTGTTGTTTACATGGCAACTTACTACGGCGCCGCCATGTTTACTCAGGGTGCGGACATGTTTAGTACTTTACCACAATAGACGGGCGCCATGTTGGCTACAGGGCGCAGCCATTATGAACGACATGTACTTGCAATGCACAACTAAGAATTCTATGAAATAACTTCATTTGCGAAGCGAACGGCTTTCTTTGCATTAACGTAGAGAAATTCAGTCCTGTTCTTCAATAATTCCAAGATATTCTACGTCTCCAATACTTAGAAACTATGATACGGATCACCGGAAAGGTGAATCGAACAGACGACATTTTGCTGTGTGCCAGACACTGACTGATACTGTGATAGGCCTTGAGCTTGCACGACTGTGTTGACAGTGCCACAAAGTATCTACACTAGGCCTACCTAGTGTCAATAGATTCTACTCTCAAAACGGATGAAAATATGAGTGTGTGCTATTTGGATGCACAGATCTGGATGATGTGATTCCACAGAAAGGAAAGATTATAGAGTCTAGACATCATCGCTAAATCTTCTATCTTGAAGATAATCTTCCTGTAGATCTAGATCTTTGACACACGTAGACTGGTGGGCTGTTTGACAAACTTCTAGCCTGTTTAGCGGAAAGTAATGACGTGAAACCGACAAGAATTACGGAAAAGAGATGTGCCAAACGTTCACCGATCAGCTTGTGTGCAGTACCAGCAACAACATAATTCTTTTCGTCAGTCACAATGGCCAAAACATTGATGTTTCCCTAGATCTACATCAAAATGATCAACGCACCTGTCGATGATCAACATTACTTAGCCTACAGTGGAAAAACGAAGTGTAAGTACAATTGTTTGATTGATTGAGCAGTGTCTCAATCAATTGGGGCCTGGGCACTACCTGGGGTGTCTAGGGTCGGCTAGTTTCCAGCTTGCTGGGGGCGAACGTGAAAATTAGTAGCTGACGGCAGCTTCCTGTAGTTTTCCCCTCCCCAGCCCGGAACTAGTTTTTTAAATTTTGTTTGCTACTCCTGTTTTTACCTTATATATTGAAGCTGAACCCAAGTAAATAATAATTAATAGGGTGACGTGCATAGCCTTTTCTTGGAAAACTGATAGGCCTAATGTAATGTGTGTACCCTTTTCTCTCTTTCCCTCTTCCGCCTCTTTTTCTATAGTCACCCCCTAAAGTGTGTACAGTTACTTCCAGATAAAGAGGTTGTTCACCACCACAGAAGAAGAAGAAGAAGAGGGAGAAATCTACTGTACGTTACATGTACTTTATTTTAACCAGAGCCAATTAACCTTTAGTAGCTTACTGCACGTTTTAAAAAAAAATTTGGTAACATTATACTCTGTCATATTGGTGTTAGATCTAGTATGTTTGGTTATTTGCTCTTCTTCAACCACTTAGACAGTCTTCTATCATAAATGCAGATGCGCCATGCTGCCGTTATGCGCCTTATAAATAATTAGGATCAGCATGTCCGTTTTCAAATGCAGAAAAACTTTGTAAAAATGTCTAGAACAAAAACACGAGAATGGATCAGTGAGGCAGAGAGATTGTAGATGACAGTAAGCAAAGGGAAAAGGCAGTCAAATGGAGTGATAGAATAGAGGAAGTAGGAGGCACAGAACTTCCAGAAGGCACTATATGTGCAAAGACAACCTACCTCCCAATATCCCACAGGGGAATGGTTATCTATCAATTTGGTCTCCCCTATGATTTTTGTTTTCTTCTGATCAAACAAGGGCAGTCCATGGCATCCATACAGGACAGACAGGAGTCTCCTACATACAGGTAAAATTCAGTATATAAACCAGTGATGTACCGAGGATAGAAAAGTGACAGGACAAACTGTCCTGAGATTAGAGAAATCAACAGGACAATGTCCCAGCTCTTGCAGAAATCAATAAGACAAAGCGTGCCAGTATTGGCAAATTAAATTAATTAGACATTTGTCCTGACAGGGGAGAACACAATAAATAACATTTTCAATTTTAATAGGTCAGTGGCCTATGACCTGGATCTCGGGACATCACTGTTCATAAGCATCCCGATTCATATACAGTATAATGCATGCACATGGAGAGAGAGAGAGAGAGACACACACACACACACACACACACACACACACACACACACACACGCACGCGCGCGCGCGCGCGCGCGTGCATGCACACAGTGACGCAGCGAGAGTCAATTCATTTTACGTCTTTTTTTTCTGATTGATAAACATGCGTCTTTTGTGTTTCTATTCTTATACAAATTTATACACAAAAACATCATAGTACAGTATAGTATAGTGTGAGACTGGCTCAAGTCTAAGCCTTGCGGCTTATAAACTTCCCTTCATTGATCACTGTTTTGTTTGCTTGAAGCATGCCTTTAAAATTATGATTGTATTTTAATCATCATATTAAAAAAATAGTTTGCTAAAGTTTTCATCCTTGTCAGTGGGATTTTCATGGATTGTCAAAGAGGACTAGGCCCCTCAAAATGATCATCTAACTTTGTGTAATTGGTGTGGGTATTTTTTGTGGTCAAAATATGTTTTTGCTTGGAAAATGTTGCAAGTTTTCTTTGTCAAGCGAAAATCAAGTGTTAGTGTAAAATAAAACTAGCAAAACAGTGTCCAAAGTCCATGTTTTATTTAGAACTTTGTATATAAAACTTATCTGAATCTCTGGCTCTCAATGTTTTTAAATGTCCAAGTCACAGTTGAGCTATGTGTAGTTTGATTATGTTGCATTTGTTATAGCTTATGTTCACAAAATTGTAAAATACTATTACTTATGTTTTTGCTTCTAGTGACCTACAGGTATTTTAACAGTTAATATTTGAATATCTTATATTACAGGTGCAGTCCATATCACAAGCTGTGCAGGATGGACAGGGGTCTCCAACAGATACCGACCACATGCGAGTAAAAATCAGTAGTTACTTGTATGTATGCACTTGTGTTTGTATTGTATGCTAGTCTGTCGTTTCCGACTATGACTGCCAGATAGGAGAGAGGGGGCAGATGTTATTCTGGCGGGCTAGGCTAGAATTTGTTTGTAGTGGAGATGCCTTGCCCAGGGCACTTATGTACTTGCATGCTTACACACACACACACACGCACGCACGCACGCACGCACGCGCACGCACGCACACACTGCAGACTTGTGTAAGCTTCTGTGAATTAATAAAGTCATCTTTAATAATTCAAACTAAGATGTTAGAAAGGATTTGAATTGTGAAATAGTAAGGCTAAAAGAGAATCTATAGAACTAGAAAAGGGAAGGGGACTCGTGTGTTGTATGTGTGCAACATATCCGTGATTAGAAAGCTATGCCATTCTTGAATTAATAGTTTTGTTTGTACACAGTTCTCTCTACCATAGTTTGCCATGTTCTGTATGTATGATTACATGGGCGAGCGTGCCTCCTCCTTTTTGAGAAAGTGAGTGGATTTGTTCCTCTGTAATCTTAATTCATACAGGGTTAGTATGGCTGGTGGAGTTGGCATAGGCAACTTTGGTGGGGGAGTTGTATCCCTTTAATGGATAGTTCCCTACCCATGCTAATTTTCACAAGATGTGTGAAGTAAATATAAATGATGTTCAGGAAGTAACAAGGCACATAAAACATTCTATTTTATTATTTCATGTAGGCCTATTTATTTTGAAGGACAGATATGTGATGTTATTTGCTTTCCTCATTGTACAAATAACACCAAGTATTTACATGCTTCACTGTTTGTATTCACAGGTATTTCTTGCAAGGGTTCCATGGTCAACTTTTGTTCATTCGTCTTCTTCTGCGTTCCCAGGCCAAAAGGCCATAATGGACCAAGTACGTATGTGTCCGGTTTTCAGTTTTCAGTTTTCATTGGTCTCCTCGCTGAGTACAGCTGACACATTCCGATTCCGGAAGAGCTAAATGGAGAAAAGTTATTTGAATTTTTTTTTAAGGCAAGGGAATGGGCCAATAGGTCTGATAGTAGCCGACAGTAAGCAAAGGGAAAAGGCAGAGTCAAAGAGAGTGACAGATTAGAGGAAGTTACAAGCACAGAACTTCCAGAAGGTTGGGGGAATATACAAAAGACCCCCCGGTATCCAAATGGGGGAAAAAATATTTTTTTTAAAGCAATATCGTTAAAAGTGAAATTCTTTACCATGCAATTGTTAATATATTTGCAGACTATGTTACAAGTTTGATGGAGGTGGTGGGCCAGCTGGCCTCCACTCACAAACTGGCGGAGATGCTGGAGAGGCAGAGAGAGGAGCCAGCCCCACCTAGCCCCCTCTCCAGAGACTACCAACCAGTACAGGTTGGAGGACATGATTGGGACTCGAGAACACTTGAACTGAATCTGCAGTGAGATGTCAAAGAAGAAAGGTCAAAGAAAAGGTGATCAACGTACTAAGGAGTTACAGCATTAAAGGATTATTAAAGTGGGACCACAAAATTATTGTGAGTCATCCAGTTTTTTTGAGTTAGCAGGAATCCACCGTATTTCCTACAGGAATAGTTGGATTCTGCTATGTGTGCATGTTGAATTTGCTTTTACTTGACTTTTTGTTTTCAAATCAAAGTGCTAGCGTTTAGGACAATCTTGTACTTCGGTCACCCCCTCATGTTTACCACCATCATTCCGAAAGTGGGCTTCTTACAGTTATATCAAAATACTCCTAGGCTGATCCTAACCCTGTCCTTTTCCTAAATATAGCAGAATTTTGCTTCTCAGTGAAAGCAAAAATCCAATAGTGTGTGTGTGTGTGTGTGTGTGTGTGTGTGTGTGTGTGTGTGTGTGTGTGTGTGTGTGTGTGTGTGTGTGTGTGTGTGTGTGTGTGTGTGTGTGTGTGTGTGTGTGTGTGTGTGTGTGTATGTGTGTGTGTGTGTGTGTGTAAGTGTGACTTCAGTACAAGATGGCCGCATTTTGGTGTTGCTTATCTCAGGGCAAGAAAAACAATAATTGTAAATGAAGACTATAATGTTTGTATTTAGGATTTAGATTGATTATTAAAAGTGCTTGCATGCACACCTTTAAAAATTTGCATAGTAAGTAATTTACGTTGTTTTAATTATTCTGCATTAATGTTGGACTTCTTGTTGTAAAAGAATGGGGAGTAAATTTGAATAGAAATATGTTTCTATATCTGTCATGTGTGTGTGTGTGTGTGTGCGCGCGCGCGCGCGTGTGTGCGTGTGTGAATAATCAATCAATTTAAATTCACTTCTTAAGACTGTGCACATTATTGAAAACTTCAGTATGGAAACCCATAAGCAATCCGAGGGTAAGAAATCTGGAAGTCATTTGTGGTATTTAGGTATTTTTACAAGTAACAAATATGAATGTGTATGCATATACACGCAGACATCTATCTGTATTTTACATCTGATTATTTTTCACTGTATTGGCGAATTGGTATTTGTATATATAAACAAAATAGTCATAGAGGCGTCTCTGTGAAATCCGTGTTGTTCCAACCTGGAGCGAACGTCGCAGCCTGAGGTGCGCAACCCATTTAAAAAAATTGCATGTGATTTTTGTGTGACATTAAGAAGGAAAGGGTGGGTGGGGGTAAATTTTGAGCAAATGACAACTTTTTCGTTGCCACTCGTACATGTACAAAGTGCATGGGCACACATGACCTCGGTTTATCGTCTCATCTGAAAGATTTCACGTTCAGACCGCAAGGCCTAGTGCAGAGTGAGAGGAAAAATCTCAATCTGCTGTTCCCAGGTATGAACTCGGGTTCATTTGACACGAGGCGAACGCGTTACCTCTGTGCCACTCTGCGGGTGGGTTTTTAGTATGGAAGGTTTTGTAAATGTGCACAGACCCTACAACGTTATTGTTCATTGAAACAAAGTTCAAATGAAAATGTTCCTTCCACAAACTAAACACAAACAGATAAAAATGCATGTTTCACCACACACACACACACACACACACAAATTGCACAAAGGTTTACAAAGATGCATGAAGGTTTGATATAACTGTGCACAATATCACAATTGTTGCATATAAACCTGAAACCATTGTTTGTTCTCCATAATTGAAAGGAAAATAGACATTTCTCTATCATCTTTCATCCCTGGAATCTACAGACATGTATTATTTTTAAAATCCCAAGTCACTCTTAAATCAACAGTGTTTCACGAAACGTTTTCACAATAGGCACAATGAAGGTACCATGTCGTAATATTATGGCATCAACACAAACGTTGAAATAGTCCACTACGTTCTTTTTAACTACTGAAGGTAAACAGTTTTTCGTTATAACCCAGAGATAACAGAAATGCTAAAAGAGAACAAGAAGGAAATCAGATGGACCCCACAAGAGATGCTGAGTAAAATACATGGACAATTTCAATGTTTGTGATGCTGCAGTCATTCGGCACAACGTGGTACCTGGAGTGAGCATTTTTTATTAATCAGTAAAAAAAAAAAAAGAGTAGTAAAACATTATCGACTCAAGAGTGGCTTGGACAAACAAAAATTATGTTAGTCAATCAATCAATCAATCAATCAATCAATCAAATCTATCAATCAAATCATTTATTGTCCTTTTAAAAACTGCATAAAAGGAAATGTTGCTGATGTCCCCAGACAAACAAACAACAGACAACAAGTACAGTAGGAAGATGATCATGACACAAAACATATTATCATCATATAGTAATAAGCCAAGTGTCCGTGTGTGTCTGTGTGTCTGAAACACGAAACGGGCCTTATAACTCCGCCGTTTTTCCACCGAATCGCTTCAAATTAGCTGTGAGCCCTCACGGGGCAACGGCAACCGAGGCGGCCGTATCATTTGCGCGGTTTCGCAAATGCGCGAAACGCGCATCCGCCGGCCTCTCGGCGCCCGTATCTCCGGCGTTTCTGGGCCGATTGCCTTCGAATTTGGCAGGAAGATGACCGGGGCTGGGGACTATCCGTGTGCCAAACCGGAAGCGAATCGATTCATAAACGCGCGCGCTAGACGCCGCCGTTTCTTAACCGAATCGCTTCAAATTTGCTCTCAGGCTTGCTATGGCCAGGGCAAAGCCTGGCAGGAAATTTGAAGAGAATCGGGAGAGCGCATATACATTATAATAATAATTAAGACTAACTGATCTAACTAGAATTAAAATATGACTGGGAGACATCACTATGCCCACACGCACGTGCACACACACACACACATGCGCGCGTGCGTGCACATACACACACACATCTTGGGTATATAAATGACTGTTCGAAGAAAAGTAGTATCAATGCCAATAATATTACAGTAAATAAGGAGATAAAAGTCCCATAAGTTAAGTACTATAAGATCAAATAAATGAATAAATACCATCACAGTAAACAAAACAACATGAATAAAAAGCAGTAATAAAAGTGTATAAAGAAGATATCACACTACAGTGGAACCTCCATTATAAGACCTCCCATTATAAGACTCCCTCCCACATAAAACCTACTTCTCTGAGACGTTGCCCTTCTTTGTGTTAAAATTACCTCCCTTATAAGACCCTCCCTTAAAGACCTCATTTTGGATTATTTTTGGCGGTCTGATAAGAGAGGTTCCACTGTATTAAACATAAAACAATGCTGACAACATGAGTAAAATGAATAAGTGTACATATATAAAATTTAAACAAACACAGAAGACACACACACACACACACACACACACACACACACACACACACACACACACACACACATCTTAGATTAAAGAACAAAAACGTTTGATTAAAAAGTAACTACCAATAACATTACAGTAAAAATAAGGAAAACCAATATTAAAATGTATAAAGATATCACATGCATAATTCATAGAAACAAAAAGTGTCTACAGAATCCACAAAATGGCAGGAATAAATTTACTTTTCATTGAGTTATTGCCAAATGAAAATGGGTACATCCTGTACATGATCCATCCTGTATATAAACCTGGATGATATGAAAAGCAGGAAGGCATGGGGGTTGGCCTTGGTGGGGTCAAGAGGCGGAGTCGTTTGTGCGGGTCAGGGGAAAAAGTCCCCGAAACTGAATTTCATGAAAAAATAAGGATTCCTGCTTTTCCTGGCATGTGGTTTCATCTATGGCACTGCACAGTAGAATGCTTTCAAAGACAGAGAGAGTTTTCCAATGAAGGAATTACTAATAAATAAGGATATTTGTATAGCGCTCTACTCCCTGCGGGGAGCTCAGAGCGTTTTACATCAAAATTAAAACACTAAAATACAATGAATACACATACAATACACACTGAGCATTGTAGATAAGGACTAAATATATATGACTAGAATAAACACACTAGGCGTAAAGAATAAAATATAGTATTTGCAATGCCAATGCACACACACACACACGCGTGCGCGCACGCCCGTACACCCACGCCCCCTCCTCACACACACACATGCGCGCGCGCACACGCACACACACACACACGATCTAAGTCAACATAACACTTCTCCTGGCAGAGATACCTAGATGCATGTGTATTACTGAGCATGGGTTTAACTTCAACCCTGTGTGCTTCATTAATATATGTGCTAAACACAGTGTAGTATAAGTACGAAAATGTAAAGAACTGAATAAAAGTATTAAAGACCCCCTACGTCACGTGTCACGTTCCCTCTTATACTAGGAAGGTTTCTTAAGATTCCTTACCAGCTATAAGAGGGAAAACACGTGAAAGCCATGAATTTGACAAGTGACATGGGGGGTCTTTAAAGGTGCCATACACAGCTTACTGTTGAATATATTTTTTGACTCTTCTAGCACCACGGGCGAATATATTCGCTCAATACATCACTTTACACTCCCACCAAATGCAAATACATTCACTGCCAAGCACCCTGCCATGTGTGTCTCTTTTGTCACTGTTTCTGCCATTAAAGCAATGCAAGCGCTTTCGACAGTTTTTTTTACATCGCTCTTGTTGGTTGAGATGCAACGGATAACAACAACAACAACATACAGTATTTATACAGCGCTGAATCTTGATATAAATCAAATCAACGCGCACACACACACGTAAGCATTCATAGCGCATTCAAACACGCAATGCAAAGCAACACACACGGATGACATAAATGGAACAAAGCAGAAACAGACCTAATGGCAAGAGAGAGAAGAGAAAGAGAACCAAGAACGTCAAAAAATACATGGCGCTAGATGAGTTAAAAATAATTTTCTACTCAATTACTTTTTAAAACATACATACTTCTGTCTAAGCCAAAGGCTAATTACGCCTTTTAAAAGCATTGTATGCTTCATTTTTTTAAGTTCCACAATACTCGATAACATTAAGCCATATTGAGTTATTGCAGTACTACTACATGATTGTACTATAAAACTTTAAAAAAAAACATATCAACACAGACAGCCACATCCTGGTTCAGAACCATTTGACAGTGGTTCTACGTAGCCGGTGTATCTTATGTCTGCACTCTGGAAGGTCTGGCTGGTTTGGAGGACAGCACGGGCAGGATGTACGACCCCTAATGTCCTTGCCCAGGTAGCCCCACATGAACCTTGTCAGCTGGTGGTATGGTGTGTACAGGTAACGGCTGCCCACAAAGTAAAACTATATCATATGAGAACAGTTCTATGCCATAAAAATAAGAGATACTTATAAGCTGGTTTAAAGCAGTCAAAGATGTGCAAATGGTGATTTTAATTGATCATAATCCATAAAATAATGTTACCAAGGATAGTAAGACATGAAAATATTTTTGGGGTTCAAAATAAAATATTTTGATTTTTAAGAACATTTTGCTGATCATTTATATCATATTTTATGTATTACGGGTGAAATGTTGACATCTAACTTGAATGCTCGTGTATCATAACAGTCAGACCATGTATTGTAAGACAAGAGATGGTAGAAAGGTCAAACATGCACAGTTTGTTGGAGCCTCTATTTTAGCTTTGTTGTTGCATAATATTCTAACAGTGATAAAGATAAGAAAAATTACGTTGTACTTTGTATAGCAGGGCTGGCCAAACTTTAACATTTTCACCAGCCCTCCAGGCCAGCAACATGAAAAATGTACTCACCTGAACACATTTTCACTAGCCCGATGAAATCAAAACCCAAAATCGCTAAACAAGCGTGCGCGTACACACGCACGCACGCACACACACACACAGGAGAGGGAATGAGAGAGAGGAAGAGACAGAGAAAAAAGAGTGGGAAAGAAAGGAGAGAAGTAAATAGGAAGAGAACTGATTTGAGGTGAGAGGGAATGGGGTGGAGGAGATTGAGGAGGCTGCCTTTCCTTTCTTTTCAGTACCAGTGCTGGCATGTTGTTAGCAGACAGCTGACCTTGCTTTGATAGTTGGTTACATGGAAGGCAGAGATGGTCTAGGGAGACTCATTGGGTAAAAAACCCAGGGCCGTGCAGTATCGAAATAATAATAATAATAATAATAATAATAATGGGAATTTATATAGCGCTCTTTCTCACATGAGCTCAGTGCGCTTTACATTGATAACAAGAACATTAAAGGCAAACAAATAATTAATCATTAGAAAGTAAAATAAGCACGATGCTTACACACAACGTTCTCTTACTTCCTTACTCACACACACACACACAACACACACACACACACACACACACACACACACACACACACACACACACACACACACACATGCATGCGCACACGCACACTCGCACACAATTAATTATACAAGTAAAATAGTTACAACATGAACATTCTAAGAAGAAACATAGAGACCACATTCACATTCCCAATCAAGTTTGAATACAATACTGCAACTTGAAATAAAATCATACTGCCATCGACATACCAATTACATGACTAATTATAATAGACAAATTTTGCAAAAACAAAAATACCCTTCTACCTCATTTACAAGCATTTAAAGTTTACAAGACGTAGACATTCTACATACAAAATACGAATAATAAAATAATTGTAAATACATTTTTTACAAGATCTCTGCAATAAAATGGACCCCCCCCCCCCCCCCCACCCCCCCACACACACACACACACAAACACTAATCAATCATAATATGTCCGAAACAAGTGAGTTTTAAGGGCAGAGCGAAAGGCGGAAATAGAGTCAGATGAGCGGACATGTTGTGGGAGGGAATTCCATAAGTGAGGTGCTAAATAGTAGAAAGATCGTTCACCAAACGATTTCGTGTGGACCCGAGGAACCTTGAGTGTGCAGCAGTCAGAGGAAGAACGTAGGGAGCGAGCAGGTAAGTAGACAGTTACTAGTTCGGAGAGATAGACGGGACCAGAGGAGTGAACAGCACCGAAACAAAGGCAAGCTATTTTATACTTGATTCTAGCCTCTACTGGAAGCCAGTGCAAGTTACGAAGATGAGGTGTTATATGATCAGAACGTGGAATCTTGAGAGTGAGGCGTGCTGCACTGTTTTGCAGTTTTTGAACACGTTGCAGGAGATACTTAGGACAGCCACAGAGAAGAGAGTTGCAATAGTCAATGCGGGAAAGAATAAAGGCAGAAATAAGAGTTTTCGTGGCTGCAACAGACAGAAAGTGTCGAACAGCACTGATTCGTCTGAGCTCATAATTGATGGAACGTATGAGATTAATAACCTGTTTATGCATTGTAAGATTTGAATCGAGGGTAACTCCGAGATTCTTTGCTGACTTAGAAAACTGAACACAAGCATTGCCAACTGTAAGAGTTTCTGGAAGAGATATCGTTGCAGACATACGCTGAGAGGAAACAATCAGAGCTTCCGTTTTGTCATCATTAAGTTTTAATTTGTTGCATGTCATCCAGGATTTGACATCATGAAGGCAGGATTCCATAGACTGAATAGCGCTGTCAAGTACAGTCGCCCGTTGTGCTAGTGACTTTTGAAATATACTCGCCCACAGATTTTTCTACTACCAGGCTGGAAATGTTGGCCAGCCATAGAAATCATCGGATCAATAATACAAAACAGTTGATAATCTTACATTCTGTCATTTGTTGTGACGAATAAAGCATGTTCTTACTTGTTCTTATCTTACTGCCGCCAGTACTGTGAGTACATGCTGTGTTTAGGGACGTATATATCCAAACACACAGGCTTGAACCCAGGGAGCTCAGTAATGCACTTACCTCCAGGTATCTCTGCAGAAGTGCCATCTCCTTCACCTCTGCACAGCACAGGCATTCACTCTGTCTCTCCGTGATGCTGCAGTTTCCACACGGCCGCCTGAAATTGACAAACAATTTCATACAATATTTGTTTATTATATCAACCAATTATTATAGAATTAGTCCCCGAGCCGTAGGTTCGGGGAACTATTGTTTCTGTCTGGTCCGTCCGGTCGTCCGTCCGTCCGTCCGTCCGTCCGTCCGGCTATTCGTCCGTTTTTCTCAAAAACTATTCAGTCTATCATCATCAAATTGTGTATACTAGTTTGCGAAGATGCAAGCTATCCACAGATGTATTTAGTTTTACATTAAGGTCAAGGTCGCGCCAGTTACACGGTTCAAACTCCGAAACACATAATCGCTAATATCTCGCGAAGCTTTGCATGTATTTCAATGCAGTTTTTTTTCACATTTCTTGATGAATGGTCTATAACACAGTTGTCATGCATTTTTCTGTGCGCTCATGTGCGCATGATCGCGCGCGCTCAAATCACGGGTCCGAACCCCAAGGCTACATATATAAAAAAAACTATTCAGTTACGTGCTGTTTTATACCATGCATGCGGCGGTACCATAGCCAATGAGGTTTAACCGAGGCGTGGTTACCGCTACACCTATCTATATTGTTAAAAACTCGGGACTTTACTGGTGTTGCACTGCCTCCGGGCATTGCAGTCAGTATTGTTCCCACCATCTTTGTATTTACAAATGTCCCATATGTGTCTATGACCGAGAGAACGTAAAACATCATTTTCATCATCATCATACGTGCTGTTTTGATGCGTTTTTATGTAAGTACGTTTTCTTTTGATATCTGCTGCTTCGGTCTCCCCGCTGTGTGCATAGCCGACACATTCCGATTTCGGAGTAGCTCGGCGATGCTGCGAGGGGACTTTGCAGCCGCTCGGCGTTGCTTTCTGTTTGATCTTTATGATGTAACATAAATTTGCTTCCTTTATACTGCTGGTGTCTGATTCTGCGACCTGACAAACCGCTGTGTGGCTGTGAATGAAGACTCAGGATGAGTGGCCTGGGAGCAACGCCACTGTACAGCCCAGAAAATATTATGACTGACAAGACAAAAACAACTATATTACATTCGCTAAACAATCCAGTCAACGGGTGTGGCTGTGTCACGATTGAAACAAAACTACTACTACTATGTGGCCCAGCACCACGAAAGGGACATTAAGTGTCAAAATGACCATTCTGAGAAAATGAATCAGGCAATTCTCTTTCTAATTAATTATATTAAAAAACCCATTCTTGTGTCCTTTTTTGTTGTAGAGTAGGCGCATGTACACACATACGCGGAAGTTCTGTGCGGAAGCCGCTTAGGTTTAAAAAAAACTTATTTACAGATAAGCGCACAGGGTTTCCGCTTCTAATATGTTCATTTAAAGTTAGTAAGGTGACTGGTGGCCATTTTGAGAATCAGTCTAAAGTCTAGCCTATCCTAAGAAAATGCACAAACCAACTGTTTTGAGTATTCAGAGACCACCATAATGATTAAACTTTATGGATGTGAAAGATAAGGTATGAAAGCACAAAAATACCCATAACTCAAAATTGATTAAAAAAACAAGATTTTTGACTTTGCCAGCCTGTTAATGTCCCTTGCGTGGTGCCGGGTCACAATCATACTCTGTCGCTTTATCCCCCACCCACTCCACTGCCCACATTTCCCTTGCTCTTTCACCTTCTCCTTTCTTTAGATTGCACGCTCTTTCTCCCTCCCCCACTCCCACCCACCCCCTGCCACCTCGTCTGCCCACCCCACCCCTTCATCGCCTTCTCTATCACTCCCGCCTCCCTCTTCTTTTTCTCCTGCCTCTTCTTTTTTTCTCCTGCCTCTTCTTTTTCTCCTCATTCCTCTATCTCCTCCTGTTTCATTCTCTTTCTGTCTCACTGTCACTCTTTCTCCTCTTCTGCTCTATCTCTCTCTGTAATAATCATTATTTATTACTTTTTGATTTTCTGTTAAGCGCATAGAGCTCCACATTTGGCGGAGGAGTGCGCTATATAAATGCTTCACTGTTATTACTATTATGTTGTGATTTACAGTCACTTTAATAGTTCTCGTGTTTAAGCATGAACATATTTTTTTGGATTTTATGCGTCACATTGTGTGCAAGTATGTTTATGTATGTGTGTGGGGGTGGTGGGGGAGGGAATGTATCTCATTGCCATCTCCCTGTTCTTCCTTTTCTATTTCTCTGTCTGTCTGTCTCTCTCTCTCTTCTTCTTAATCTTCCTAATCTCTTCTATTACTGCTACTGCTACTGCTACTACTACTACTACTTACTACTACTACTACTACTACTACTACTACTACTACTACTACTACTACTACTGTTGCTACTACTACTACTCTACTACAATGGAACCTCACTTATAAGACCTTCAAAAATCATCCAAAATGAGGTCTTGAAAGGGAGGGGTCTTATAAGGGAAGTAACATTAATACTTACAAAGAAGGGAAATATATGTCTCAGAGAAGTAGGTCATACATGGGAGGGAGTCTTATAAGGGAGATCCCACGGTAATTCCTTTTAGGCACATACATATTGATATTTTTAAAAAAGCATTGGGACTTTCCTGGTAGTGCAGTACCTCCAGGATCGCCCCACCATCTTTATGTCTATTAACTTCCAACATGTACCTTTTTCCAGCCTGGATGACATTAAGCAGTCATTTCCTTCCTTCCTACAACTACTACTAGGCCTACTACTGATACTGCTACTACTAGTGTTACTACTAGGTCTACTAGTCTATACACACAAAAATCATTTTTTAAACAATGCGGTGGCACTTTGTTGATGCAAGAGTCCTCAGAATACTTAGCACAGTGGCTACGGGTACGGTGTTGTTACAACACTCAGACCATCTTCAGGGATAGTATAGTAACTTTTCCTTGTCGAATTTTTCATCAACAATGCATTTTCTTATTTCGTATATTTAACGCTTCTTGGTAAGGAACAGGGTTAGGGATAGATTCTAGGGTTCTAGGAACATGTCAGAGTTAATGTTAGTAGTTTTTGAAGACATTTGCGCACAATTTTTGCGTCCCGTGATTGAGCCTGGCGAATGTGAAATACGGGCCCGTACCCTGCCTGGAGAATGTGAAATACGGGCTCGTGCCTCTGCCAATAATTAAAATTGCCTTTGGCAGTGCATTTCAACAGTAAAGACCAGTATAAAGTAGCTGTCAATGTATAAAGTCAGGATTCACGATTCGGGATGATCAACATCAGCTAAGTCAAAGAATAGATTGTACAGTCATGCTGCTTGCTTAAGTATACTAGATCTATACTCCACCTACTCTGTCTTCACAAATAACTGATTGCAGCAGTGGTTGATCATGATAAACAGAACAGAATGAACAAGACTAACATTCTTTCATCTGCAGCTGCTGACATGAAGTATAGACTACCATAAAAATAGATCTAGATTCCTGATCTACCACTTTGTAACTGTTAGTATGCACCTAAACACTGGTCTGCAAACAAGCACATTTGATTACTACGTCGCGAAGGCATCTTACCTGTTCCCGTGCATCTGACTGGCTTGGCGTTGGCTGGTTCTACTTGATCTGCACAGCACATTCAAGTAGGATCAAACTGGATCTGGATCTTTCATGTCCGACTCGGAAGGGTAGCCATACTCGGTACTCCGGTACTGGTACTCGCTGCTATCGCAGGAAAAACGCAACTCGGCCTAGAATCACCATCACTCGTTCTTCTCCTCCTTCTTAATCAAACGTACTGACGTCGGAAGGGACGTTACTGCTATCCTTAATGTTCGTTAGGCCTACCAACTTCGCATTTAACCAACCTTGGTCTCATTGAATCGACACTGTTGCTTCCATCTCGCTTTGTCTCGGTTGATACGAGGATTTACAAGTCTCATAACTCAAATGATAAAGTCTGCATTCATCAAAATGATCTCCCATGCACAGCCTCGTTTGTATACGAGGACAAT
>CM065707.1:34820605-34883188 GCA_017654935.2 Phymorhynchus buccinoides | reverse complement strand
CAATAGACCTACAATTCACAGCACTCTACCTACCAATCTACTCTACTCTCTCTCTACTCATCTCTACTCTCTCTCTACTCCTACTCGTACTCTTACTATTTTATTACTACTACTAACTATCTACCACACCCCTCCGTCTCTCTCCATCCCTCACCCCCCACCTATCTCTCTCCATTCCTCTCACACTCTTCACCATAACAACCACGGACCAGCTACGGACGAGGAGGTCAGGTCCAAGCAAATCGCACCACCACTGGTTAGGCCTCTCTCTAACTCGCCTCTCTCTCTCTCTACTCTCACTCTCCACCCCCACCCTCTCTCTCTCTCATACCTATCCCCCCCTCTCTTCCATCTCTCACACGGGTCACCTAAAATCATGCACACTCCAGTTCGAGACAGAGGGTAGGTAACCAGCACCAATGACCACCACGCAATTCTCTACTCTCTCTTCTCTACTCTCCTCTCTCTACTCGTCTTGCTCAACTCTCTACTCTTCTCTACCTCTACTCTCTCATCTCTCTCTCTCTCGACTGCTTCTTGTAATATCATTGCCTTGCCATGTTTGTATTCTATGTACGCTCATAAGTACCAAGACAAGATTAGGTAATGACTAGAACCCTCCTCCCCAAACGCGTAGCCTAAAATACTTTATACCTGAAAAATAAAGTAAAAGTTTCAAGTTTCAAGTTTTCAAAAGTTTTACTCTGCTCCTCTCTCTCTCTTCTCTCTACTCCCTCTACTCTTCCCCTAGACTATCTCTCTCTCTACTCCTGTCTGCTCTACTCTGGCTTACTTCCTCTCCTCTCTTGCTCTCTGTCTCTCTCGTCTCTCTACTCCTCTCTCTCTCTCTCTCTCTACTCTTCTCACGTCTCTACCTCTCTCTATGATCTCCCATCCTATCTCTTCCCCTAACTCTCCTATCTCCTACCCACCCCTCTCCACCTCTCTCCAGTCTACATCTACTCCATCCATATATGTATAATGTTCGCTCATATAAATGCCAGCTTCACTGTTGCTGATGATTGTCAATCATTGTTGCTTTTACCCTTTGTAACCCCATTCCCCTCGACGATGGCGCCAGAAGCCTGGATCAGTAGAACTTTAGACTGAATTGTGTGTTACGTTGGGGCATGATAGTGACATTGTGAATATTACCGTGAATCTCTCCTCCATCCCTCCCTGCACACCACCTCTACCTCCGCTATCTAACACCCCCATACTCTCTCTGTTACACTCACACCACCTAAAACATGTCCAGTTCGGACAGAGGGTAGATCCAGACAATGCACCACTAATGCGGCCAGGTCTCTCTTCTACCACCCCCTACATCTCTCCACCCCTACACTACCCCCCTCTCTCATCTCTTTTTTGCGTTTCAGTGTTTCTCACACTCACCGCACAATCATAGTTCAGCTTACGGACAGTAGCAGGTAGGTCCAGCCAATAACCACCACTTCGCAGCACCTCTACTCTTTAACTAACTCTCTACCTCTACTCTCTACTCCCTCTCTCTCTCTCTCTCTCTCTCTCTATCTACTCTCTCTCTCTCTCCATCCCCACCTCTCTACTCCCCATCTAATCAACCCTCCCCCACCTCCTCTACCCCATCTCTCTTTAGTTCTACTCACACTCACCCTTAAAATCATCGTCCAGTTCGGACAGAGCGGTAGTTCAGCCAATAATAGCACTACGGCCAGGTACTCTCTCGCTCTCTATATCTCTCTCTCTCTCTCTCTCTCTCTCTCTACTACCACTACTCCCTCCCTACTCCATTTCTACTCTCTACTCTCTACTACTAACTACTCTCTCTCATCTCTCTCCTATCCACCCCCTCATACGCTCCCCATCCCACTACCCCCCCCCCCCCCCCCCACCCCCCTCCACCACTACATCTCCCCCCATATCTCTCTGTTCTCTCTACAATCACCCCACAATAATGTCCATCGCACAGAGAGTAGTAGGATCCAGCCAATGATCACACCTGGGCAGGCTCTCCTCTCTCTCTACCTCTACTCTCTCTCTCTCTCTACTCTCCTCATACTCTACTCTCTCTCTCATCTCCCAACCCCCCCCTCTATCTCTCCATCCTTAACCCTTAATCCCCCCTCTTCCCCCCATAACTACTCTCACGTCCTCATTACACGTCACCCTAAAATCATGTCATAGCGCGGACAGAGGTATTAGTCCAGCCGCATGACCACCAATCGCGGCGCAGGTCTGGCGTAGTCAAAGGGGTACTGGCCGATGAGCCCATCTCGCAGGACACGGTCACCTACCGCAAGCGGGGGAGTCCAGTTGACCACACCGTCCGAGGGTGCAATGCCGCACCGGTGTAGGTCAGCGGTCTTGCCTCCTATCCTCCACATAGCTCACCCTGCGATTAAACAAACAAAAACACCCCACAATAACCCAACAGGAACGTTTTGATGAGAGAGAGCGAAAGAATGAGAGAGAGAGCAACGACAATTGATGAGAGAGAGACGATTCTAGAAGAGGAGGAGAGAGGAGTAGAGATGAAACTTAAAAGTTGGAAAAATTATTATTTTCCAATGATTAGATTTTAGGACAATAGCCTATTTTCACATTCAGTAGATGAGACCCGAGAGACGACGAGCGAGAGACGATGAGCGAGGCCTGAACCGAATGCGAGGGGAGAGAGGAAGAGGAGTGATTGAGAGACACTGGGAGAGAGAGAGGAGCTGAGGGTCTGAGGAGGGGAGACGAGAGAGAAGACTACGAGGAGAGAGAGGAGCGAGAGAGAGGATGAGAGAGAGAGAAGTCGAAGAGTCGAAGTCGAGAGGAGGGGAGAGCAAAGAGCCAACGGCCCAATAGACAGAGGCAGATGGAGAGATGGAGGACAGAAGAGAGAGACGAGAGGGAGAGAGAAGAGAGAGAGAGAGACAGAGAGAAAGAGGGAGATAGATAGATCGCAGAGAGAGGGATAGATAGAGAGGTAGAGAGAGAGAGGGAGAGGAGAGAGAGAGAGGAGGTGAGAACGAGACGGGACCTGGAGGGCGATCATGGAGGGGATGGGAGAGGGCGACATAGGCTTAGAGAGAGGAGGAGAGAGAGAGAGGGACACAGACGACAGACAGACAGGAGATGGGAAGAGAGACAGGGAGAGTTAAATAAAGCGAGAGATAGAGAGAGAGGGACTGAGGGAGAGAGAGAGAGAAAAACAGAAGAGAGAGAGAGAGATGAAATGAAAGGAGAGAGAGAGAGAGAGAGAGAACGAGAGAAGGAGAGAGATAGATAGAGAGAGAGGAGCTGATTGAGAGAGATTGAGAGAGAGTGATTGCGAGAGGAGAGACAGACAGCGAAAGATAGGGAGAGAGAGAGATGATTGATTGAGAGGAGAGCGACCGGACGAGAGGAGAGAAAGAGGAAGAGAGAGTTAGAGAGAGGGAGAACGACAGGGGAGATGAGAGAACGACGGTGAGATGAGAAGGATGAGATGCTGGAATGAGTGACGAGGAGAGCGAGGAGGTCGAGAGAGGGTCCTGGGGTCTGGGGGAAGGGAGACTCGGGTTGATGATGTCACGAGAGGGACTGAAAGATTCGAGACGAGAGAAGAGAGAGGGCGGAGAGAGGAGAGAGAAGGAGAGTGAGACAGAGGAGGAGGAGAGAGAGAGAGGAGAGAGAGAGAGAGGAGAGAGGAGAATGAGGACGATACGAGAAGCGAAAGGAATGAAGACGGAGACCGAGAGGAGATGAGAGGGATGAAGGAGAAGAGACAGACAGAGAGAGAGAGACACGAGGAGAGAGAGATGACGAGATATCCGAACCCGAGCGAGATAGTGAGGAGTGTGCGAGAGGGATTCGAGAGGCGTGATCGGGAGTGAGATGATCCTGAGGAGAGAGAAGGGGGAGAGGTCTGATATAGTTCGCTCGCGGAGACCCGACCGCCAGACAGAGCGAGAGAGATCGACACAGCGAGAGCGAGGACCAGAGAATGGAGAAGCAGAGATCTTTGAGTGAGATGTGAGAGACACGGCGAGCTCGGTTAGGAGATGGGTTGATCTGGAGGCGAGTCTTGTGTGGGGAGCCATCTTGAGGGACTAGAATTGATGATGAGAGACTCGAGAGAGAGAGGGAGCGCGAGTTAGATATCGTTAGGAGTGAGGAGAGGACCGAGAGAGAGTAAGACGAGCCTGAGCAGGAGAGCGTAGAGAGAGAGAAGAGAGGAGAGAGAGAGGTGCGGACGACTGATATGGGAGGGGGGTTGCGAGTGGAGGTGAGGGGAGTGAAGGGAACTCCTGAGGGGCGGAGAGAGACGGAGTGAGAGGTGGACCGGGGGAGGGACAGATGAGTGATTGGAGGAAGGGTGAGGAGAGGACTATCGGAGGGGGAGGAGGGCTGTCGCGAGAGAGATCGTGGAGGAGATGTTTTCGGAGGGTAAGGGAGGAGAGTCGTGAGGAGAGGAGCAGGAGGGCCTGGGCGGGGAGGAAGGACTTAGTGCAGGAGAGGGAGTGGGGCGCAGGGTGGTGGGGCCGACGTGAGCGGTGAGGCATTGGGATGCAGCTGGTCGGTCGGAGCTGAGAGTAGAGGAGAGGGGGATGTTTGTCGATGTGAGGTAGGATGTAATGAGAGGGAAGGGGGAAGACGTGAGATCGAGTGGGAGTGGGGGGTATGGGGAGGAGGGCCGGTAAGAGTGGATAAGGGGGGGGGGGAGGTGGGGGTATGGTAAGCTTAATCCTTGTACGAGAGAGTCTTCCATGAGCGGAGGATGAGAGGGTATTGGAGAGAGGGAGGAGGGGGAGCAGGGGGGGGACGGGAGGAGGGGGAGAGAGAGATGAGGGGAGAGAGGGATGAGCTGAGAAGAGGAGGGAGAGAGCGAGGAGGAGAGACCGGAGGGGAGAAGAGATAGTGAGAGAGGAGAGACGAGAGACGGGCTGGAGGAGTGAGAGAGGACACAGAGAGTCGGATGTAGGGAACGAAGAGAGGAGGAGAGAAGACTGGAGGGGGCTGAGAGGAGGAGAGATGAGAGAGACGAGAGTTGGATGCGGAGCAGAGATACTGAGACGGAGGAGAAAGGAGAGAGAAGAGAGAGGGGGGGCGAGGAGAGAGGGTGATTCTGGAGGTGGTGCGAGCACGAGACTGAGATGAAGAGTGAGTGAGAGGAAGAGAGAGCGAGTGAGAGAGACGAGCGATGAGGAAGAGGAGTCGAGAGAGAGAGAGGAGGATGGAGCATGAGTGAGAGAAAGAGGTAGATGGAGAGAGATAGAGAGACGGAAAGAGAGAAGGAGAGAGCGAGGGAGAGAGATAAGGAGAGGACGAGTGGGAAGTTTTTGAGACGAGAGAGAGGAGGGAGAAGAGGGAGAGAGAGAGAGGGCCCAACGTAAACGATCCCCAGAGGAGAGAGAGAGAGTTGAGAGATACAGAGACAGGAGGGAGAGAGAGAGAAAGGGGAGAGAGGAGAGATGAATTTTAAGTCCAGAGGGACTGACCAGAGGGAGGACCGAAGAGAGAGATTAGGAGGAGACAGACGAGTTGAGAGAGAGAGCGGAGCCGGAGAGAGAGAGACGGGAGAGCTGAGGAGAGAGAAGACGAAGGTGGAGCCCGAAGAGTGGGGAGAGCGGCAGACATGTCCAGTAACCAGCACGACCAGGGAGAGGATGACAGAGAGTCGGAGGACTGGATCCGTGTTAGGAGATGAGGGAGGAGGAGAGATGAGAAAGGACAAGGTGAGAGCACAAGAGAAGGAAGAGATGACACAGAGAAGAAAGGGAAGGACAAGAGAGGGAGGAGAGGAGGGGAGTGAGAGGTAGGAGAGAGAGGTGTTAGAGGTGGGAGTGGAGAGAGGGAGACGATGGTGGCAGCGAGGGACACAGACATGGAGACAAAGTGAGAGGCAGAGTGGATGAGGACAGAATGAGAGAGAGAGACAGAATGAGAGGCGAGGAGACTACAGGACACCCAGACAGATGAGATGGAGAGAGAGAAAAAGAGAGGACAGAACAGACACAGAGAGAGGAGACAGGGAAAGACAGAGACACTGAGACCCAGGGGGGGAGAGAGAGAGTCTAGCGAGGTGCAGGGTGAAGAGTCTTTCTCAGTGACGAGACGAGTTGAGGGAGGAGAGATTGAAGGTCTAGAGACCGAGGGGAGAGGAGAGAGAGAGCGGGATCAGGAGAGGCTAAGGTTGGGTGGAGGGGACCAGAATAGAGAGGTGGATCGTATGGGGAGGAATAGAGTTTATTGAGGGAGAGGGAGAGGAGCGAGAGAGAGAACAGAGGAGACACGAGAAAGTAGAGAGAGTGGATAACTATATAGAGAGAGGTGAAAGTTGAGAGGAGAGATGAGAATGAGAAGACGAGTGAGATGGTCATGTTTTGGACTTGGGATTCGACCAGCGAAGAGAAGAGTGTTACATCTCGAGAGAGAAGGAGGACAGACGTACTCGAGGGGCTGACGGAGCGGAGCGACCGACACACGAGACAAGGAAATCGAGTGTCGAGACCGGCGAGAGGGAGGGAGGAGCCCGGACCGAGGATTTGAGAGGACAGTCGCAGAGACCCTGAGAGCGAGGGGGAGTAACAGTGAGAGAGGGATGGAGAGTCGAGGGACATGCAGGAGAAGGAGTCTCCTTTGAGGAGATGGGGGATGCAATATGAGAGAGAGGAAGGAGCAGAGAGAGAAGAGAGGAGGGGGAGTAGACAGAGGAGAAGAGAGAGATGAGGCTTTAAAGCGAGTGAGAGGACGGGAACGGAATAGGTCTCTTGAAGGGACGAGAGAGGAGATGTGAGAGAGAGGAAGAGAGGAGAGAAGACGGAGTTTGTGGAGAGTGAGATGTTGAGAGTAAGAGAGAAGGAGTTGGGCCTGGGAAGTCTTCGAGAGGAGAGTGAGGAGGATGATCAGAGAGCGGCAAGAGAGATGGAAGGGGTGAGATGGAGGGAGGAGAGATCGAGAGAGAGAGGGAGGGGAGGGAGGGAGGAGAGAGAGAGAGAGATAGGAGGAAGGGAGGGAGAGAGGTGGAGTGATGCGGGAGAGGAGGGAGGCGTCTGGATGGGGAGTGTCGAGGGATTGGACGGAGAGGGTAGAGAGACGAGAGAAGAGGGAAGAGATTGGAGGAGGGAATGGGGGGAGGGAGGAGGAGGGGGTGGAGGAGGGCGAGAGACGAGCTGGAGTGAGGGAGAGGAGAGAGAGAGAGCGAGGTAGGGACGGAGGGAGAGAGTGGATGAGAGGAGGAGGAAGGAGGGAGAGGGAGAGGAGGGTAGGGACGGGAAGGTGTGGGAGACTGAGGGAGGGGAGAAGGGAGAGGATAGAGAGGACATGAGAGGAATAGGGGGGAGACAGAGGTGAGAGAACGAGAGGACGAGGAGAGAGGGAGATGGAGAGGTCTAAGAGTGGGGAGGAGAGAGTAGAGAGAGAGAGGGACGGAGGAAGGGGGAGAGAGAGACGGAGAGGAGAGGAGAAACTAGGATGAGAGGACGAGAGATGGAGAGGAGAGGAGGTAGGGAGAGAAGGAGAGGGCAGACGGAGAGGTATGAGAGAGAGGAGGTTCGAGAGAGCGATGGGAAAAGTGATGGAGAGAGGAGAGAGGAGAGGGAGGGAAGGAGAGAGGAGAGAGAGAGAGAGAGAGAGAGAGAAGGAGAGACGGAGACAGAGAGTGGAGACGACCAGACGCAGAGAGAGATGGGAGAGAGATGGAGAGAGATGGGGAGAGAGAGAGAGGGAGGAGAGGAGAGGTAGAGAGAGAGAGGAGATGAGACGGAGGAAGAGAATGTAAGAGAGAAGAGGAGGAGAGAGCTGAATAGAGAGGAGAGAGAGGTGACAGGAGAGAGAGGGGATGGGGAGAGACTTTCGGTCTCTCCTCGAAGGATGAGAGATGAGAGAGAGATCGGAGAACGGAGACAAGGAAGAGGGTTAGAGAGAGAGATGCGAGAGGTGAAGGGAGAGAGAGAAGACGAGAGACGACGACGACGAGAGAGAGAGAGTGTAGAGAGGAGAGAGAGAGAGAGAGAGAGAGAGAGAGAGAGAGATGGAGCACTTTCCTGCCAAGCGACGTCACTTTAGATTAGTGTGCAACCCGAAAATGCTAGTCAGTCTAGTCACCCTACCTCTTTTATTGTCCCAAAACAAAAAGATAACACAATACAAAAACAAACCTCCCCGAAACAGCAACAAACAGACCTTATGGTGAACGTCTAATGTGACTAGTTCGACCTAACGTTCGTTTATTAGTATTAATATATATTTAAATATGTGGTCTTAACAACGGTTTAGCAAAACACATTATGAAAATGAACACGGGAAGATTCGCCATTAACCCGTTCACGCCAATGTCGCATTTATGCATCACAATGGTTTAACCACCAAATGTCATGTAACCCCTTTCACGCTCAACACGATGCATTTATGCGCCACAATGGTTTAACACCCATGTCATTAACCCATTCACCGCCAATGTCGCAATTTTGCACCACAATGGTTTAACACCCATGTCATTAACCCTTTCACCGCCAACTGTCGCAATTTATGCACCACAATGGTTTAACACCCATCGTCAATTAACCCTTTACCATGCTACAATGTTCGCCTTATGCCAACACAATGGTTTAACACCATGTCATTAACCCTTTAACTGCCAATGTCGTATTTATGCAACCACAATGCTTTAATGCACCACAATGGTTTAACCCTTTCCCGCCAATGTCGCATTTATGCCCACAATGGCTTAACACACATGTCAATCACCCTTTCACCGCCATGTCGCATCTTATTCACCACACAATGGTTTGACACTCCATGTCACTTAACCCCTTCTCACTCGCCAATGTCGCATTTATGCAACACAATGGTTCAACACCCATGTCAATTGAACCTGTTCACCGCCAATGACACAGAATTTATGCACCCGCCAATGGTTCATATCACCCATGTCCTTAAACCTTTATTCACGCCATATCTGTGTCGCATTTATGCACCACAATGGATAAACACCCATGTCACTAAAAGGCATCAAAAAAGGGTCTGTTATCCCGCATAGTGACCCTTTTTTCTTAATGTTGTTTGGGGGGGTATGGATGGAGGACTAAGTGTGTATATAATTTTGTCACAGAGGAATTCACAAATATTGCAGAGTATTGTTCTCCTCCCTGTACAGGGTCAGTGTGTGGTGTGGTTGTTAAAACATGTGGCTGGCGGCGAATGTGTTTAAGACAACCATTTCGTTTTGAAAATAAGGACCTCAGGAGTCTAATTTTCATTTTAATGATTGATCTGCAATCTAAACAAGAGGTTTGCGTGCCAATATTAAACTTTCATTTACGATTTTAAGTGGACATGGGGCCATGGGTAGTTCTACCGTAGTTTTTGCGATTAAATAATGATGCACTGACACATATCACATAAAGTGATTTGTTTCACATGAATTTTGTGTGTGTGTGTGTGTGTGTGTGTGTGTGTTGTGTGTGTGTTTGTGATGTGTGTACGTGCGCGTGCGCGCGTGCGCGCTTGCGTGCTGCCTGTGTGTTGTGTAGTGTGGTCGTAGTGCTGCGCATGTTTGAATTAAATTATTGTTTACTTGATAGTGCGCAGTATTTCATTGCTGTATAATATGTGTGCACCGCGTGTGAGAGGAAAGAGACGGACAGGGCACGGAGGGATGGGAGGGACGGAGGGCACCCAGACGACGACAGATAGAAGTGAGTGAGAGAGAGATGAGAGAGACGACGATGAGAGAGAGAGAGAGAGTAATGAGATGAGAGACGAGAGAGGAGAGAGATGAGAGAAGAGAGAGACGAGAGAGACGAGACGGGACTGACTCGAGGAGAGAGAGAGAGCATAGAGCGGAGGAGAGAGAAAGACAACCGAAACGATATTTTCATTATAAGGGGTTAATTAGATAAGCATACATACTTTTTTTATACACCCAGCCCTGAGAGAGAGAACGAGAGAGAGAGAGAGAGAGAGAGCAGAGAGAGACGCAGAGAGAGAGGAGAGAGAGAGAGCCGGAGAGAGGAGAGAGAGAGAGAGAGAGAATCCGAGAGGTGTTTTTTCAGGTTTCTGTGTGTGTGCGTCGTGCACGTGTGAGAGAAAGAGAGACAGAAACATTAAAGAGACAATGACCTGCAGACAGACAGGACAGACAAGACAGACAGAGAGACAGAGACATTGCACAATAATCGAATCTCTACAGGAATATCAGTCCCCTCGATTCAACTCGGTTCAACAGTGACGGACTAGACATTGCTATGGAGGAAATACGGTACTCAAGGCAAAACGCTCGTCTCATTCGATTGGCGCGTATTCCGCCGAAGTCGGAGAGGTGGGGCTGCGCACGTGGCCGGACGGGGTAACATAACGAGGAGAAAACGGTCACCACGCGTAAGGTTCATGTGTCATCGCCTAGTTGGAGCATATTGCAATATAAGTGTGTCAAGCGCTTCGGCTGTTGGGATGATCCCTGAGTCTTTAAGCCAGGGTAAGACGAACAAAAAAAAAATCGATCTGCACTTTAGCAATGAGCCCCGAAACAAAAGGACAGTTGTGACAATAGGTTTAACCCTCTCACACCACCGCCAGCCATATTTCAGCTAGAGATTTGCATTAAATGTACCTGGACTTTGGCGGTGAAAGGGTTAACGCAACATTCCATAAAAATCACCCAAAATGATGTCTTATAAGGGAGGGTTTTTATAAGGGAGGTGATTTTAATACTTACAAAGAAGGACAGTGTATCAAAGAAGTAGGTCTTACATGGGAGGGAATCTTATAACGGGAGGTGCTATAATCAAGGGAGTCACTTCTCAATGTTCTTACAGCGATCCCGTTTCGCGCCTTTTATCACGTTTCGCATCTTCTTGTACCACCGAGCATCGATTGGCGGACCACCGTTATCTCCGTGGAAGTTGATGTCACCCAATCTGCGCTTCCAGTTCCACGGAGAGACGAGAGGAGTGCGTTGGAATGGGACCTGGCGGGCTGAGTATTTCTCAGCAGCATGTGTGCCTCCTCGTGAGCAGCTTAGGACGCACATTTCACCGCCAGGGGGGGGCAATCAAACCAGTAGGAGCTTAGCGCGTGATATTCTTAGTTGGGGGGAGAGAAGAGAGAGAACACGAAGAGGAGAGAGAGAGAGAGAGAGAAAAGAGAGAGAGACGAGATGAGAGACGAGAGAGAGAGAGACTCCCTCCCTCTCTCTCCCTCTCTCCATCTCTCTCACTCTCTCTGAGACAAGAGAGAGAGAATTTATTTCATTTTGTCCCCAGGGCTGGGTGGAAAAAAGACAGTTTAGTAACTTGCTTATCTCATGTTCCCTGGTTAAATAAAATGTTTTCGTTTTCGTTTTCGTTTTCGTTTTTCTCTCTCTCTCTCTCTCTCTTTCTCTCTCTACTCTCTCTCTCTCTACTCTCTCTCTCTCTTGCAATAAAGTTTTTCAGTCCTCCACAGTCCTCTCTCTCCGCTCTCTCTCTCTCTCTCTCTCTCTCTCTCTCTTCTCTCTCTCTCTCCCTCTCACCCTCTTCTCTTCCCTCTCCTCGCCTCTCTCTCTCTCTCTCTCTCTCTCACTACCCCCAAACTAAAAACATATCAACGCCGCTAAGCCCATACTGGTTTGATTGCCCCATGGCGGTGAAATAAGCGTCCATAAAGTTGACCTATGTGGCATAGCTGCAAAGTAAACACCTTTTGCAAGCGACGTGAATGACCCTTTGGTGGGTCGGAGAGAAGATGCCCTGAGTACTATTGTACCCACAACAAGGGGCGTAACTCTCGACCACAATAACCCTGATTAGAGGCTCACTAGCAATTGACTGCCTTTTGCAAGAGTGAATTCCCTTTTGCGATACTGACCAAACAAGGGCGTAACTCTTGCCGTCAAGGGCGTTAAATAACCCTAGTATCTGCAGTGGCCAATAAGTCATCAGTGTGCATTCCATTCTTAGACACAGTTTGTTGAAAGCTCGGACGTTGAGTTAAATGACAGGGACGAAATTAAACATGACAGGCTCCACTGAGTTCCACCGACATTGACTCAGCAGCAGTGCCGTGTCTCCTCGGTTGGTTGCCTCCTGACGGCCCAACAACATAGATTCGCTCCGCTTGGACTGCAGGTTTCGGATTCTGCGACCTGAACAAGCCGCGGTGTGGCTGCGAATTGGGACACGGAATGAGTGGCGTGGGAACAACGCCACTCTAGCGCCCCAGAATATGGGACAGCCCCCCCCCCCGGACAGCCCCCCCCCCCCCACACCACCCCCCAGCCCCAAAAAATATATAAAAAAATAGACATGACTGTGAATGTGTGCCTAGGCCTACTCTCTCCTCTCTATCAGTCTCAGTGTAAAATTTCTCTGTCTAACACAGACACGCAAACACACACACAAGCGCGCGCTACACACAACACACACAAGCACACGCACACGCACACGCACTGTCACACACAACACACACGAACACACACACACGCCACACGCACACAGCACGCACACGGGCCCCCACGGCACGGCACGCACATCGCACGCACACATCTGCTGCACACACACACACACACACACTCACACACAGAGTCCCCACTTCCCGCTCCACCCACATACGCCATCGATGCATCACGCACCCACTCTCACGCACTCATCCCCCCCCCCATTCTCCACTTCTCTACCCCCCCCCCCTCGAACACACACACACACACACACACACCTACCCTTACCCCCCCCCCCCTCTCCAAACACACTCATGTTAAACGACTTGTTGTGTTCAACCTGGTGACGATAGTTGTATGTTTTCTTGCACAAAAGACCCATTAGCAGATCATCATGCATCATGTGTGGGGAACTACTGCGTTATTTGAACGCACGCCCATGGTCTCACCTGTTAATTTATAGGAACACAAATTAATTCCCTGCCGAAAAAAACCCTTTGGAGACAGACCTTTTGGTCACACGCACACACGATCAAAAATAAAGAAGACAAAAAAAAAAGAGAAAAAAAAGTTTCTTACCGAGTTGTTTCCCCTCGGAATTAACCCCCCCACGAAAAAAAACTTGTTATTTTTTGCTCTGAATATTACACATAAACACGAACATAAACTGCTTTTGCAAAAAAACTGATATTATTTTCTTATCATATGTTTTTTAAGGGCCATCCGCAAGTGCACTAAAATCGCACGACTGTGGGTACGACGCGATTCGATCACATGGTTTGTAAGAACGAAATGTGACTCGCGCTTCGAGATCAACGTGATCGAATCGCATATACAGTCATGCGATTTTAGCTGACGTGCGGCTGGCAATTGGCCATTACAGAACGCACTGTTGAAGACTTTCATGGTAATGATATGAGTGCTGATGATGATGATGATGATTATTAGGTATTATTATTAGGTATTAGGAGGCGTCTCTGTGGTAGACCAATTCAGTTTGCGCCCACCCTGGAGAGCGAGTCGCAGCCAGTCAGAGGTGCGCCACTAATTGGTTTTGTGTGTTGTGTGCATGCGATGTTTGTCGTGACCCTGATGCGTGAAGGAAAGGGGGGAGGGGGGGAGCCCGTAGGGTCTCTTTTTGACCAAACGACAACTTTTTCGTTGCCACTGCGGATGATTAACGTGTGCTGAGTGCATGGGCTCACGGGACCTCGGTATTATCGTCTCATCCCCGAAAGGGTCCACGTTCAGACCGTAAGGCCTAGTGTAAGAGTGAGCAGCAAAAAATCCCCATGTACTGCCAGGATTCGAACTCGGTGTTTACTTGACACCAGTACGATCACGCTTGGCTTACCACCCCCCACCCACCACCCCCCCCCCCCCGTGGCGGATGTACCTAAATCAATAATGCTGTATGCATCCCGCCCGGCCAAAGCAGTATGGGAGCACAATTCCGTTTCGACGCTTTTAGCCAGGTATGGAGCAAGAGGTAAGAGAGCGGACATGTGTATGAGAAAAATGTACGTGAGTCGTGTTAGTCTGATCTACCCAGTAAGAATTTTTTTATAGTTTTTAATTTAAAAATAAAGTTTTAAGCCTGAATACAAGGTCAAAGTCTATAGTCACGATAGTGGTCCGGTGGCATTAATAATAAATAGTTCCCCCATCTAATGGAAGTTATGTGCTTGTAACATCCTCTAATCTGTCACACTCTTTGGCTCTGCCTTTTCCCTTTGCTTGCTTCATCTGTCCCGTTCTGTAGTTCGGGGCCCTGTGCTGCTGGCCCATATTCTCCTGCCCCCGACCCCCCCCCCCCCCCTTATGTTTATTTTCTTCAGAGAAACACTTTCAAAATCGATTTCCTAAAGAACAGCCAAAGTCGGACATGCTGGGCGGAATTATTTCTTTGTTAGACGCATAACGGCACCATGACGCATCTGCGCTCCTAATGGACAGGATAACTGTCTGTTGACCGATCGAAGAAGAAGAAAGAATGAAGAAGAAGAGAAAGATTTGGCTAAGCTCTCCTCTCCCCCTCTCTGGACTCCCCCTCACCATCTGACCCCCACCATGCTCCCCCCCACTCTCTCTGCTCTCTCCACGTCTCTGTGCTTGCGCATCCAACGGAAGTGTCGCCATCTTAGTCAGATTGTGTGTAAACAGCATCGATCTGGCATTTTTCAAACAAAGCTACTGACTAAGATGGCGGTCTCCCATAAATATGGCACGCTCCTTGTGGCCGGATATGACGACACGTGGGTACAAGCCATTGAATTAAAAGTTAACGAAAACCCCAATTCGATTCTTTTGTGTTAGGGGTTCTAGTAGCTTCGATTGTAACTGACCGCATTTGACCCTGAAGCCGGCGCCATGGTAAGAAGCGGATAATGTCTATGTTTGCGCCCAATCCGTGAAATTGCCTATTCCATGTGAAAATGGGCAAAATGTATGTGAAACAATTTATGACAATTCTGCTCAGACAATGTATATCACATGTTTTGAATCTCCCCATTCACACAGGTATTGAATAAGATTGATTCAATGGTATCACACTTTTCTACATTGTATTTGCACCCCTATCCTGACCCCCCCCCCCACCCCCCTACCCCCCAACTCGTTTCCAGATGCTAAGCTGGGGCATGCACTGTAGTGCCACAAGGTAAAGGTAAAGATGTGCCACCCCCCCTGCATTTTTTCTCGGTTAATTGTATTTTTCTGTTTTTGCCTTTCTTACCAAACATAAAGCTATATTTTATTAACATTTGTAGCTAATAACCTTTTTGGAATACTAACCCTATCCCTAACCCTAGCCTTGACCTTTACCAAACATTAGTTCTCATGAAATGGTCAGTTTGAGGTATTCATACTCCTGTCTGTTATAAGGGTTCCATGCCATTCCTATTCGTTTGTAAGCCATTTCGGACTGTAAAGAAAACGTCTTGTCTCTCTGCCTGACTACGTTTTCTTCTTCTTCTACAATAAGCATTCCGTTTTGACGCAGTTGGGAATTACCAGGCAACCCGCGAGTTGAGCGGTCTGTACAGTACGGAGCGGCTGACACCCTGTAACTAAAAGACTGTCATTGCGAGCCTTTACAGTATGAGTAATTCTACTCAGATAAACAAGTGAAATAGTCACAGAGAGTAGAGAGAGATGATGAGAGAAGAACAGAGAGAGGACAGAGAGAGAGAGGAGAGTGGAGAGAAGAGTGAGTGTCGGGAGAGCGAGAGAGGAGAGAGAGAGGGAGCGAGAGAGAGAAAAGAGAGAGAGCGGAGAGAGAGAGAGAGAGAGATAGAGGAGAGAGAGGGAGAGAGAGGAGAAGAGAGACGAGAGAGGAGAGAGACAGAGAGAGACGAGAGAAGAGAGGCGGGATAAGAGAAGAGAGGGAGAGAAAGACGAAGAGAGATGAGAAGAGAGAGAGAGAAGAGAGCGAGGAGAAGAGAGAGAGGAGAAAGGGAGGTGAGGAGAGAGAGAGCATGGGGAGGAGACGAGAGAGAGAGAGAGGGAGAAGAGAGAGAGAGAGAGAGAGAGGCGGAGAGAGAGAGAGGAGAGGGAGACGAGAGAGAGAGACGAGAGTGGAAGAGAGAGAGAGGAGGAAGAGAGAGAGGAGAGAGAGAGAGAGAGAGAGAGGAGAGAGAGAGGGGGAGAGAGAGAGAAAGAGAGAGAGGGGGGAGAGAGAGAGAGAGAGGGGAGAGAGAGAGGGAGAGAGTCGAGAGAGATGAGAGAGATGGAGAGAGGAGAGAGAGAGTGAGAGAGGAGAGAGAGAGAGAGAGAGAGAGAGAGAGAATTGAGTGAGCGGGAGAGAGATAGGAGAGAGATGAGACGGAGAGAGAGAGAGCAGAGAGAGAGAGGAGAGGAGAGAGAAATGTATCATTGCAATCCGTGTGTACAGAGATTTCTTCTAAATAAACCGCAATGGTCACAGAGGATAGAGACTTTCACTTCAAGAGAGATAACCTGTTGCCCAAAGCAAATTACGAGAGAGAGAGAGAGAGAGAAGAGAGAGAGAGGAGAGAGAGAGAGAGACGAGAGAGACGAGAGAGCGAGAGATTTGAGGAGAGAGAGAGAGAGAGAGAGACAGAGAGAGAGACAGAGAGAGAGGGAGATAGAGAGATAGAGAGAGAGAAAGGGACTCTGACCCATTCCCTCCCTTGTTGATTCAGGATCATCTGGTAAATAGGGATAGAATGTTGCGATATGAGTGTGTGTTGGAGTGTGTGAGAGAGTAGAGTGTGTGTGAGTGTGTGTGCTGTGATGAGTGTGTGTGGTGTGTTGCTGTGAGTGTGTTGTGTGTGATGATGCTGAGGGATTGATTGTGCGAGGAGTGCGTGCGATGCGTGCGTGCATAGAGTAAATTAGAAGAGTATGGGGGGTAATTGGCGGGAATGGAGCAGCCTAGCAATGAGAGAACGAGGATTAATTACTGAGGTACAATAACGAGACATTCCCTTCAGCAATGGAAACCAGAAGCACGCGTTCTATTCTACCCGCTTGAGATCAAACACACAATGATCAGGCTGCGCTCCCCAGGGTTTTTCGTGAGACAAATCGATCTACAGAGTCCATGTTAAGGCCTAGCCAGAGCTCCCCAGGAACCCCGCTGCAGACGATTTGACCCCAATACGATACGATTGTGACGATGTCTGTGAGTCACCGATCGCGTGGAGAGTGTGAAAAGTCGTCCGTCTAAAGGAGAATAACTGTTCACTATAAATACTCACGTGAGAGACGCAGTACACGAATGCAAGTAAAATGTCTGATACAAAAATAAGATATTTGATCAGATTCGTTTAGAGGGGGAGACTGACTAGAAACGATAGTGAGGGGAGAACTAGTAGGATTTGATGAGAGTTTTAGAGAGACAGTAGAATTTCACCTCAGTCATGCCTGAGCAAATGTTAGAGGAATCGGAGAGAGAGAGGAGAGAGAGAGGTAGAGACGAGAGAGATGAGAGTAGACGAGAGTGAAGGAGATGAGAAGGAGAGAGACGAGAGAGAGAGAGAGAGAGGTGGAGAGACTGGAGAGAGAGAGAGAGAGAGAGAGAGAGGACAGAGGAGAGAGAGAGGTCAGAGAGAGAGAGGATGCCGAGAGAGACAGAGAGAGAGAGAGAGGGAGAGAGAAGATGAGTCAGAGAGAGTCAGAGAGATATTTTAATTGTTAGGTATTTTGTCGGGTAACAATGAGAGTTCACTACTGCTGGCAGAGGAAATTGTATATATATAGGAGTTGAGAGGAGATTTTCAGGATTTCCCCATAGAGACACAGCGATACTCTAGTAGAGATATTACTTGCATATCACTGGAGAAAGAGCGAAAACTACCAACGAGTATTTCCACTAGGTTGCCATGGGGAAAGAGTGAAGTCTACCAATATGTATTCCCTAGAGCTATCACTGGGTTGCCATGGGGAAAAAGCTAAAACTACCAACGATGTATTTCTAACTTATCACTGGCGTTGCCGTGGGGAAAGAGTGAAACTTCGTACGTGTATTTTTGTGAGTATATATCACTGTGCTGTCATGGTGAAAGAGTGAAGTCTACCAACGTGTATTCCCTAGTTTATCACTGGGTTGCCATGGGGAAAACGACTAGAGGTTACCAACGTGTATTTCTAGAGTATCACTGGGTTGCCACGGGGAAAGAGTGAAGTCTTTCAACGTGTAATGCTAGAGTATCGCATCAGTTGCCATGAGGAAAGAGTGACAGTGCGCCAACGTGTATTGCTAAAGTATCGCTGGGTTGCCAATGACGAAAGAGTGAAGTCTACCGACGTGTAATCCCTAGAGTATCACTGGGTTGCCATGGGGAAAGAGTGAAGTCTACCAACGTGTATTGCTAGAGAGATCGCTGAGAGTTGTTATGAGGAAAGAGTGAAGTCTACCAACGTGTATTTCCAGAGTATCGCTGGGTTGCCATGGGGAACGAGTGAAGTCTACCAACGTGTATTCCCTAGAGTATCACTGGGTTGCCATGGGGAAAGAGTGAAGTCTACCAACGTGTATTTCCAGAGTATCGCTGGGTTGCCATGGAAAAGAGAGTGAAGTCTACCAACATGTATTTCTTAGAGTATCACTGGGTTGCCATGGAGAGAGAGCTAAAACTACCAACGTGTATTTCTAGAGTATCACTGGGTGGCCATGGGGAAAAAGGTAGAGAACTAGGAACGTGTATTTCTAGAGAGAGACTGGGTTGCCATGGGGAGAAAGCTAAAACTACCAACGTGTATTTCTAGAGTATCACTGGGTTGCCATGAGAGAGGAAAAAGCTAAAACTACCAACGGAGAGGACTAGAGTATCAGAGGGTTGCCACGGGACAGAGAGAGAGAGATAACAACAGGGATTCTAAGACTGTGTTGTCATGGGGAAAGAGTGAAGACTAACAAAAAGGAGAGGAGGGAGTATTACTGGGTTGGCATGGAGACGGACCGGCGAGACTGCTAACGTGTATTTCGACCCTATGGGATAAGGAGGCCCACAGAGAGTCTACCATCACGGTGGACTAATTAGCACCCCTCTCCAGAGAAAGACAAAGACACACTGCATACGAGAGAGATCTCAACTCGATCCGAAGAGAGGCCGATGTCTGAGTCATGAGTCACGAGAAGAACAGACTTCCGTCTAAAAAAATATACCGTTGTCTCTCACTGTACTCAGATACACGGATAAAACAAAATGTCTGATACAAAAAACACACAAAAAAGCTATTTTTGTCGTATATTAGACACAGTGTAAGAGAGAGGACTACGAAAATATAGTGAACACAGCTAGTTGGATTTAATCAGATTCATTAAGACAGTAGAATTTCACGTGAATCATGCATCGCAAATGTCAAAATCGGATCGTCGCGTTTTCGAATCATATGCAGTGTGGCTGACCCTTTGTGAGCATCATCGATGGGGCGCACTCACTGATTTGTATCGTATCCGTGCAATGGTGTGCCAGCATTATGGTTTGATTATGTCTGCTGTGGTTGTTGTTGACGTTCATGTTGTTGCAGTTGTTTTTGAGGCTGATGATGGACGTTGTCGGTTGTTGTTGTTGTTGTTGTTTGGTAATAACGTTAATGTTGTTGTTGGTTTTGTTGACCTTAATGTTGTTGTAGTTGTTGCTGATGTTTTTGTTGTTGTTGATAATAATAATGTTGTTGCTTTGTTGATGTTAATGTTGTAGCAGTTGCTGATGATGATGACGTTGTTGTTGTCGTGTAGTGGTGGATGATGATGATAAGTTATGCTGTTGTGTTGTTTTGGTTGACGTAAAATGTTGCTGTAGTTTGTGCTGAAGGTCGTTGTTTTGGATAATAATGTTAATGTTGTTGTTTTTGTCGACGTTAATGTTGTTGCAGTTGCTGCTGCTGATGACGTTGTCGTTGTTTTTGATAATAACGTTAATGTCGTTGTTGTTGTTTTTGGCGTTAATGTTGTTGTAGTTGTTGCTGATGATGACGTTGTCGTTGTTGTTACTGTTGTTGTTTGATGATGATGTTAATGTTGTTGTTGACGTTAACGTTGTTGTAGTATTTTTTTTTATTTTTATCCGCGAAGCGAGTAAGCGTATAACGGCTAGTGTAAATTTATAAATCGCGTCATAGTACTTAATGACTAGGCGGGCAGTATGTTTGTATAACCCCGGTCGGTCTGTCTGTCTGTCTGTTCTGTCCTGTCTCTCTCTCTCTCTGTCTGTGTCTCTGTCTCTCTCTGTCCTCTCTTTCTCTCTCTCTCTCTCTCAATTACCAGCGGTGGTGTCCAAATGTGCTCAGAGGGATTGACCAAACTGTTCCATCTCTCTCTTTGTCCTCTGTCTCTATCTCTCTTGTTCTCTGTCTCTCTTTTGTCTCTGTCTCTCTCTCTATTTCTCTATCTCTCTCCCCTCCCCTCCCCCCCACCCCCGCTCTCTCGTCTCTCTCTTCTCTCTCTCTCTCTCTTTTCTCTCCATCTCTCTCTCTTCTCCCCCCCCTCTCTCTCTCTCTCACGAGTTTCTCAATGACCAGCGGTGGTGTCCAAATGTCCTCAGGGGGAGTGACCAAGCTGTCCAGTCCTCCATAGTCAGAACTGTTCCACGCCAGTCGAAAGTCTGTCCACGCCTGCAAAAAAAAACCTCATGTGATTTAACCCTTTCACCGCCAAAATCGCATTATAGCACCACAATGATTTAACTTCTATGTCACTAAAAGGAATCAAATTGGGGTCTGTTATCCAAAGACCATTTTGTCTTAGTTTTTCGGAAGTAAGGATTTTATATATCTCACAGAAGAATCCCCAATTATACTGCAGATGGATTTTGTTCTCTTAACCCAGGTAAATTTAATGGACATTTTTGGCTGACATATGACTGGCGATGAAAGGGTTAAGGAGATACGCGGCAGGAACGTGTGTGTCTGGAATGAATGAAATTCTGCTACGCGTCCTCCGTGTCTGGAACAGCACACATAATCAAAAAAAAAAAATAAAAAAAAATTATGGGACATCAGTAAGATTATCAAGAATGTTTAAACAATACAGAATGTACTATTTTTGCGGTAGACGTGTGTGTTCCTGTTGGAAATGATGAAAATTCTGCTTAACGTCCTCCGGTCTGGACCAAACACCTATGGGACAATAGTAGATATAAAGATTGTGGGAACGATACTGGAGGCAATGCCCGGGGCAGTGCAACACCAGTACAAGTCCCGAATTTTTAACAATATAGATGAGTATTAAACGTGTGTATCGAACAAAAATCTGTTTAACGTCCCCTCTCTCTTTATCTCTCTCTCGTGTGTCTCTATCTGTTCATTTCCTCGTCTCTCTCTGTCTCTCTTCTCTTCTCTCTCCTCTCTCTCTCTCTGTGTCTCTGTCCTCTCTCTCTCTCTCTCCTCTCTCTCTCTCTCCCGATCTCTTCTCTCCTCTCTCTCGCTCTCTCTCGCTCTCTCTCCATTCATACTATATCTCATAAATAACACTTTCAGTCCTTCGCTCGTTCGCCGCGCACACCCACTCTCTCTCGCTCTTTCTCTCTCTCCCTCTTTATTACAACCCCCCCACTTTCTCTCTCTCTCATCTCTCTCTCTCTCTCTAACCCCTCTCTCTCTCTCTCTCATCTCTCTCTCTCTCATGCTCATGGGAGCAGGGAGAGTCTGGACAGTGACGTCACAACAGCTGAAGAGAAAGGTCAGTCTGTGAGGGACAGAAGTGAAGGTGGGACAGAACCAACAATGATTGATTTCATGAAAATGATGTCTGACTTCAAATCTTCATTGGATGCATTAAAGGGTGACATGAACACTAGATTTGATGAAATGAAAGATGATATGAAGGAAATTATGGATCGTCAGTCCACCTTAGAAAATGAGGTTTTAGCTCTAAATGACGAAGTGGTAGCCTTGAAGAAATAAAATAACCAGTTGAAGGAATCACACAAAGCTCTTCAAGAAGGTTTTCACCGACTGGAAGCAAAGACTGATGACCTTGAGGGGCGCTCAAAGCGGAATAATATCATTGTACATGGCATTCCCGGACCTGAAAAAGAAAGTCCAGAAGCTTGTGAACTGGCTCTGAGGGAAATGATCATTGATAAACTGGAAATTCACAAGGACATTTCTTTCGACCGTGTGCATCGTCTCAACCCAAAGAAAGACTCACCACTGATTGCCAGATGTACATTTTACAATGATAAAGTGATGCTTCTGAAGGCAAAGGCAAAGCTGAAGGGGAGCAGCATATTTCTGGGAGAAGATTTTTCTCAACGTGTCCGGACCATCAGGAAGAAGTTGTCAGTCCATCTGAAGGCAGCAAAAGCTCAAGAGAAAAAGGCCACCATGATCTTTGATCACCTGCTCATCGACGGGAAGAAGTATACGGTGGGAGAAGATGACAGCACCATCGTGGATATGTCATAGGGATACGGCCGGCCCACAAACAGCTACAGGCAGTGTGAAGCTAATGGAAGTGGATACAGACAGATAGTAACAAATAGACAGTCAGTGACAAATAAACAGATGACAGACAGACAGTGACAAATAGGCAGATAGTGACAAATACAAACATTCAAAGACATAGTACAATGGACAGAACAAATCACAGACAAAATGTGGAAAAAATAAATATTAAAAGTCAATATGTGACGACTGAAAACAAACACAGACAAAGTGCAAAACTTAAAGATAGTAACAGTCACGTTTTGGGAGTTCAAAAAACTAACAGTCAAAATAAGGCTAATGATCTCAATCACATTGACAATATAGCAAACAGAAACTGTTACAAATGCACTGGGTCAAGTACAAATAGTAAAAAACAAGACGTGAAAATTAATAGCAATGTGCATTACATGGTAAATGAGAACAGAGATAGACAAAGTGTGATATCAAAAGAAAGTGACAGACAATATAAAATAACCAGCAATGGTGACAAACAATTTGTGATCAATACAAATGACCCAAATCAGGGTATGTCAAATGAAAATAGTAAGAGACAGACTCAGACAAACGAACATATTTTTTATTGACAGGGGGAAGTTTTTAGGTTTTTACCACTGGTTGAAGGGGAAGGAGGTGAGGGGTGCAGTGAAGGGAGCAGTGTGGTGATTACTGCACGTGCAAGTGAAGAAACAGCGTCACTTATCGTGCGTCATATCAGGTTAGGGATGAACAAACGGGGATCAACGGGGGAAAATCTCGTGCTTGTATTCACGAATTTGAAAAAGAAAATGTGCGTGTTAACAGAGAAGAAAGCCATGGTGCGAGGGAAGAGGATGGTGGTGTGGAAGAGGAAAGAGGGGGTAATAGCAAAGAAAGCACCAGGTTGCGGGTGGAAATGGCAACTTAGATGAGGGTAGGAAGAGTGGAGGGGAGAGAGCTGCCACAAATGTAGAATTCGAAATGGGTGTGAGCGGTGATAAAAAAAAAAGGAGAGGGTGGGGAGCATGAAGGGAGCGGAGTGAATATAAACAAAACTTGTAGCGAAAATGTTAGTGGATGTGGGGATGGGGAGGAGGGTGTGCATGTTTGTAAACATTGTAAAAAGAGGATCAATGGTAATGGTTGTGAATGTACTGATAACCCTAACGGAATATATAATCCACAGGACGAGTCAACTTTGAATAGTTTAAATAGTTTTGCATTTCTGCATTGGAACGTTAATGGGTTAATTTCAAAGCTTGTTGATCCAGAATTTATTGATTTTGTGTCGTCGTTTGATTTTATTTGTTTGGTAGAAACTTTTATTGATGATTTCCAATCTTCTTCTTTTTCTGATTACACAGTGTTTGTGAAACCAGCATTAAAGTTTACAGATCGTGGGAGGATATCAGGGGGAGTGATTTGTCTGATTAGGAACAAATATATGAAGTATGTGAAAGAAAGAAATACAAATGTTGATAATGTTTTGTTGTTCTTACTTAATAAGGATTTGTTTTGCTTACCGCACGATATTTTGTACGTTTGTACTTATGTTCCACCAGAAAACTCACCATATTACGCTGCATGTGATGTGGGCAACGGAATTAGCCAAATTGAAGATGTTTTAATGGAACAAATATGTAATAATGATAACGTGTCCATATTACTATGTGGTGATTTAAATGGGAGAACAGCAAACATAAATCCACTTAACAATGATAACATTAAATTGTTTTCGTGGTTTGATAAATTTGACATGATAGAAATTAAAAGGCAGTCCCAAGACACTGTTTTAAACCAGTATGGTAAGTGTTTATTGAGTATGTGTAACGCTTTAGGTCTGTTTATGTTAAATGGTGTTTGTAATGATGATACTAATGGGAAGTTTACATTTATTAGTGACACTGGCAATAGCGTCAATGATTATTTTGTTGCATCCTATGATTTGTTTGAACTAATGTGTTCTAATTGTAAATTTTATATCACAGAAAAAATAGATTCAGATCACATGCCATTACAATTACATATCAATACACAGATGGAAAATGTAAAAGTTGCAAAACAAGTAAGAAAAGAGTATATTGAAAACTTTGTTTGGAAAAATGATGCTGCAGCTACTTTTGTTGATAACATGAATTCTGATGCAGTACATTTACTTATACAACAAGCGAAGCAGTTCATAGATGTGAATGTGAATGACGCAATCAAAATGTTTAATAATGCCGTTAAAGAAGCAGCAGTAAGTATGAAACAGCAGGTATGTATAAATGCCCCTAGACGACGAGATATATGGTTTGACATTGAATGTAGATTAGCTAGAAGTAATGTGAGAAGATTGTTGAGGGTTTTTAGCAGAACACTAGACAAGTTGGATAAAATAGATTATTGTAAGACACGTAGGGAATACAAGAATATGTTAGAGAGAAAGCAAAAGGAACAAATGATTTTTTGCTTAATAATATTGTCGCATCAGTAGATAAACAACAGGACTTTTGGAATAATGTTCGTGCTATGCTTAGGAAACGAGAGCATAATAAGAATAATATTACGATGGATGAATGGTTTTGCCATTTTGGAAATGTATTGGGAAATAACACGATTACAGAAATTGATGATCAGGAAAGTGAAGCACAGCAAGATCATGAGGTCATTACTCAGCTAGAGGACGATTCAACTGCATTCCTGGATAGACCTATTACTAGAGAAGATGTAGAAATAGCAATTAAAAAATTAAAAAGTGGAAAAGCTGCTGGACTTGATGGTTTGATCGGTGAATTTTTTAAATCTTTTGATGATCATGCTATTGATTTTCTTGTAAATTTGTTTAATGTCTTATTTGATAATGGTGTTTATCCAGAAGGTTGGACAGAGTCTGTCATTCTCCCTCTCTTCAAAAAAGGTAACATAAATAATCCAAACAACTATAGAGGGATTTCACTGTGTAATATTGCTAGTAAATTGTATGGTTCAATAATTAACAAACGATTGTCAGAATGGATAGAATTAAAGAATATTACAGGGGAGTATCAAGCTGGCTTTAAGAAAGACTACAGTACAGTTGATCATCTTTTCACTTTAATGGCAGCAGTTCAAAAACAATTTGTTTCAAACCGTAAATTATATGCCGCATTCGTTGATTTCGAAAAGGCTTTTGATTCGATATCTAGAAAATTATTATGGCCTGTTCTGTTTAAAAATGGTATTAAAGGTAAGTTGTATAAGTGTTTGAAGAGTATGTATGAAGATGTTAAAGCTAAAATACGATGTGGGGCCAAATTTAGTGATTATATTAACTGCACAAGGGGGGTTAAACAGGGGGACGTTTGTAGCCCAGTACATTTTTCTTTATTTATCAATGAATTGGCCTTGGAAATTATTCAAAATGGTAAACATGGTATAAGTTTTGATTTAATAGAAATATTTATTTTATTATTTGCTGATGACATTGTGCTATTATCAGAAACGATAATTGGCTTACAAACACAGTTAAATACCTTATATAAGGCTGTAAACAGATTAGAATTAAAAGTAAACATGAGCAAGACAAATATCATAGTATTTCGAAAAGGTGGGTATCTAGCCAGGCGGGAAAGGTGGTTTTATGGAAAGTCTGAAATTTATGTTATTAACGCTTATAAATATTTGGGTTTGCAGTTTTCAACAAAACTTAGCTTTACTTTTGCTTGTCAGGAACTTGCTTGTAAAGGAAAAAGAGCTGTTTGGAACATATTAAAAGTACTGTATAAATTTGATGATAATTCTGTTAAATTGTTCTTTAAGTTATTTGATGCACAAGTTCAACCAATAGTCCAATATGGAGCTGAAATTTGGGGTTTTGTCTATGGGCGTGAAATTGAAAAGGTGCATTTATTTGCAATGAAAAAGTTCTTAAATGTTGATAGACGTACACCCAATGACCTTGTGTATGGCGAACTTGGCAGATTTCCTATTTATTTGAATTATTTAGTAAAATGTATTAGATATTGGCTTAGATTAGGTCGCATGAATGAGCACAGATTACCTCTGAAAGCGTATAAAACATTGTATGAATTAGATGCTAGAGGGAAAACAACTTGGGCTTCTGATGTTCGAAAATGTTTGAGTATTTATGGCTTTGCATATGTATGGATGGATCAACGTGTTGGATGTGTTCGTAGCTTTTTGTCTTGTTTTAAACAACGTGTGATTAACTACAGATGGCAAGATTGGGATTACCATACTCAAAATAGTGACAGGTTTTCGTTATTTAGGCTGTTAAAAACAAATTGTTTGGTAGAACCATATTTAATGTCTAACAATATCAATAGATTTGTCCGATCTACAGTTACAAAGTTAAGATTTGGTGTTTCAGATATAGCTATACACAGACAGAGATACAAATTCAATGCTATGCTAAATATGTTATGGCCTCTGTGTAGATTAGATAAAGAAGATGAGTTTAATTTTGTGTTATGTTGTCCATTATTTAATGATTTAAGACACAAATCTATTCCTGCAAAATATTGTAGAAACACAGCTCTTTTTAGATTAGTGCTACTTTTGACTTCAACAAATGAAAGTGTTATGTGCAATCTTGCTATGTATTTATATTTGGCATTTAAAAGAAGAAGCATTATGGTAAGTTAGCTCAGTTAGCAAGAATATTTATATTGTGTTATGCATTACTCATGATTGTTGTAAGTTTAATATATGTATTGTGAATCACCCCTTTGAATGGGGCCTTGGCCGGCTCTGGAGTTATTTACAATAATATAATTCATATGTTGTTGGCTAAAAGACCCCCGGGGATCATCCCACAGCCGATATCACTTGAACACTATGGTACAAATGCATCAGCTATGGATCTAAGAACATTACATGTGTGTGACCGGTTTTTGATTACCCCGCCACGTGAGCAGCCACAATCCATCTTCGCGGGGGATTTTGGAGACTGATGTTATGCTTGGAGCTTTGTCATGGCTAAAGACAATCCATACTATTCATATAATAACTAGAGTTGAGAACCGGTTCAAAAATCTGAACCGGTTCAAAAACCTTTTTTCTTTTATGTCGAACCGGTTTTACTAACCGGTTTTTTCAAAACCGGTTTTAGCCTGAACCGGTTTTTATTAACCAGTACTCCGCGATCACTAGTTTCACCTATGCAAACCCATATTTATTCATCAGAATATTCACACACACGCACGCACGCACGCGCGCACACGACACGCACTGCACGCACACACACAATGCGTTATTCTAAAAAAAGAAAAACTTACTTTCAGTTTGCAGTTTAAAAATCGGTTCGCATCAGCTCGAACCGGTTTTTCGAACCGCGAAAGTTTAGCACCGGTTTTTCGGTTCAAACCGGTTTTCCCCCCACCTCTATTTATTACCCAACACGATTAGTGACCCTCAGTTTTGGTTAGAGCATATTCCCCACGTTTATGAAGTCAGAGACAGTGCGAAGTGAAAGAGGGTTAAGGTCGTGATACACGTTAACATTTTGTCACTCTTTCCCCATGGCAACACAGTAATACGCCAGTCATAGCATCACTTGTATAACATCGCTGTGTTGCTATGTGGAAAGAGTGAAAAATGTGAACGTGAGTTGAGACCATTACCACTTCATGAACGGGGAGACACCCTTGAACGAACACCTCATTCTTGCTACATTTGTGGCATCATCCCACATTTGTGTGTGTGCGCCAATATCTATTAAAGACCCCCCACGTCACGTGTCACATTCCCTCTTATGCTTGGAAGATTTCTTACGATTTCTTGCCAGCTATAAGAGGGAAAACGCGTGAAAACCATGATTTTGACACGTGACGTGGTGGGTCTTTAAACATTGAAACATAAGATGGCCAAAGAAATGAAAATCCTGGCAATACGATAATCATCATGTACTTACAACCCACAACTTTCTAGACATTTTCGGTTGAATACCTTCTCGGCAATCATTTAGATATGGCAGACACTTTCAAACCGAAATTTGGTGTACGGCTAGTTTCACAGACATCGGTAGAAATTAAGAAATCAACCCCCTTGGCGACATTTTAATCTTCTGGATGCGAAAGAGAGAGAGAGAGAGAGAGAGAGAGAGAGAGAGAGAGAGAGAGAGAGAGAAAGAGAGAGAGAGAGAGAGAGAGGATGAGAGAGAGAGAGAGAGAGAGAGAGAGAGAGAGAGAGAGAGAGAGAGAGAGCGAGAGGAGATTAGAGAGAGAGAGAGAGAGAGAGGGAGAGAGAGAGAGAGAGAGAGAGAGAGAGAGAGAGATAGAGAGAGAGAGAGAGAGAGAGAGAGAGAGAGAGAGAGAGAACTACCTAGCTATCAGTTTTACCAGAGACTAGTCTGGTTTTACTTTTTTTCAGTACCGCATGACCTTGGCTTTTCAGACACAGAGTCAATCAGTCGATATAGTAGCTGAAATCAGCAAGACTGGGAAAGGACTACTACATTTCACTGAGAGAGAGAGAGAAGAGAGAGAGAGAGAGAGAGAGAGAGAGAGAGAGAGACAGAGAGAGAGGAGAGAGAGAGAGAGAGAGAGCGAGAGGGAGAGCGAACTTGACACTTGACTTGAAAAACTTTATTACGCAAGGACTGAGATTTTAGGTCAGGCCTATTCTTACAATTTGTCAAAGAGAGAGAGAGAGAAAGAGAGACAGAGAGACTGATAAACTTGATTTTACAAGGATTAAGATTTTAGGACAAGCGTCTTCTTGGGAGAAAGAGAGAGAGAGAGAGAGATATTAGAGAAACAGAGAGAGAGAGAGAGAGGAGAGAGAGAGAGAGAGTAGAGAGAGAGCGGGAGAGAGAGAGAGAGAGAGAGAGAGAGAGAGAGAGAAGCAGAACCAGACAGACATCTCAGACAAGAGGCATAGAGAGAGATACAGAGAGATATGTATCCTACAGACTCAGAAAGAGAGACAATTATACTCGTAGAGACTGAGAGAGAGAGAGTATTACAGAGAGACAAATATATATAAGAACAGACAGACAGACATATTATACAGAGACAGAGAGAGAGTCAACAAGACTGAGAGAGACCGACAGATATATAAGAGAGAGAGAGCTCGAGAGAGAGAGAGATAGAGCCACAAAGAGAGAGAGAGAGAGAGCCAACAGACAGACAGAACAGAATGAGACAGACAAAGCCAGAGAACAGAGAGAGAGAGACAGACAGAACACAGACAAACAGACATATACAGAGAGAGAGTGAGAGACTAGATTGGAGGGGGAAAAGACGCTTTATTGTGGGCTGTCCACAAAAAAGCACCATTCTCTCTCCATTCAGCCCGTTGGCGGGCCAATACAATACCAGGAGAGTGAAGAGAGAAGACAGAGAGAGAAAGAGAGAGAGAGAGACGGTAGAGAGAGAGAGAGAGAGAGAGAGAGAGATAGAGAGAGACGCTTCAGAGAGTAGTGTTTAGAGACAGAGAGAGAGAGAGAGAGTGAGAGAGAGAGAGGAGACACCAGAGAGAGAGAGTAGAGAGAGAGTAGACAGAGAGAGAGAGCGAGAGAGAGATGAGGGGTAGAGAAAGAGAGAGTGAGAGAAGAGAGAGTGAAGAGAGAGTAGGGAGGAGACAGAGGGAGAGAGAGATTGATAGAGAGAGAGAAAGAGAGAGAGAGAGGAGAGAGAGTAGAGAAGATAGAGAAGAGAAGAGTAGAGACACAAGAAGAGAGAGGAGAAGAGAGAGAGAGAGAGAGAGAGAGAGAGATAGAGAGCGAGAAGAGAGACAGAGAGAGAGAGACAGAGAGAGACTGGACACTGGAAAACTATTTGACAAGAGAGAGAGAGGAGAGAGAGAGACAGAGGGAGAGCCTTGCCCTTGAAACTTTAATGTACGCAAGGATTGAGATTTTTAGGTTCAGGGCCTATTCTTTAACAATTTTGTCAAAGAAGAGAGAGAGAAAAGAGAGACAGAGTAGAATGACACCATACAAATAAACAGACAGAGAGACAGAGACAGAGTGGGAGGGGGGATGGAGAGAACAGACAGCTATCCAGACCAGATAGAAAAACAAACAACAGACAGACAGCAAATATACAGACCGGCAATAAGTCATGAATTCATTTGACATAAAAGATAATACGCAGAAAAGACGGGTGGAATGTAACCGGACGCAGATAACAGACAGACAGACAGACATATTACGACAGACAGACAGACAACAGGCAAGGACAAAACAATATATTTGTCGGCGTTCTAGGACACTTACTGCAATCAGAAGCAATTCGCCGACATAGACTGACTCGCAATGTTCTGTAACAAAGCAAAAATACACAACCATAACAATGCAACGCCGACGTAAGCAAAGTCCCCTCGCCATCGCCGAGCTACTCGGAAATCGATGTGTCGCCTTTCACATACGAAACGCATAAAAAATAGCACGTAAAGTCGCGCGCCGCGCGCTGCGTGTGTGTGGTGTGTGTGTGTGTGTTGTGTGTGTTGGTGTTTGGTGTTATGTGTGTGTGTTGTGAAAGAGACAATGAGAGAGAGGTCACAGTCAGAGTAGAGAGGAGGCGGCGGACAGAAGACAGGGACAGTGACAGAGACAGAGAGAGAGAGACGGAGGCTAGAGAGAGAGGAGAGAGAGGAGAGAGAGAGAGAGAGAGAGAGCGGAGAGAAGAGATAGAGAAGTAGAGAGGGGGGGGTGGTACGACCCCCCGCCTGTAACAGATGAGCTATCCATTAACGTCGTATAGGAAGATAGCCTACAGAACGTTGACACTGATACCAATTTTTTTTTTTACGTTGTCGGTATAAAAAGATATAAATATCATCCGACAACAACGTTTTTTCCCCTCTGCTAATATTAACAGTATACTGTGATGACAGCTCTCGTATTGCGGTGGCAACGACTGATATTAAGACACCTGACGCACCACATTAGTCCATTGGTTTGTTTCCAGTAGCTGTGACCCACCTACACATGTCCCCGCATTAATTGAGGCCGCTCGTTTAAAACGATGTTCGTTTTCAATTTGGGCATGCGAGTGCAAAACCTGGTCAAAACAAGTCTCTACCAGCTATAAAAGGGAAAACCCGTGAAAACCCTGTTTCTTCTGCAATGATGTCCACCTTCCGCCGGCCATAAGACAGACATTGGGGTTGTCAAGACAAATCGCTGCGCGGAAGCAAAAAAACGAACTGGTGGGTCTTTATCTCCAGCAATGCACCGACCTTTGTGATTGACCAGCTGGGTGCAATGAAATTGAGCCACATACTGTAATGCGGCAGGTTGAACGTTTCTGCGGACTAACGTACTGACCGTTTCGGCCAGACGACACACTTGAAGGGAAGGATTTTTTAATTAGTTTTGTTGGCGAAAGAACGTTGTGATAATTCATATTATGTTTGCCGTCTGCTTCTTCGTTTTGAAGTTTCATCATCTTAAACAGGTAGGCCTGTGCGACACTGTCGCATGACTACAATGTTTTTTTCGTTCTCCTTGTGTCTTTTTTGTCGCCCTCTTCATTCCACCCCACCCCCAGCTCCCCAGGGAAGCACTAAAATTCTGAGGACCCGCTAAAAGAATGTGCAAGGGGTCCCAGGGATCACTAGAAAAATTCTTTTTAGCATCTTTACAATGACACTGACTCTCTATCCGCCTCTAGGACCCTCTATGCTGTAAGTTAAGGAGTCCATGGGACCTCTTGTTTTGCGGGCCGATTGGGAGCCTCTGCCCCAAAGAGAAAAAATTTTGCTCTTCTGCTTTTGTCCTTTACCCTTTTGCTCACTCGTGTTAACAAAGCGAGTCCATGTTTCTATAAGATCCCAACGTCGCGTGTCAACATCACGGTGTTCAAACGTGTTTCCCTCTTTAGAGCTACAGTGGGACCTTCCCTTTAAGACCCCCATTATAAGACTCCCTCCCATATAGACCGACTTCTCTGAGACCATTGCCGTCTTTGTAAAGTATTAAAATTACCTCACTTATAAGACCCCTTCCTTTAAGACGCATTTTGGACGATTTTTGAAGGTCTTATTTCCTAGTCATAAAAGGGAATGGTTTACACTGTACGTCTAAGAGGGAATGTGACACGTGACGTGGGGGTCTTTAATGTCTCTTGCACGTGAACATTTTTCTTTAACTCTTTCCCCTGGCAACACAGTGATAGGCAGACTTGCATATCACTGTGTTGCTATGGTAAAAGTCTGCACACTGCATACATTCACTGTCAGGGGGCTGCGATTGTGACGATGCGATCACGATTCACTTCCGTCTAAAAATTAAGGTCGATGTGCCACCCACCTGCTTTCCCGGTTAATTCTATTTTCCCCGTTTTTGCCTTTCTTAACTAAACATAAACGCTTTATTTCATTAACCTTTTTAGCTAATAACCTTTTTGGATTATAACCCTATCCCTAAACCCTAGGCCATTTCTATAGACCCCCCCCCCCCCTCATGTATTGCAGTAGCCCGAACTGGCGCGATTTGCCCACAGTCCGTGTTCATTGCGTTTTCCCGTCTTATAGGTATGGGTGGGGGGATAGGGTTAGGGTTAAGGCTAGGGTTAGTACTGGGGGGGGGGGGGGTGGGGGGGTGGGGGGGGGCACATCGCAAGGAGACCCAATCCACTAATGTCGCCGTGGATCATACTACGCATCGCATTGACCGCGGATCTTATGTAGCGTACTTCCCCAAGAGTGGTGAAAAATGTTCACGTGTAAGAGAGACCTTTAAGCTTTTGTGATATCATCTTCGCCTTAAATACACACTGACCCCCACGATTAAGTCCCTTTGTGTGTTTTTTCTGTAGTTGTGACCCACATACAATTTCTCCCCAACTTCAAATGAGGCTGTCTTTAAAACGATCTTTCGTTTTGAATTTGGAGGCATTTGTATGGGAGTCACCCTGGTCAAAACAAGATTTTCTTACCACCGTAAAGCAACAACACATGAGACCCATCAATCAAGTGTCCAAGATCACGGGTTTCAAGACCCACCAGATCACGTGTCAAAATCACGGGTTTCACTTGTTTTTTTACTCCCTCTTATAGGTTGTAAGAAAGATGTTTTTGTTTTGACCAGGGTTTGACTCCCATACAAATGCCCCCAAAATTGAAACCGAAACATCATTTTAAATAGCAGCCTCAATTTGAAGTTTGGGACGTTTGTATGTGGGTCACAGCTGGCCAGGAAAAAAAACCAAGGGACTTAATCGTGGTGGGGTCAGTGTGTCTTTAAAGCCTAGCATACATACTGTCCCATCTCAATGATGCGATTTTGAAATTAATATTACGCCTGATACACGTTACATGCTTTTGTTGTAAGTAAATCTGATGAAATCCTACTACTAGTTATATTCACTATATTTGTAGTCTCTCGTACACGAATCTGATAAAATATCTGTTATTTTTTTGTATCGGACATTTGATTTCATTCGTGTCAAAGATTCTAAAAGGGTTAGATGGGCTACTTAAGGAGTTACAGCGAACGGGTGCTGATATGAGTTTATGGGGATACTGGGGTAGTTATAACTAACACACATATCACAGTGGCGGGCTATCTAAAGACTCGAGAAATGGAATTTGAATGAGACGTAATGAATTCAACTGGCCTACTCGACTGTAAAAAAAATGTGTCACGCTTAAAATGGACATAACCAGTGTTTCTGTCCTCAATACTCATATAGGGAAAAAGAGACCGGATGCTTGTCTTCCCCTATACAGTCTGGTTGTGTATCGAGCTGTCTACATGCGTATAGGGACACGAAAAAAAAACAGTAGAGTTATTTTTAGACGTAAGTATTTCACGTGAATCATGATTAACAGACATCGTCACAGTCGTATCGTATCGAGGTCAAATCGTGTATAGTGTGACGCCGGCTTTAGTGTATCGTTTGCATCTCGAGCTTCCGTGCAACTCCGTTAACCCCTTCACTGCCAGTCATATTTCAGCCAAAACTTTCTATTAAATTTATCTGGGTAGAGAACAAAATCCGTCTGCAGTATTTGGGGGTTGTTCTGTGACATGTATAAAATAAGGTATATTCTTGCTTCCCAAAACTAAGACAACAGTTTTCTTTGGATAATAACCCCCAATTTGAATGCCTTTTAGTGACATAGTTTGTTAAATCACTGTGTTGCTAAAATGCGAATTTGGCGGTGAAAGGGTTAATATGTTTTAAACAGCTATAATTTGCAGCAAAGGTGCAGTCTTTAGCTTCCGCCAGTCACACTTTCTCATTCACAATTGTGAAGAAGAAGCAACACTTAACACAGAGGTGCAGTTTAGCTTGTAGCTACCCCCCACCCCCACCCCAACACAAGCAGGGGTGGATCAGTCATGTCAGAGGGGGTGGTTCCAATGGCTGGCTTGGGGTGCAACCCCCCCCCCCCGGCCCCCACGCCCCTTGAAGATGATGAAATTTAATATGTAAAATATGGGGAAGAACCTCTCCTCGGAGGAGAAATGTAAAACTGTTTGAATATTATGAATGAAGGTCTTGGTAGACTTCCTCGTCTTTTTTTTTTCCTTTTTTTTTTTGGGGGTGGGGAGGGGGGGGTTTGGGTGTGGGGTGGGATTCGGTGTGGTCTGGAGGCCCAAACTGTAACCCCCCCCCCCCCATACCTATATTCTATATCCCGCCTCTGACAAAGTTTCCCATCCCCATTCAAAATGTCCATGGGGCGTTCACTGTGTTGTGGGGGGAAAGAGAATGGGAACAGGTTAATTTTCATGACACGGAAAGGGATACTTCGAGAGTGACACACCCGAGAAACACGAGTCCTCAGGGTGCCTCGCTCAGGTATCTAGAAGAATACAATGGTCCGTTAGCATTTTTTCACTCTTTTCCCCATGGAAACACACTGGATGCGCAAGTGACTCTTATTACATTTTCGGAAAAGCGTTAACATTTTCCACGTCTTTCCCACATGTCAGGACACACTGATCACGCAAGTTGATACTTATAATTTCCTCAAAGAAAAAGTTCACAATTTTTAACACTCTTTCTCTTTCCCCATGTCAACACACTGATACGCAAGTGATCTTATAAATTTCTGGAAAAGCGTTGACATTTTTCACTCTTTCCCCATGTCAACACACTGATACGCAAGTGATCTTATACATTTCTGAAAAGCGTTAACATTTTGACTCCTTCCCCATGGCAACACAATGGTTATGTAAGTAATTTGATACATTTCTGTAAAAGTTCAACATTTTTCACTCCTTCCCCATGGCAATACAGTGCATAATCATGCCAGTCAAAAGATTACTTGCATAATCACCGTGATGCCATGGGGAAAGCGTGAACTTGTTAACGTACATTGAGACCTCAAGCAAACTGAACCATTAAGACTGAAAGTCGAGACGAGAACATGAATAGGGATGACTGGGGGGGGGGGTGTTGTGGTGGTGGTGGTGTGTGTGTGTGTGCGTGTGTTGCTTGTGTGTGTGTGGTGCCGTGCCGCGTGCGTGTGGGTGTGTGCGTGCGCCGTGTTTGTGTGTTTGTGTGTGCGCGCATGCAGCGTGCGTGTGTGTGTGTGTGTGTGTGTGCGTGCCGTGCGTGCCGTGCGTGCGTGCGTGCGTGTGCTGTGTGCGTGTGCGTGTGCGTGTGAGAATGTGTGTGCGAATGTGTGTGTGTGTGTGCGTGTGCGCGCATGCGTGTGTGTGTTCGGGGTTGGTGGGTGGTGGTGGGTGGGCTTGATGGAGTGTAGGAAAAGGAATAAGATTATAATTAATGGTTAGGACTATTTCCGTGGCAAAGACAGAATGACGGTTTGATATCGAGATCCGAAAACAAAGAAGGGGGGTGGGGGAGCGGTGGTAATGGGGAGAGTGGTGAGGCTTGCTTGGTGGCGTGAGTTAGGGATGTATTAGGTTAGCATTAATAGGAATTGTTTGGAAATAATTAAGGGGAGTAATTTCATGGTGTGTGTGGGAGTGATCTCGCCTAATTCAATCGGTCAAACAGGGGAAGTCACTCTACTTTACCATCACTGATCAGGTAGATCCCCAGCTCTCGCCTCGTGTGTTTGAGCAGACATACAGCACTTAAAACACCGTGCGTCATTCTAAAATTGATGTCATTTATATTTTTACGTCACATTTTACAGGTTCTATCAGTTTGTGGACACTGGCCATCCCCCATTTTTCTTTAAAAAATAATGTTTGCAAGTCGCCGACTCGCAATCCTGCGGTTTCACGCTTCGACGCCATGGTTGCTATGCTTTGTCCGCCTTGGTCAAGGTAAACAACTCTAATTTTCACGAAGTGCTCTCCCCTTTTTTTTTTCTTCTTCCGAAAATCGTCTATTTCATGACACAGAATGATACATTGAGATGAGTCTTGGAAAAAAAGAGCTAAGCTTGACAGCTTGACCTACCAAGGATCAACAGTCCCCCCAAGTGTAGAGTGGCACAGTGGTAGCGCGTTCGCTTCGTGTCAAGTAAAACCCGAGTTCGAACCTGGGTACAGGGAAGATTTTTCCTCTCACTTTGCACTAGGCCTTGCGGTCTGAAACGTGGAGTCTTTCGGATGAGACGATAAACCGATGTCCGAGGTCCCGTGTGCCCATGCACTTAACACACGTTAAACCCAGTGGCAACGAAAAAGTTGCCATTTGGAACAAAATTTACCCCCCTCCCTTCCTTCCTCATCAGTCACACAAAAAATCGCATGCAAAAAAAAAAAAAAAAAAGGGTGGCGCGCCTCTGGCTGCGACGCGCTCTCCAGGTGGGAGCAACCCGAAGTTCACAGAGACGCCTCTGTGACTATAATGTACCTAACCTAACCTATCAAGGTCAGTGTTTGTAGTCCTGATCCAGCAGTCAACAATTTTCTCTTCATTGCTGATTGAGATGAGAAACTCGCATAACCTACTAGCACTGATCGTAAATTACGACTGTTTCCACACACAACACGGGAGTAGACCTACCACAACAGCTAGCATCGTCTCTGTTCGCAACAGGATCGATGCGAAAGCCTTATGCAATTGACTGTTCGGTAATTATCGACGTAATGAAACATTAATATAAGGTCTATATCGCGATTTAGGGATATTCGGTCATTACTGGTTAGATCCGATAGTAGTGTACCTTATGCCGTACAATGGCATTGACGTACAGAGCCTAGTTGCTTGGTTGTGACCTTGAGATTTTCTTTCCTCAGATTTTCTTTTTTCCTTAGGAAGCCTGTACGGAACGTTTTTTGTTTTTTTCTTCTCTCGCTTAGAACCTATACACAGAACGTTTATAACGTCTTAGCTCTCTCTCTCTCTCTCTCTTCTCTCTCTCTCTCTCTCTCCTCTCTCTCTCTCTCTCTCTCTCTCTCTCTCTCTCTCTCTCTCTCTCTCTCTCTCTCTCTCTCTCTCTCTCTGTCTGTGTGCGTGTGTGTGTGTGTGTGTGTGTGTGTGTGTGTGTGTGTGCTTCGAATGGTGGAATGACAGCGTATATGATTATTTGTCAAACTAACCATTTCGTATTAATCTTGGTATCTCATCAAATATTAGGGCTATTGTAAATCATTCGGAGACTGCTCGGCTGTGAATTGTTGTGTTATTATGTTGTTTGAAAAAGACATTTTTGTTGAAATATTACATGTTCTGTTTTGTCTCGTCAATAAAATAATGTCACTTTTGCACTTGTGTATTTGTTTGTGTTGTACACACCCTTTTCTCAAATGGCTTTTATCACGGGTTAACATTGGCCTGTTGAAAGGGCCAATAGTAATTGAGAGCTGTGCTATGCATGATATGACTACTGGGCAAGTGGGGCTGAAACGTTGATGATGATGATGATGATGATGATGATAATGATGATTGATGATGATGAGATGATGATGATGATGACGCCGTGGATGATGATGAAGATGCTGAAGAAGATGATGATGATGATGATGATGACGATGATGACGATGAAGATGACGATTTACCAGATGGCTGAGTGAAGTCAACATCACGATCACTTAGATTTTTGTTAGCAATGGAGTGGGGCTGGAAAGTTGATGATGATGATGATGATGATGATTGATGATGATGATGATGATGATGATGATGATGTTTACGATGATGATGATGATGAAGACGATGACGACGACGATGATGATGATGGTGACGATGATGACGAAGATGATGATTTACCAGATGGTTGAGTGAAGTCAACATCACCGTCACATAGACGTAGGTTTTGTACTCAGGTCGGACTTTAGTGCTGTAGTTGGTCAGCAAAACTTGCCGGAGACTTTCCTCCTCAGCCACAAAGCTGGCTGTTGACAAAGCAACGTTCCATCAATCAATTAATCAGTCATTAGATAAATCAACTGATTAGTCATATCATCATCGATTAAACAGAATAAATCCGATCAAACAATCAATCAATCGGTCGATCAATCAATCAATCATGAATTATTAGCCTAACTCGATCGATCAATTATTAATCAACAATTCCACAAAATTGCCAATCAATCAGTCAGTCAATCAATCAATCAATCAGTCATGAGTTATGAATTATTAACCTATTTCCATCGATCAATTATTAATCAACAATTCTACTAAATTGCCAATCAATCAGTCAATCAATCAATCAATCATGAATTATTAATCTAATTCGATTGATCAATTATTAATCAACAAACAATTTTTTTTATTCTACTTAATAGTCAACCAACCAATCAATCAATCCGTCCATCCATCCAACTGTCTGTCCACACAAAAACAAAACCGACAAGCAAGCAAATAAATAAATAAATAAATACTACTACTACTACTACTACTACTACTACTACTACTACTACTACTAATAACAATAATAATAATAATTATATTAAAAGGCAACTGTCCGTCCGTCCGTCCGTCCGTGTGAAACACAGAACGGGCCTTATAACTCCGCCGTTTTTTGACCGAATCACTTCAAATTTGCTATCAGCCCTAACGTAGCGATGGCAATGGCAACCAAGGCGGCTGTGTCATTTGTGCGGTTTGGCAAATGCGCGAAACGCGTATCCACCGGCCTCTCGGCGCCCGTATCTCCGGTATTTCTGGACGGATTGCCTTCACATTTGGAAGATAGATGACCGGGGACAGTGACTATCTGTGTGCCAAACTGGAAGCGAATCGATTTATAACGCGCGCGATATGCGCCGCTTGACCTTTTCACAAACCGCGGCGAAACGAGACCCGACATTGACTCGAAATTTGGAACGTGCATGACCAGGGATAGTGACTATCATGGTGCAACATTTGCAACAGCATCCATTCATAAACGCGCGCGATATGAGCCAATTTACATTTGCGCGGACCCAAGCATTTCAAGCCGTCCACAACAAACAGTTTACACAGAAAGAACTCAGTACTGTGTGCGTGCGCGGGCAAGAAAAGGGTTGGAGAGCGGAGATTACTTTAGCCAGGTACAATATCCCGCTATTCACCGAGTGAGAGCGGAGATTACTTTAGCGAGGGACGGGGTGGAACGTGATGAGAGAAGAAGATGGAAGGAGGGAGACAGACAAAAGTAATAATATAATATTTTGCGGACCCGGCCAAACCGGTACTCAGCGTTACCGATACTTCGCGTTACCAGTACTAGGCGTTACCGGTACTCGGCGTTGCGCTAGTAATAATAATAATCCATCCATCCGTCCGTCCGTCCATCTATCTGTCTGTCCGTCTATCCATCCATCCATCCATCCATCCGTCTGTCCGTCTATCCATCCATCCATCCATCCATCCATCCATCCGTCCGTCTGTCCGTCCATCCATCCATCCATCCATCCATCCATCCATCCATCCATCCATCTGTCCGTCCATCCATCCATCCATCCATCCATCCATCCATCCATCCGTCCGTCCATCCATCCATCCATCCATCCATCCGTCCGTCCGTCCATCCATCCGTCCGTCCGTCCATCCATCCATCCATCCATCCGTCCGTCCATCCATCCATCCATCCATCCGTCCGTCCATCCATCCATCCGTCTGTCCATCCATCCATCCATCCATCCGTCCATCCATCCATCCGAACGTCCCGTCCATCCATCCGTCCGTCTGTCCGTCCGTCCGCCATTTATCCACCCGTGTATCCTTCTATCTATCCAACTATCTATCCATCCATTAATTTCTTCGGCTTTCAATCCATCCATCCGTCCGTCAGTTCATCAGCAATAAAGTTAATACATCATGCAAATGAAATAATCGTAATATTATCCCTTTCTTTCTCATCTAGATGTTGTTGTCCTTATGCAGCCCATCCCCCCCCCCCCCCCACCCACACACACACACACTGTACTTCTTCTTCTCTTTTGTTTTGTTCTGTCCTTGTTTACTTAATTATTTATTGTATTAATGCAGTTGTTATGTTTTTGAGATGATTCGTGTGACAAGACATTAAAGATCCATTCATTAATTCATTGTTATTTTGTTGATCTCTCTCTCCTCTCTCTCTCTCTCTGACTCTCTCTCTATCTATCTCTCTATCTATCTCATCCATTTCATCTCTCTTCTCTCTCTCTTTCTCTCATCTCTCTCATCTCGTCCGTGTGTGTGTCATTGTGTGTGTTAGTGCTAGTGTGTGTTATTTTTTCGTAATATCTCTCTCTCTCTCTCCTCTTCTCTCTCTCTCTGTTCTCCCTCTCCCTCTCACTCCTCTCTTCTCTCTCTCTCTCGTGTGTGTGTGATTGTGTGTGTTACTTAGTGTGTGTTATTTTTTGTTGATCTCTCTCTTCTCATAATTTTGAATCAAAATTCTGTCCTTGTTCTCTTAATTATTTATCTGTCTTAATGCAGTCTCTATGTTTTTGAGATGATTCGTGTGACAAGACATTAGTGCTAGATTGTGCTATTTTTTGTTGATCTCATCTCTCTCTCTCTCTCTCTCTCTCTCTCTCTCTCTCTCTCTCTCTCTCTCTCCTCTCCCTCTCTCTCTCTCTCTCTCTCTCTCTCTCTCTCTCTCTCTCTCTCTCTCTCTCTCTCTCTCTCTCTCTCGTGTGTGTGATTGTGTGTGTTAGTGTTAGTGTGTGTTATTTTTTGTTGATCTCTCTCTCTCTCTCTCTCTCTCTCTCTCTCTCTCTCTCTCTCTCTCTCTCTCTCTCTCTCTCTCTCTCTCTCTCTCTCTCTCTCTCTCTCTCTGCTCTCTCTCTCATTTCGTCATCATATTTCTGCTTTGTTTGGGTAAGTTTTTCTACGGCATTTTCTAATATGACTAATTAATCTCTTCCTGTCCTAACAAAGCAAAACAAAACAAAACAAAACGCACAGAGGCCCGTTCACAGACTCAGAACACAAGCAGAGAAGAGCAGCCTATAAACAAGCAGATACAAATGATTATTCCACTTACCATCTCCCTTTATGTCCCCGACTTCTAGGGATAACAATAACATCAACAGAAACGATAAAGCCGAGGACAGAAAGTTCATATCTGCCATCTTCTGCCACATCCAGGATCTCAGACAAGGCTAAACATGCACAGTATGAGAGGAGAAACCACTCAGTAAAAAACAACAACACGAAAAACAACAACGCACCCACAGTTCCAAAATATCAAGCGATCACTCTTTAAGTAGTACTGAGTCATAACATGACAGTTATTTCAACACGTCGGACTAAAATAAAATCGGCATTGAAAGCACGGCATCGGTTTTTTTTTTCTTTCTTTTTTCCCCCGTTGTATTAATGTTCTCTCATTCTCGTTTTGAGCCATTCCTAAACCACCTTTACTTCAGAGGTCTGTGTCTGTGGGGTAGGACACAAAAACCCGTGGACTATCGCTCGGTGAATGGTAAATGGAGTATGTTCACGCATGACCTCGCTCTAGTTTCTCTAGATAACGGTCGCCGCGCGAGTAACGCTTACGCCAAACGGGGCCTAAGAAACGCCCTAAACGTTTGCTAAGGTCAGATAACTCTTTAAGCTTACTTTTCATTTTTGGGAGAGAGAAAAGAGTTGCTATCACAAGGGAGATAAATCATACCTCTCTGTCAGTTTGTACACAGTTGTCGTTTTCACCCACGTCTATTTGTGTGCAGAAAATTAAATTTGCACCATATTATGTCATGTAGCACGATGAAAATTAAGAAAGAGCGCTCCGAAACACTTGCGTTTGTTTTAATTTGCTAAGATCATCCCGTATTTTGTCACGATATACTAAAGAATATTTTGCTGTGGCAAGCTTGTTGCTTTGGTCTTCCATTTTTTAAAGTTCAAGTCTCGTCACGCGAGATATAAAACAAAAAGCTGGAAGTATTGATATTTCCCATGATCCTTCAAATAGTTTGTCGCTTGCTACCTCGATCACAGCCACAAAACGTTTTCGATAAACGTCGGCAAAAGAGGCGTTTCTTAGTACCGTTTTTTGCCGATTTGCCCTCACGCTACGTAGCGTTAGCCCTTGTGAAACGGGCCCCCTGCTCTCACTGTCAGGCGCACCCATCCCTAGCACCTCCCCCCCCCCTCCCCAGCCCCATGATACTGCGTAAAGGGACAGCTACACTGCATACAATTCAACCCCAGTGTGATCAGATTGCGATGGTGCCTGTGAATCGTGATTCACATGAAACACTTCCTTCAATGAAATAGTTCTACTATTTTCGCTAACTGTGCCCAACCACACCCCGAAACACGAATGAAAAAAAAAAATCTGAATTTTTTTTCGATGGCTTGGAGTCAAAACGGACTATCTTTAGATAGTCCATTGACGTATTATTGGATTTATTACAAAAAAAACTAATAACTTGTATCAAACAATGACTGCAGAAATATAAAAATGGGGTTTTTGCTTTTTACATTTCAGCAGTCTTTTTAAAAAAAAACAAGTTATTACTTTTCGTAATAAGTTCAATAAAATGGGTCTAGGCCACTTCCCCCCTGCCATTTCCCCCCCGGATATTTGCCCCCGGACCATTTGCCCCCCGGCCATTTGCCCCCCAGTCCATTTGCCCCCCGGTCCATTTGCCCCCCAGACCATTTGCCCCCCGGCCATTTGCCACCCAGACCATTTGCCCCCCATGGCTGGGGGGGGGGGGGGGGGGGGCCATTTGCCCCCCATGATATGTCCATTTGCCCCCCGGCATCATTTGCCATACCCAGCGTCCATAATTTGTGGCCATGTATTTGCCTTTAGGCCATTTGACCATTCAGGTTCCATGTACGTGACAAATATAGTGAAAATAACTAGGTAGGATTTATATTCTCATCGCTTCTCGGCCTTTTCGCCCCCACCCTGGTTGGTTTGTTCAGCCCGTCGTACCATTTGCCCCCCTCTGACAGTTTGCCCCCCGGCCATAGTTTGCCCCCCAGACCATTTGCCCCCAATTGGACCAGGTGAAAATTAAGTGCCCCCCGTCACAAATGTCACAATGGGATCATTGGGGTCGAATCATAGTGCTAAGTAGGATTTCATCAGATTCACTCTGACAGTAGAATTTCACGAGAATCATGCGTCACAAATGTCACAATCGGATCGGATTGGGGTCGAATCATAGTGAAAATTAAGTGATTTCATCAGATTCACTCTGACAGTAGAGGTTCACGAGAATCACTGATTGTCGAATCATAGTGAACATAACTAAGTAGGATTTCATCAGATTCATTTAGACAGTGAATTTCACGAGGAATCATGCGGGGGTAAGTAGGATTTCATCAGATTCATTCTGACAGTAGAATTTCACGAGAATCATGCGTCACAAATGGATTGGGGTCGAATCATAGTGAAAATAACTAAGTAGGATTTCATCAGATTCACTCTGGTAGGGAGAAGTCACAAATGTCACAATGGGAATTGGGGTCGAATCATAGTGAAAATAACTAAGTAGGATTTCATCAGATTCACTCTGGGGGCAAATGGCACAAATGTCACAATGGGATCTGATTGGGGGGGGTAGGATTTCATCAGGATGGCACGAGAATCATGGGTCACAAATGTCACAATGATCTGATTGGGGTCGGGGTAGGATTTCATCAGATTCACTCTGAATAGAATTTCACGAGAATCATGGGGGGATTGGGGGTCGAATCAAAGTGAAAATAACTTAAGTAGGATTTCATCAGATTCACTCTGACAGTAGAGGTTCACGGAATCATGGTCACAATGGGATCTGATTGGGGTCGAATCATAGTGAAAATAACTAAGTAGGATTTCATCAGATTCACTCTGACAGTAGGGGAGAATCATGCCTCACAAATGTCACAATGGGATCATTGGGGTCGGTGTAAGTAGATTTCATCAGATTCACCTGACAGTAGAGGCGAGAATCATGTCACAAATGTCACAATGGGATCTGATTGGGGTCGAATCATAGTGAAAATAACTAAGTAGGATTTCATCAGATTCACTCTGACAGTAGAATTTCACGAGAATCATGCGTCACAAATGTCACAATGGGATATGATTGGGGTCAATAGTGACATAATAACTAAGTGTCTGGCATTTCATCAATTTTCAAATCTGACAGTAGATGTTCACGAGAATCATGCGTCACAAATGTCACAATGGGATCTGATTGGGGTCGAATCATAGTGAAAATAACTAAGTAGGATTTCATCAGATTCACTCTGACAGTAGAGGTTCACGAGAATCATGTGTCACAAATGTCACAATGGGATCTGATTGGGGTCGAATCATAGTGAAAATAACTAAGTAGGATTTCATCAGATTACTCTGACAGTAGAATTTCACGAGAATCATGCGTCACAAATGTCACAATCAATTGGGGTCGAATCATAGTGAAAATAACTAAGTAGGATTTCATCAGATTCACTCTGACAGTAATCACGAGAATCATGCGTCACAAATGTCACAATGGGATCTGATTGGGGTCGAATCATAGTGAAAATAACTAAGTAGGATTTCATCAGATTCACTCTGACAGTAGAATTTCATCACATTTGGGTCGAATCATAGTGAACAATAACTAAGTAGGATTTTCATCAATGACAGTAGATTTCACGAATCATGCGTCACAAATTCACAATCGGATCATTGGGGTCGAATCATAGTGACCAGTAGGATTTCATCATAGACAGTAGAATTTCACGAGAATCATGCGTCACAAATGTCACAATCGGATCTGATTGGGGTCGAATCATAGTGAAAATAACTAAGTAGGATTTCATCAGATTCACTCTGACAGTAGAGGTTCACGAGAATCATGCGTCACAAATGTCACAATCGGATCTGATTGGGGTCGAATCATAGTGAAAATAACTAAGTAGGATTTCATCAGATTCATTCTGACAGTAGGATTTCACGAGAATCATGCGTCACAAATGTCACAATGGGATCTGATTGGGGTCGAATCATAGTGACGATTTCATCAGATTCACTCTGACAGTAGAGGTTCACGAGAATCATGCTCACAAAGTAGGATTTCGAATCAGGATTCAGATTCACTCTGACAGTAGAGGTTCACGAGAATCATGCGTCACAAATGTCACAATCGGATCTGATTGGGGTCGAATCATAGTGAAAATAACTAAGTAGGATTTCATCAGATTCACTCTGACAGTAGAGGTTCACGAGAATCATGCGTCACAAATGTCACAATCGGATCTGATTGGGGTCGAATCATAGTGAAAATAACTAAGTAGGATTTCATCAGATTCACTCTGACAGTAGAGGTTCACGAGAATCATGCGTCACAAATGTCACAATCGGATCTGATTGGGGTCGAATCATAGTGAAAATAACTAAGTAGGATTTCATCAGATTCACTCTGACAGTAGAGGTTCACGAGAATCATGCGTCACAAATGTCACAATCGGATCTGATTGGGGTCGAATCATAGTGAAAATAACTAAGTAGGATTTCATCAGATTCACTCTGACAGTAGAGGTTCACGAGAATCATGCGTCACAAATGTCACAATCGGATCTGATTGGGGTCGAATCATAGTGAAAATAACTAAGTAGGATTTCATCAGATTCACTCTGACAGTAGAATTTCACGAGAATCATGCGTCACAAATGTCACAATCGGATCTGATTGGGGTCGAATCATAGTGAAAATAACTAAGTAGGATTTCATCAGATTCAAGACAGTAGGATTTCACGAGAATCATGCGTCACAAATGTCACAATGGGATCTGATTGGGGTCGAATCATAGTGAAAATAACTAAGTAGGATTTCATCAGATTCACTCTGACAGTAGAGGTTCACGAGAATCATGCGTCACAAATGTCACAATCGGATCTGATTGGGGTCGAATCATAGTGAAAATAAATAAGTAGGATTTCATCAGATTCACTCTGACAGTAGAGGTTCACGAGAATCATGCGTCACAAATGTCACAATCGGATCTGATTGGGGTCGAATCAGTGTATGCAGTGTGGTAGCCCCTTACACTCGAATCATATTCAAGACCCAAACACTCTTTATTTAATTTATTTATTTATTGATTTATGGTATGAAAATAAAGAGACGTAATTTACTACTGTGTGGGTGGAGGGTCATAAAGGCGAACTTGGCACATTCTTTTTTCAGAATGATGCTTTGTTTGTCTCACTTTGGTTCTGACCCACGCACTGCTAGGTGATTGGTATCGTAATCAGCTTTGGTGGAGGGGGAGTTAATTAGAAAGAGAGTATTCACCCTTTTGTTCAATTTCGTTATCTCCTCTCTTGGCCTCACTATTTCATTCTTTTACTTTAAGAATGTTATAATTGTTCATCTATGACGTAGGTAGGATATTGCTGGTTATATTTAATCGTTTATATTGCATGAAAGTGTAGCTAGAAATTGGATTTAAAGAGTGACTATCGGATTTACTGTATCTATTACAGTTGTTAACACCGGTTTACTCATTCGCATCGCAATGATTTTGAATTAATAAAAAAAACAAGCGCGGATTCGCTATCGTTTGTGGCGTGCGACAATTTTGACCGACGACCGACAGACCAGACCGACCGACAGACCGACAGACCGACAAAGTGAGTTATAGGTTTGTGGCTTGTGCCACAAACAAAAACCTCACAAATCACTCCAGCCATACACACAAACAAAACAGACATAAGCAAAAAGAAAAATGAAAGAAGATTACGGGTGTTTGCTTCAGGATTAGACATAGGGAAGTGGTAGATCAGACTTTTGTTTTTAATATAATTATAGACATCTTGAGACATTTGGAGACCAGCATGGACAAAGAGCAGTCATAGCTCGAAGTATCTGCTTTTAATAAATGTTCCTTTTACAGTTATTTCTACTTGTGTTTTCTTTTTTAATGTTCTGATATATACATTATACAGAAAAACTCTCTACAGCAATTAGCTACCTCATTTCAAACCACTACAAATGCATAGTAAGAGGGCAAAAGTGTGGTCTAAGGGAGCGAAGCGAGCTTAGAAGTGACCAAAGTGTGGTGTGCACACATATTTACTTCCCTTAATTAGCCATTCCTCAGCCAAAATTTACCATTACACTTACCCGGGTAGAGAAAAGATTTTGTTTGCAATATTGGGGATTCCTCTGCGGCGTGCATAAAATAGGGCCTATCCTTTCCTCCTAAAATTAAGAACATTAAGGTCACTGGATACAATACCCTCTATTGATGCATGTTTAGTGACATGGGTGTTAAATCATTGTGGTGCCAAGAGGCGACAGTGGCGATGAAAGGGTTAAAGCAAATTCATCAAATTGACAGCTGTATATTAATGCCGGCCATCTATGGATGGAACGACTTCAATGAGTTAAGGTGGAAAGGCACGTTGTTAGTTGTCGCCCTTTCCACCATGGCAGCACCGTGTTGGGCAGGTGATTTCATTACTCGGGTATCGCTGTGCTGCCATGGGGAAAGAATGAAAAATAACAACGTGTGTTTCCACCTTTAGCGAGCACTATGATGGATCATCGTCACCCCTTTAGCCAGGGGGTTCCCGCTGCCTGTTTTCTTCTTACTTATCACTTAACCTTTTCGCCGCCAGTCATTTTTCAGCCACAAAATACCATTAACCCTTTCACCGCCAATGTCGCATTTATGCACCACAATGATTTAACACCCATGTCACTAAAAGGAATCAAATTGGGGTCTATTAGTATTATCCAAAGACCCTATTGTCTTAGTTTGGGGAAGTAAGGATAGACCTTATTTTATATATATGTCACAGAAGAATCCCCAATACTGCAGAAGGATTTTGTTCTCTACCCAGATACATTTACTGGAAATCTTTGGCATATGGCTGGCGGTGAAAGGGTTAAACTTAACTCGGTAGAGAAAAAACACACTGCAATATTGCGATTTCCTCTGTGATGTAATAATATAGCATTAAGCCTAACCTTACCTCCCCCAAAATTAAGAAAATAGGGTCTTTGGATAACAGGCCCTGATTTGATGCCTTTTAGTGACATGGGTGTTAAACCATTGTGGTGCTAAAATGCGACACTGGCGCTTTAAAACCCCTTCAAACACCCTTACTGGCCTGGGGTTGCCTAGAAGAAGAAAAAAAACCAACAACACTCAATACTGTCAATGCTTCAGTTTTGACAACATTACTGGTTGATCCAAGTCCATATTTTGGCTTTGAAGTCGAGGTTACTTTCATTATAATCGGAATCATTAGTCTCATTATTACTATCACCGTTAATGAAAACATGCTGGAGTATTTTCTTAGGCTCGCGTAGAGCCGATTTTATTGGACATTTTCAACATTAAAAGACATTTTCGTCCATTCCGAAATGGGAGCAATCAAAAGCTATCTTTGATATTGACCACACTCATTTATATAAAAAGGATTCTCCCAATATGTTGAGAACGTCTGTGTACACGCACTTAGAAAATAATTACAATCATCATTTAAAAATGTTCACAGATGGTTCAGTGTTAGACAATAATAACACGGGAGCAGCTTTCGCTATTCCCAGTTTAAAAGTAGAAAAGTTATTTTATCTTGGTAAAAAGTTGCCTATATATAGCGCTGAATTACTTGCTATGCTTAAATCGTTGGATTTCATTTTAAGTTTTTCTATAAATAACAGTCAAATCTTAATATTATGTGCCGATTCTAAAGCAGCAATGTATGCTATTAAGTCTCCCAATTCATGTATACGACTTGACATGGTAATCGAAATTAATCATATAAAACACCTTCTTTCTTTGAAAGGCGTTACCGTTACTTTTTCTTGGGTGCCTTCTCACTGTGGAATATCAGCAAATGAACGGGTAGACCAAGCTGCAAAATAAAAGGGCAGCTCAAAATATTAATGACGCAGTATCAATGAATGTTCTTTTAGATCTGACAGAATGTTTCTCAATTATAAACAAAACATCACAAGAAAATGTCAAAACTTTATTGATGAACTCAGACGTTCAATATTGTAATAACTGTATTAAATGTAACGATAGATGCAACGGAAAAGCATTACACAAACATGTTACTTTCTCGTCCAGGGAGATTGAAAGTCTGGTCCATAGACTGAATTAATTTAAAACAAAATATTGCAATAATGTTAAATGAATGTGTGGTGAATCTTTGGTTGTCAGACATTTACTGATTCACTGTCCAAAAGCAAGAGAACTTTTCCAGAATTCGGGTATTGACGGTTTTACTAATGGATCGACACCATTGTCTCTACCCAGTATTCTAAACAGTTATTCTATTCTTGATTCAGTTTGTAAATGTTTATTAAGTAGTTCACTTAATATTTGTCAATAACTTTGTTCATTGTTCGGTTATATTCTTTAAGCGTAAGTTTAACATTTTAATGAGGTGGGGGGTGGAGGGAGTTATGATTAAGCCTGCACAGCTATCCTGTTACTTACTGTAATGCTTACACACACTCACAGGCACATCCACACACACTCACCACACCAACATCACAACACAATACAATTTTGTCTGAATCACTTTTAGTGGAAGGACGTTAAATTGAGCAACAACACAGAGAAGGAAACACCCCTCACACGCAAGGCAGTAATAACACTAAACACTAAAACACAAGGAAGCACTCCCCACCCCCTTTCCCACACCTCCCCACACAGCTATCAAGGCACATAGAAAGTGTTGACAAAAACGGAAAAGCAAAAATAGACCAATTTGTACTGCTAATTAATAACATTTCTTTACGCCAGGTAGGCTGCAAGGGACAGAGACCAGAGGCGAAGGCTGACCACCCAACCCAGTATAGTAGCCCACACCCCCACTGGGCCCACAATAACCGTGGCTTTAGTGGACCGCGTGAGTGAAGTTTTCTTCCTTTCTTTCTTTCTTTCGTTCTTTGTTTCTTTCTTCCTTTCTTTCTCTCTTCCTTTCTTTGTTCCATTTTTTCTTTCTTTCTTTCTTTCTTTTGTTAATAACCTTTCTTCCTTTCTATGTTCCTTACTTCCTTTATTCCTTTCTTTATTCCTTACTTCCTTTCTTTATTCCTTACTTCCTTTCTTTGTTCCTTCCTTACTTCCTTTCTTTGTTCCTTACTTCCTCTGTTCCTTTCTTTGTTCCTTACTTCCTTTCTTCCTTTCTTTGTTCCTTCCTTACTTCCTTTCTTTGTTCCTTACTTCCTCTGTTCCTTTCTTTGTTCCTTACTTCTTTTCTTTCTTTCTTTCGTTCTTTCTTTTCTTCTTCCTTACTTCCTTTCTTTCTTTCTTTCTTCCTTACTTCCTTTCTTTCTTCCTTACTTTCCTTTCTTTCTTCCTGTTCTTGCTTCCTTACTTCCTTTCTTTGTTCCTTACTTCTTCCTTTCTTTTCTTTCTTTCTTCCTTTCTTTTTTTCCTTACTTCCTTTCTTTGTTCCTTACTTCCTCTGTCCCTTTCTTTGTTCCTTACTTCTTTTCTTCTTTCTTTCGTTCTGTTCTTTGTCCTTACTTCCTTTCTTTCTTCCTTACTTCCTGTTCCTTCTTCCCTACTTCCTTTCTTTCTTTGTTCCTTGCTTCCTTACTTCCTTTCTTTGTTCCATACTTCCTGGGGGATGAGATTTCTTTATATTTTGTGTGTGTGTGTGTGTGTGTGTGTGTGTGTGTGTGTGTGTGTGTGTGTGTGTGTGTGTATGTGTGTGTGTGTGTGTGTGTGTGTGTGTGTGTGTGTGTGCAGGGGGTGGGGGTGCGCGTGTGTTGGTGTTATTGTTGAGGGTGATATGTGCGATGAGGGGGTGGGGGATGAGATAGGGGAATGTGTGTGTGTGCGTGTGTGTGTGTGTGTGTGTGTGTGTGTGTGTGTGTGTGTGTGTGTGTGTGTGTGTGTGTGTGTGTGTGTGTGTGTGTGTGCAGGGGGTGGGGGTGCGCGTGTGTTGGTGTTATTGTTGAGGGTGATATGTGCGATGAGGGGGTGGGGGATGAGATAGGGGTGTGTGTGTGTGTGTGTGTGTGTGTGTGTGTGTGTGTGTGTGTGTGTGTGTGTGTGTTGTGTGTGTGTGTGTGTGTGTGTGTGTGTGTGTGTGTGTGTGTGCAGGGGGTGGGGGTGCGCGTGTGTTGGTGTTATTGTTGAGGGTGATATGTGCGATGAGGGGGTGGGGGATGAGATAGGGGAATGTGTGTGTGTGTGTGTGTGTGTGTGTGTGTGTGTGTGTGTGTGTGTGTGTGCGTGCGTGCGTGCGTTGGTGCGTGTATGCATGTGTGTTGCTGCGCTCGCGAGCGTGTGTGTGTTTGTGTGTGTGTGCGTGTGCGGGCACGCGCGAGCAATCACCATCATTATTCTTGTTTATTATGTTTATTTTGCATCGTGAGTCCTTCCACGAAAGGTAACTGTAAATTCGATCAGGTCCATAAATCCTACGGTTTCCTTCCTTTAAGCACAAACATGCCTTTAAGAGCATAGGCAAAAATGCGTCGTGACAGACATTCTCTGAACAGCTTTGGATGAACGTTTGCCTTGCTGGTCATTTTGCATTGCCCAACGTTATGGTCTGGTGGAAACTAATGCATATTTATTACAGAAGCATCAAAAGGTACTCTCTGTCGCGACATCACAAAAGTGCTTGTGATTTTACCATTTGCCCACATCTAACAACTTATGGAGACCCCCTTGTACACAACTCAACTCAATGCTTGCCAGGGATCTCAAATCGAAGGCAACAATTAGTGTGAATGTATGTTAGACCTATGTAATGTCTGCTGATGTGGGCCAGGATGAATATTAATGTGGGCCGAGGTGACTATAGCCGTGGGCCGAAATGACTATAGCCTTGGGTCGAAATGACTATTGCCTTGTGCCGAAATGACCATAGCCTTGAGCCGAAATGACTATTGCCTTGGGCCGAAATGACTATTGCCTTGGGCCGAAATGACTATTGCCTTGGGCCGAAATGACTATTCCCTTGGGCCGAAATGACTCTTCATCCAGTCCTGGCGCAGTGTGAGTCCAGTCGGTCATGCAGCAGAGAGAGGCAACCATGTTGTAGTAGTGGCCAATAGTAAATGAGAGCTGTGCAGTACATTATTTTCTAAAGTATTGGGATATCATTATGGTACTGGCTAGTCTTTTGGGACGACTAGTTTAGTTTTAGTTTTAGTTTTTTAGTCGAATAAGGCCTGGTACACAGTACATGCGGATTTTCTGAGCGGAAATAATCAATAAGTAAAAGAAAGAAGGGAAACAATATACGGATTATATAGCGGAAATACGCGGGAAGGCACACGTCCCCTTATTTTTTCTTCTCCTTTCTTTCACTTATTTACTGATTGCGCACGGAACATCCGCGTGTATGTGTACACAGCCTTACTTTTGCTTTTTTGTATAACATACATAATTGAATAGGATTAGGTCTACTTTTTTTGTTGTCGAGCACATATACACTACTCACAAAAAGTTAAGGATCACTATGAGAAAACAGGTGCGCAATAAACTCCGTTCGCTCCTGTTATTTATTTCTCAGTCAAGCCAAATTGTTATGAATTCTTGTTCAGCTGTAAGTGGGCGATGTTGTGTTAGTGGAAACATTGCACGTGATTCTCTATTACTGAGCTTGGCAGCAAAAGAAAAAGCGGAAACTTGCGAAAAAGGACCTTGTTTTGGATCGTTCTGCATGAACACATTGCACAAGCCAGATGGAAAAACCATTATGCACGTGCAAGCACTGCTGTTTATGTGTGAGATGCTGTCTCTTGCTTGGCTTTATAAGAAGACATACCACCAGTATTAGGCCTGATTTGACAATGCCTCCACGACGAAAATTGAGCGAGTTGGATAGGGGACGAGCTGTTGCATGGTTCCAAGATGGTGTTCCCAAGCGAGAAGTGGCCAGGCGACTTCAGGTGTCCATCTCGGTCATTGTCAGACTGATTCAACGCTTCACAGCCACTGGGAGGGTCCATGAAAGACGCAGATCTGGTCGACCGAAGAAGACAACTCCACGTGAAGATCGTCTCATTGAACGACAAGCCCTGCAGACAAGAACAGCCTCTTCCAGCATCATTCGAAGGCAGCTGAGGGTGGCTACTAACATCAACATCAGCCAGCAGACCATACGGAACCGCCTTCATGGGTTTAACCTCCGTTCTCGTCGCCCAGCTGTACGGCCACGCTTAACTCCAGCCCATAGGGCAGCACGCCGCGCCTTCTGCAGACGTCACGTGAGGTGGACACGTCAGCAATGGTCCCAGGTCCTGTTCAGTGATGAATCACGCTTCACCCTGAACCACAACGACGGCCGACTGAGGGTCTGGAGGCGCCCAGGGGAACGCTTTATTGACGCCACTGTCCAAGAAAAGGTGGCCTTTGGTGGAGGTTCTGTAATGGTCTGGGGGGCCTTCAGCCTTCACCACAGAACACCCTTGTATCATGTACAGGGTAACCTGACTGGCCTCCGATACCGGGATGAGATCCTTCGACCGCTGGCTGTGCCTACACTGCAGCAGATGGGACCGCCGGCTGTCTACCAGGATGACAACGCTCGCCCCCACAGGGCAAGGGTGGTCAACGACTTCCTGCAGCAGTCTGGAGTCAACAGAATGGAGTGGCCAGCATGCAGTCCCGATCTCAACCCGATTGAGAACCTCTGGGATGAGCTGGATCGCAAAGTGAGGAGCAACCACCCCCCTCCCAGGGATGCCCAGCACCTCTACCAGATGCTGCAGGCTGAGTGGCAGGCGCTTCCACAGAGGATCTTCACCACCCTGGTCAACTCCATGAGGACTCGCTGCGTCGAGTGCCAGAACAGCCATGGCGGATACACGCATTACTGAACTTTTGGGAGCATCAGAATGCCCTGTCTTGTGATTTCAATGACTTTGGGAAATCAAATTTCGATACGTACCCACTTTGATCAAATGTACAGACCAAACGATTGCTCGAAATTGAAGGCAATTGTGTATCGTTATCACTAAAGCATTGAATTAAATGTTGGCCAAAATTCAACGCATTGGCTTTCTTATTTGGAAAGTTATGAATTAGTTTGCAAGTGATCCTTAACTTTTTGTGGATAGCTTATATAAGATTTTCTTTTTCTCTCCTGCCCCCTCATTGACATTTTCCCCCAAAGCTGAATCGACTTATTCGTGGCGTTTCAATACAAAGAAACAGAGGCCAGATGGTACCAACTTTGAAAACTGTAAGGACGAATATCAAATGTCCGACATATAATTAGGAAATCTGTAAACAGCTTGAAAGTAAATCAACCGACATTTTTGGCTAAGACACAAATAATTTTCTTATTTTGCCAATCAGCATATTTTGAGTCAAACTCATTTATTTGTAACATAGCCTGGTTTGACTCAAAATTAGAATGCTAAAATGTCTTGTGATATTTTGAGTCAAACTCATTTATTTGTAACATAGCCCGGTTTGACTCAAAATTAGAATGCTAAAATGTCTTGTGATTTTGGAGTCAAAAGCAGACCGTCTGAAGTTAATCTTGTTTGACTCCAAAAAAATGTTGATTTATTTTTGAGTCAAAAGAGAACAACGTTTATATCTTTTTTATTTATTAAGATATTAAAACGAAAATTTGGGACAATAAAGAGTATTATTTTCCGCATTTGTTTCTGTAATAATCAAAAAATGGACTATCTGAAGTTAATCCAGTTTGACTCTAAGCCATCGATGTGGTCAGGTTACAGTCGCACACATGTTTTGGACAGGAACGATTATTTTGATAATTTTGAAAGCACCCATTTGTAAAGAAAATAATTTATTACTAGTCGTGTAGTAGGCGTTTGGAGAGGCTATGGCAAAATGGGGGTTGGGGAAGGGGGGGGGGGGGATTGAGACTAGAAACATAATCTGCATTCTTCATACTGATTCTTAACCAGTTGTTTAACAAAAACACAAAAATAAATACTTTTTTTCCTTCTCCTAATAAACACGAACATAAATTTATTTTGAAAAAATGATATTTTTATGTGAATGTTTTTAGAACGCACTCTGGAAACGTGCATGGTAACGGACGGAACTGTTTGTTAACAACCACAAAAAATCCAACCCCCCACTACCACCATCCCTATACCCACCCCTCACTGCGTCAGGACTTGGTGGCCTCTTCTGCCTTTTTGTTCTCCTTCCCCATAGCTCTTCCATCCCTCTCCTTCAATCTAAGCTGGCAGCGAAGCCAACCCCCACAACCACCATCCATATACCCACCCCTCACTGCGTCAGGACTCAATGGCCTCTTCTGCCTTTTTGTTCTCCTTCCCCATAGCTCTCCCATCCCTCTCCTTCAATCTAAGCTGGCAGCGAAGCCAACCCCCACAACCACCATCCCTATGCCCACCCCGCACTGCGTCAGGACTCAGTGGCCTCTTCTGCCTTTTTGTTCTCCTTCCCCACAGCTCTCCCATCCCTCTCCTTTAGCCCAAACTCTCAGCATACTTTATAAAGAATGAAATAGTGAGGCCAAGAGAGGAGATGACGAAATTGAACAAAGGGTAATTACTCTCTTTTTCTAATTAACTCCCCTCCACCAAAGTTGATTACGATACCATCCACCTAGCAGTAAGTGGGTGAGAACCAAAGTGAGACAAGCAAAGCATCATTCTTAAAAAAAGAATGTGCCAAGCTCGCCTTTATGACCCTCACCCACACATACTTTATAAACTTTCTCTGTTATTTCATGTTGTTCTTTGTTCCTTCCTCCGTGGCTCAACTTGAGAAAGAACAAGAACAGTGCCATTTGATCCCGTGCACCTTTGTCGCGTGTGTGGAAAAATATAGTAGAAATAGTGAAGGATCATGTAGACAGTAGCTTTAGTGAAGGGTCATGTACCACAAGTGTGCTTAGAAATGACATGATTCATTGCTTCAAACTTCAATGAAGCTTTTACAATTTTGACATAATTATATGAAGACTAACCCATTTCTCAAAAGAGATTTTAAAAAATAGTTGTTTGCAGATATTACAAGCAAATAAACGGTTGCGTCAACTTTAACACCAATTTGACATTTTATCTCGTTTTTTATATACATTTTTTTTAAACTTTGGGGGAAACAAAGACTGTGTATAAAACTTACAAACGCTAGCAACACAAAACTGCTATCAAAATAAAGATACAAAATACTAATTCGTGTTCGTGCTTTCGTGGATGCTGTAGTTTACGCACACACGTGCATGGTAAGAAAAGGGATAATGCGTTGGTGCGTTCGGGTCAAAGTCATGGGGATCAGTGTGTTCTGGGGAGCTGTCGGTGGACGGTCGTGGTGGCGCCCTCGGAGGAGGACCTCACTCACGCTGGCTCCGCGACTAAGACAATAGTGTCGTCAGTAGGGGGCTTAGTAGGTGGTGTCCTGAACAGGCTCCACTGAACTCCACCGAAGTGACTCAGCAGAAGTGCAGTGTCTCCTCGGTTGGTTGCCTCCTAACGGCCTAACATAGATTCGCTCCCCTTGGACTGCTGGTCTCGGATTCTGCGACTTGAACAAACCCGGGGTGTAGCTGCGAATTGGGATTCGGAACGAGCGGCGTGGGAGCAACGCCACTGTACAGCCCAGAAGATGGGACAGCAAAAAAAAAGAGAGAGAAAAAACGAAAAGGGATAAGATAAAGAAAAACGATATTTTCGCGCACGCTATCCTTTCATTAAAAACTTAGGGGAGACCGGGGCTGGTTTGCCCCTGGAGCAGATCCATCTCATTCGTTTGTATTGCTAAGCGCTTCTCTCTAGAATCATTCAGAGCGTGTGGTAGCCACATGCCATCCCCCCGCCAGGTCCTGTGTAAGTTTGGAGGGTGCGCATCAATTTGAGAAAAGTTGAGAGCAAAAACAAACGATGCTGGAAACGATGCTAGTGATTGAAGATTCTGGGTCTTTATTAATTAAGTATTTCTAGACGTAAGCATGAGGGGGTAAGCTTTGCCCCAGCCGGCAGGTGGACTTACCCCGCATGGAGCAAGTATGCCTACGTAAGGGTAGGTGCACTTCGAGCAGCATACAGAAATAGCCTGTTGTGCTTTAACTGAATTTTCAATCAACGTTTGTTTTCCATACATTTACCTGACTCTATCTCCGCCTTTCGCTCTGCCCTTAAAACTCACTTGTTTCGGACATATTATGATTGATTAGTGTTTGTGTGTGAGGTGTGGGGGGGGGGGGGGGGGGGCGTTTTATTGCAGAAATCTTGTAAAAAATGTATTTACAATTATTTTATGATTCGTATTTTGTATGTAGAATGTCTACGTCTTGTAAACTTTAAATGTTTGTAAATGAGGTAGAAGGGTATTTTTGTTTGTGCAAAATTTGTCTTTTATAATTAGTCATGTAATTGGTATGTTGATGGCAGTATGATTTTATTTTAAGTTGCAGTATTGTATTCAAACTTGATTGAGAATGTGAATGTGGTCTCTATGTTTCTTCTTAGAATGTTCATATTGTAACTATTTTACTCTTGTATAATTAATTGTGTGTGAGTGTGTGTGCGCATGCATGTGTGTGTATGTGTGCGTGTGCGTGTGCGCGCGCGCGTGTGCGTGTGTGTGTGTGTGTGTGTGTAAGGAAGTAAGAGAACGTTTGCAAGCATCGTGCTTATTTTACTTTCTAATGATTAATTATTTGTTTGCCTGTAATGTTCTTGTTATCAATGTAAAGCGCACTGAGCTCATGTGAGAAAGAGCGCTATATACATTCCCATTATTATTATTATTATTATTAACTATTGGTCTGAAATGGAGCTTACGCTTCAGTTAGCTTACCATTTAAAACGAGAAAAGCTGAAAGGTAGGCGGACCAGCCCCGTTCTCCCCTAACTATTATCTTAATTTTAAATAATAAATAATAATTGATAGTATTTCTATAGCGCCTTTCTATAATTATTTTACACTCAAGGCGCTTCCATTCACTGATACACCCGCAATCGCACAAAAACATTATCACCCATTCATTCACCCAGGTACAAGATCAAGAAGGAAACATTTACAAACCGAATGAGCTTTGAAAGTAGTGAGTCTTGAGTTTAGCTTTGAAAGTAGAGATAGTTGGTTCATGGCGGAGATCGACTGGGAGGGAATTCCAAACAGCAGGGGCACTGAAACTGAAACTGCGGTCACCAAATGATTTTAGATTTGTTTTTGGAACTTTCAGAAGTTTTGTGTTTGAGGACCTGAGTGAGCGGGAAGGAGTGTAGGTGTGAAGAGCTCTGGAGAGGTAAGGCGGAAAGGTCTGTTCAAAGTGACGGAAGGATAGGACAGCCAGCTTATACTGAAGGCGGAACTGCACAGGGAGCCAATGGAGCTCCATCAGAAGTGGCATCATCAGATTTTAGCAACATAACATCTGAAACGTCTGTCTGTCTGTCCTGCACGCTTCCGACGCTGCACCAATGCAGCTGAAGAAAATATTATCTAAAAAATATATTGCACTTCGTGACAATGTTTTCAGACAGAAAAGGGACAGTTAGCATCCTTCATCTGAAACCTTACAGTGTCCATTTTTTAATTATTAAATGGTCTAAGCAACATGCGATTGGTGCTTGCATGGCCGAGGGACTGTCATGAGCATGCCGTTCATTTTGAATACATAAATAAATAAATAAATAAACGTCTCTTTCTTCACTTTTTTACGTTTGTCAATAAACTTATGTTAGAGACTCTCTCTCTCTCTCTCTCTCTCTCTCTCTCTCTCTCTCTCTCTCTCTCTCTCTCTCTCTCTCTCTCTCTCTCTCTCTCTCTCTCTCTCTCGTTCGTTTTGTCTGCTTGTCGTCACATAGAGGAGATTTATCGATATGGTACCTGTCACAATTCGTACCACCTGGTTTCCTACCAATCGGTAGAACATTGGGGGTCAATATTTGTCCGTGATGTTTGGACAATGGAAGGGAAATATTTTATCACAACCAAAATGCAACAAAGCAGAATATCCTTTGCAAGGCAAACAAAATTTCATTTTGGTGGCATCTGATGTTATTTTGGGTAATGCTTTGTCGTTTGTTATTCAATGCAGCAATACAAAAATTACAACTGGAAATACCACTTAATTTTTTTATAAAGTGTTCGAGTCAATGTTTTTCATGTTGTAAATGAAAATATTCAAAGCAAAAATAAGTGTGCCATATTTATGCAATTCGTACCACTGTCACGTAGTCCGTACCTCCTACATCTTTTGAACGGCGCAGCCAAAAACGGCATTCAGGAGCCTGTTTTATGTGATGTTTGATGGGAAAATGACATGATTTATTTTGACGTCATAGAGATTTAACTGGAACATTTAGAAGAATTACCTTTTGTTAAAGCCAAGTGAGTGTATGTATGCGCACATGTGCACGTGTGTGTGTGTGTGTGTGTGTGTGTGTGTGTGTGTGTGTGTGTGTGTGTGTGTGTGTGTGTGTGTGTGTGTGTGCATGATTGTGTTGCTGTTCAGGTGTGTATGTTCTAAGGTGTTTGTATTGTTGTCATGATAGGGGCTGTTGGCCTAAGTCAATAAAATATGTCATAGTTCAGAGCTCTCTCTCTGTGTGAGTGTGTGTATGTTATGTGAGTGTATGTATGCGCACATGTCCATGTGAGTGTGTGTGTATGTGTGTGTGCATGAGTGTATTGCTGTTCAGGTGTGAGGCAATAAATAAGTGTTAGAACTGTAAGGGGGAGGGGGGGGAGGGGGGGGAATGATGGACATAACTCGATATATTAAATATAAGAGATTTGGCATGAGAGTGTTTGTAAAATTCTTTTAATGCGCATATTTATTTTGTCATTGTCATCAATTTGTGTTGTTTCTTTTATGTGTGTGTGTGATGTGCTGCATGAAAATTATCCTGTACTTGAGGACATAATAAATTATTGATTTATTGATTGATTGATAAGATGTTTTGTTTGTATGTTTGTCATGATAGGGGCTGCTGGCATAAGTCAATAAAATATGTCATAGTTCATCTCTCTCTCTCTCTCTCTCTCTCTCTCTCTCTCTCTCTCTCTCTCTCTCTCTCTCTCTCTCTCTCTCTCTCTCTCTCTCTCTCTCTCTCTCTCTCTCTCTCTCTCTCTCTCTCTCTCTCTCTCTCTCAAATTTCACTCGACACCTCTCTATGCTCCAAACTCAATATTTTTCATATCATATTTTATTTCATCTGTTCCCCATCTCTTTGTTTCCTCTCTGTTTTGTTGTTTTGTTTTTGATTTGTTTACATAATAATATTTCGAATGAAATACTACTTAGCTAAGCATCATCACATGTAATCGCAAACTATTCATACATTATTTACGAGTTAATAAGGTAATAAAAATGTTTTTAACATTATATGTCGTTGTGAAACATTGACAAAACTCAGTTCTTCTTCTTCTTCTTCTATCACTCAGACAGTTTCCTGTCAATTATGAGCGCAGATGCGTCATGCTGCCGTTATGCGCCTAACTAAGAAAAAGTTAGGCCCAGCAAGTCCGACTTTGGCTGAGGAGGAAATCGTTTTGAAAGTGTTTCTTGCAAAAAAGGCAGGAGAATGGGCTGGTAAGTCAGAAACATAGTAGTTGACAGTAAGCAAAGGGAAAAAAGAGAGTAACAAATTAGAGGACGTTACAAGCACAGCACTTCCAGAAAGTGGCAGAACTATTTGTACAAAAGACCCCCTGGAATCCCTGTGGGGGGAGAACTCAGTTCCAGTTCAAGTCATGTTATCTATTGTCATTCTTCTTAATTTTAAGACATTGGAAAGCAACAAAAATCTGGTTAAATGATTGCGAGATGATATTGTGATCTGGATTAACACCTTTCTTGACAAGCATGCTGAAACTAATCTGATGACCGTTTGCAAATGATAGTATAACAGAATTATTTGCGCTTTTTGTGTCCAAGCAAGGAATTATCGAAATAAAAAGAATCTGGTATTTTAAATTAACGAGGCAAACCTGGAGATGTTTGTTTCAATTTTAGGTTTGTTTACATAAAATTGTTAATAAAAGTTTAATGGAAATAAAGAAGAAAAAAGTAATGATTCTATATTTCAAAAGATATACTATACAGTTAAGCATCATCACATGTAAGCGCAAACTATTCACGCATTACTTATAAGTTAATAAGGCAATACATTTTTTTTCTAACATTTTATGTCGCTGTGAGGCATTGACAAAACTCAATTCTTCTTCTTCTTCTTCTTCTTCTTCTTCTTCTTCAGAAGGCCGAGAGGAGAATAAGGAAGAAGAAGAACAAGACGAAGAAGAAGAAGCAGTGTGTTCAGTTTTCATTACAGGTCTTGTTGTTACTGGTGTCCAGGGTCCAGTCATCCGGGCAGAGACACTGGTAGTTCAGGCCAGACGTGGGGATACAGATGCGAGAACACCCGTGGTCACCACCACTGCAGCCATTTTCTGGAAAACACAAATCAGCATAATGGAACAACGACAACATCCGAACGAAATTTTATTTATACAGGGTAATGAGATAAGTATACATACTTTTTTACACCCAGCCCTGTAGTAAACGAAACTATCTAATAAACAGCAATTTTTAAAAAACATGCAATGAAAGAACATAATAAACAACAACCATGAATAGCATGTAAAGAGAGAGAGAGAGAGAGAGAGAGAGAGAGAGAGAGAGAGAGAGAGAGAGAGAGAGAGAGAGAGAGAGAGAGAGAGAGAGAGAGAGAGAGAGTAATGAACAATGAACAACTGTTTAATGACCAGGCCATCTGCCCATGTCTGAAAGAGAGAGAGAGAGAGTTGCTCGTTTGTCATGATATTTATTAAAATTCGTGGTTATGCAGATCCTCCCCCCTCCTCCATTTCTCGGTTCTTTCCGGCTTTTCAGTTTTGTCTTTCTTACTGCATATTGAGCACTTTCAACCTTTTTCGTGTTCTATATTTAACGTTAACCCTTTCACCGCCAAAGTCGCATTTTAGCACCACAGTGATTGAACAACTATGTAGGCATCAAAGGCATCAAATTGGGGTCTATTATCCAAAGACCCTATTGTCTGAGCTTTAGGAAGTACGGATAGACCTTATTTTATATATGTCAGAAGAATCCCCAATACTGCAGATGGGTTTTGTTCTCTATCCTGGCACATTTAATGGACATTGTTTGCTGAAATATGGCTGGCGGTAAAAGGGTTAATGTTCATCCATTTATACAATTAAAAACTTGCATTCAATAACA
>CM065707.1:34800605-34818105 GCA_017654935.2 Phymorhynchus buccinoides | reverse complement strand
CGCTTCCAGTTTGGCACATCGATAGTGACCATCCTTGGTCATCCACCTGCCAAATTGGAAGGCAATCGGTCCAGAAATACCGGAGACACGGGCGCCGAGAGGCCAGCGGATACGCGTTTCACGCATTTGCCAAACCGCGCAAATGACACGGCCGCCTCGGTTGCGGTTGCCGTTGCCGTTGCCATCGCCCCGTTAGGGCTCACAGCAATGCGCAAATTTGAAGCTATTCGGTCGAAAAACGGCGGAGTTATAAGGCCCGTTTTGTGTTTCCGACAGACACACACACGGACACTTGGCTTTTTACTATATGATTCATGTCTGAACACTGCCATGCCAAAATTATAATTATTTATTATTATTATTATTATTTAAGAAAATGTATATAGCGCTTCACCTTTAAGCTCTAAGCGCTTTACAATTGCCCTAAAATTATTCATATTAAAAACAACCGCTTACATACCTCCACACTATCCTTCACATTCTTACACACACACACACACATACACATGCGCACACAAAGAAATATGTACATATTAAACTAAAATATAAATAAAATACATATACACAATAAAATAACAATTTACAATCAGATTACATTAAAAATCAATTTTCAATTACTTTAATGTTATTGGCACATTGTGCACGTGCATCACAATTTCACTCAAATTTCATGTAACGCCTCAAAAGGTCTGGGACTCCCTCCGGCGCATTTTTAATGCTGGGCATGCTATATATATATTTGTTTCTAACATCGCGTAACCGTTCGCACCATTGGCTACGATATTACTTCATCGCAAAGTTTATAACATTTATTTTGTATGTAAGTTCAAGCTCTGAAACTGGCGTCTGAAATGTTCGAGTTTGTGTCTCTTTTGCCCATGGGCATATGTATGTACTACTATGCTCGCCGGCAAAACAAACTACACACATGCATTTTATTTGCGTATAAAAGTAGGGCTAATTCAAATCACTTCAAATTTTGCAGATGTCTAATTCAATTACTTGTGTACCCACAATCTTAAGTTTTATTGCAATTAGTACGATTAGTGGTAGCTCAACAAACAATACTTCCCTCAAATTTGAAAATAGCAAAATGTGCGTGGCTACACAAAAAGTGTGAACATTGGATGTGTCCAATGTAGTTGGCAAGGCAAATAACGCAACCCCCTAAGTTTAACATCACAAAACACAGCTGTTCAACATTGGCTATGCCTACCCAAACAGCAATAACTTTAACTGTGTAAGTAGCAGTTCCTCGGGGCTTTCTGGACACATTGAAGAGGTTCATGAGACATCGTGTAAAAAGCTTGTCTAGCCAACTACATTGGACACATCCAATTTTCTTATTTTTTTGTGTAGCCACGCTTTTGTGATTTTCAAATTTGGGGGTGGTATTGTTTGTTGAGCTATTGTAACGAAACTAATCGCACGAAGGCAATACAAATTAAGATATTGGGTATACAAATAACTGAATTAGACATCAGCAAAATTTGAAATAACTTGAATAAGCCGTTCTTTTTATGCGCAGATAAAATGCACACGTGTAGTTTCTTTTGCCGGCGAGTATACAACTACCCGGTAGTGCTAAGGGAAGGGACCCAAATGTAACGACTCCTGCCTCCGGCCAGAAGTTGAAAAACAACAACTGCGAAGTACTGTGGCCAAATGATACCTTCTAATAATGCAGTTCGTGAGTAAAATATCATGGCTTAGAAAGGTTTCTAGCGAAAACTTTTAATAATTTTCCAGATGCAAGCTTCTAACACTAAATGACGCAAATGAAATTGATTGGTTCTATTTTTAGTGTTGTTTGGGAAGAATAAAAATGCTTTAATGTCGGACACTAAGTTTCTTTAAAAGTCGAATAACTTTTGCTTTTTGGGGAAATGATGAGACCAAAATTAGCAGGAATATTGTAAACTGCATTCCCTATTCAGTGTAAGCAGTCTTTAATATTTTGTGTCGCATAATTCTGTTTTGAAGCTTTTGACCGATTTATTTTTGCGTCCAGACATTTGGGTCCGGCCCTTACCTTACTAGTGAACAAGTGGTACTACTTCTAGTCCTACTCGTCATCAACTTCATCATTCTCTTTTTCATCGTCATCATCGTCATAAAAATCATAGTGAGCGGCACTAACAGCAGCAGCAGCAGTATTTGCGAAACTCACATTCCTTGCGTAGTGCTGCAGACGTAGAGATAATCATTATAGAGAGCCAGGCCATTTAATCCGAAACCCTGCTCATTGTGGATTACTTGCTGGACACTGAAATCGTTCAGGCTGATTGAGGTAATAGGTCCGAGGTAATCCGCCCAGAACAGCACGCCCCCTGATAAATAGAAAAAGGAAAATGACAAAACAATCCGTGGTGTTAGAATATCTAGGTGCATGCAAATGCAAGTGAATGTTTTCCTTGTTAAAGACACACTGACGCACCATGATTAAGTCCCTTGGATTGTTTCTGGGTAGCTGTGGCCCACATACAAATGTCCCCAACTTCAAATTGAGGCTACTCTTTAAAATGATGTATCGGTTTGAATTTGGGGGCATTTGTATGGGCGTCAGACCTAGTCCAAACAAAATTTATTTCCAGCTATAAGAGGGAAAACACGTTAATCCCGTGATTTTGACACGTGATCTGGTGGGTCTTTAAAGGTCTATGTGCACGTTAACAATATTCACAAAATATCTTGTAATAATAAATGAAAAATACAAACAACAACACTAAAATTACAAACAAACGTTTCGCCTTGTTGGCTTCCTCGGTAGTAAGCTTCAGGAATGAATGAACGTGAAGTCAAAATATCTCTATTTAACAAAATATAATAATAATAATAATAATATTTATTTATAGAGCGCTTATCTCCCATTGCAGGGAGCTCAAAGCGCTGAACAAAGGCCTAAACACTAACATACATATAAACATACACATTAAAGACAAGCCAAGAATAATCAACACGAAGACAAGTATCAATGAATATAAACATTGAAAATAAGTGAAACTGTTAATACAAAATACATATAATTATTAATATCTCTATTTCCCCATGGCAACACAGTGATATTTAAGTCATGTTATGACTGGCCTGTCACTGTGTTGATATAATATGGGGAAAGAGTGGAATAAAATGTTCACGTGTATTGAAACCATATTTTGACGTGCCTGAAAGAATTGATTAGAAGAATGAGTCATACTCTAGTCCGAAAAATGGAAAATCCCGTTACATAAAGTGCGGTTGGCATTGTCAAGGAAAAGCGTTTTATGCGGTACATCTAAACACCGAAAAATGCCTAAAAGGGACGAAACGGACTCAAGTTGATAGGCTATCTTTGCATAGCAACCTTTATTTCTTGCAGAAAACTAAGATCCTCAAAATGTTGCATGTAGATAGGTAATTAGGATATCTAGGCCAAGTTTGAAAATGAAGGTCATTGGACAAGGGTCGAAGTCGCTGGAGCCGAAAATGCTGCCACGTGGCTGGTTGATCTAGCATAATCAAGCTCTAGTTTTCTTTTGTTTTTGTTCTTTACGCACCCGCACTCGCACACACAAGCACACGCACACACACTCGCACACATTATATACAATTATGCACGCACACTCATGTGCCTGCTTGGGCACACAACATTAATTTGCATCTAGATCCTTATATCAAGCCTCTTAGCTGGAGTTCGTTTTGGTCCGTTTCGACCCGATTCGGTACGTTCCAGTGTTTAGATGTACCCTGTTTTGTGTGTGATTTCCATATGATTTTGGGAATCTGCATCCGACTCTGCCGTGTGCAAAGCCTTTGCTTCTTCAAATTTTGCGAAAATAAAAGGCCATAATATATTTTCTGTCTAAATATTCACTTTTATCTGTCCTCTCTTCTGTCTAAGGCCTGATGTTTCTCAGTTTTTTCTTCCGACAGAAGTGGTAGAAAATCCCCGGTTTTGTGGCAAAATGATCAATTGTTGATTGTTGCTCCGCACAGCGAAGAAGAAAAAGAAAATAGTCTTCGGTGTTATGTACATGTAAACAACGTTAACAACAAGCAATATCATCGGTGGTACAGTTTCCATCTCGACCTGAATGAAGCATAGCTACATGTTTCTGATTTATACAGGCAAATAATTAAAGAAAATGCTTCAAAATATATGATATGTATGCAAGACATGACTAATTTCTTGGTAGTCTATGAGTAAACTAATTTCACTTCAAAGTAAAAAGCGTCGCAATACCCACATTCTTTACTTACACAACTTTCAAACAAGCATAGGGGAAGGTGGGGCAGGTAGGGTGAACTTTTGTTTTTGATCTTAAGCACACATACATTAGCGATAGCATCTCAGAATCTTTCCACAGAAAGCTTTTACCCTTTCGCCATCGAAATAAACTTGATGTAATCTCTAAAATATTACCATTGTAAAAACAAAGCAAACACACACACACAGCCTCAACAACAAGGTACACAAACTGACCATACCTGCTCCACTGTGGGGCAGGAAGGGTCAACCCCATGGGGCATGCAGGGTCAACAAGAACTGAATGAAACTTTGACCAATCGGTCATGGCATTGCTTTTCTCAATGCTCCTGAAACTTGATTTTGGAGATTCATACAAGGGAGCGTACTCCACACCAGATCTGACGAGCGACTGTTCAGCTTTGAGCCCAACCCACGATCAGCAAAGCCCTCATCAGAGTCCTGCTCTTTGCTGACGATGCCACTGTCGCCTCACACACGGAGCAAGAACTCCAGTGTCTCACGGACATATTTTCACAAGCCTGCACAGGCTTTGGGATCGCCATCAGCCTGAAGAAAACCGAAATACTGGGACAAGGCGTAGGCACACTACCTGTCATCAACATTGGCAGTTACGAGCTGGAGGTTGTCCACCTCTTCAACTTTCTTGGGTCCACCATCAGCGACAATTTGTCCCCTGATGCTGAGATCAAGCAACACATCGGGAAAGCTTCAACAACACTAGGTCGTCTCACCACTCCTGTCTGGGAGAATCCCAAAACTCACAGTCTCCACCAAGATGGCTGTGTACAGCGCCTGTGCCGTGTCATCAGCACACTCCTTCCTATGCGGCAGTGAGTCGTGGACAGCATACTCCAGACAGGAGCGAAGGCTGAACAGCTAGCTCCCACACGCGCTGCCTTCGTTGCATCCTTGGCATCAAAGTGTCAAAGCCTCATATCCTTGCTGGCGCTGGCCTCCCACCATGTACACGCTTCTCAGACAGTGCAGACTACGCTGGCTCAGCCATGTGACTGTATGCCAAATGGAAGATGGACACATTCCTATAAGGACATTGCGTACGGTGAACTAGCCTCTTGTAAGAGACCTGTTGGCCCCAATCAGCTGCATTACAATGATGTCTGCAGGCGGGATCTATGAGCACTCAACGTGGACACTCGGTAGGAAACAGCAGCTGTCCAAAGCAAACCGCGAAGCATGCTCCACAGACAAGTGAAGAAAGGAGACAAACGAAGCTGCTGTGGAAGCAATCCCTCGTATCATCCAGCCACATCTGCACCCGTTGTTGTAGGGGCTGCCACTCCAGAACAGAGCTGACTAGTTGTTGTTGTCGTTGTCGTTCCCTGGCTTAAAGACTCCAGGGATCAACAGCCGAAGCAATTGAACAGTATGGTACAAATGCATCAGCTAGGGATGAGAACATTACGTGTGTGACCGTTTTTGATTACCCCACCACGTGGGCAGCCACACTCCGACTTCGGAGGACACGAGCTGACTAGTAACAGCAGACGCTGTTCCGAAGCGTGATACCAACACGGTCCTTGCATATGTCCGGGGCACACCATTCATGATCAACATCGACCGAAGGAGGTCTATTACTATTATTATTATTATTATTATTATTAGACTGCTGCTACTACAACTGATAATAATAATAATAATAGTAATATCGACGATGATGATAATGATGATGACGATTATTAATTATTATTTATTATTATTATTATTATTATTATTATTATTATTATTATTATTATTATTATTATTATTATTATTATTATCATTATTATTATCATTATTATTATCATTATTTTATCATTATTATTATCAATATTATTATTGGTGACGAACATGACAACGACAGTACCTGCTTTGTCTAGGGCCAGGCCAAGGGGGAATCGGCCAGTCGTGTGAACGACTGTCTCTACACCACTTCCATCATAGTCAGCTCGCAAAATCCTTTGAACATTCCCTATCTCTGACCAGTAGATCTTCCTGGATATAGCCACAACAGTTGGGGTCAAGGTCACCACATAACAAGACATCAAGGTCATGATGCGGACATGCCAGGGACATTTTGCAAAATGTCAAGATCAAAGGTCACTATATAATTTATATTCATGGGTAAAAGAAACATAAATGAAACAGCGACATTTTCAAACGCTGTTTTCAGTGCTTAGCCTATTATTTTTTATAAACTTTGTGATGAAATAATATCGTAGCCCATTGTCTGAACACTGATGTAATATGAAAATATCACGCACAACATTACAAATGCGCCGATGGGAGACCGTTTAAGACAATATAAGAGGTGTGGAGGGGGAGGGGGGGGATTACATTATCGTGTATCAGTCTCTCTCTCTCTCTCTCTCTCTCTCTCTCTCTCTCTCTCTCTCTCTCTCTCTCTCTCTCTCTCTCTCTCTCTCAGATTCTTTCTTTCTCTCAGACGCACACCTACACACACACCAACACACACACATACACATTTATACAAACACATGTCCCACCTCCTCACACACGCACTCACACACACTCACACACAAGACCGCGGGCATGCAGGCACACCGATTAACACAAATCTGAGCAAAATAGGATACAAAAATACCCCTAGGGAGGTGAGCCTACTGAGTATTGATGGCTCTGACAGCAGAGGGGTAAAAGCTGTTCTTCAGGCGGTTAGATTTGCACTTAAAAGAGCAGAACCTTTTACCAGAAGGGAGTGGTTGAAACAGATGGTGGCACACCAGTCAACCATCTTTCCAACTTCATCCCTGTACCCTGCCTCATCGCCATTAGTAATGAGCCCCTCCATAGTAGTGTCATCAGAAAACTTAATAACTGCACCAGATGGGTTTACAGAGCGAAAGTCATTGGTAAACAATGTAAATAGCAAGGGAGATAATACACATCCTTGGGGGGCGCCGGTGTTTAAAATGACCTTTTCCGATACATGACTGCCAACTCTGACAACTTGGGGTCTGTTGGTGAGGAAATCTGCAATCCATTTACACAACCCAATATTCACATCCATACTAATGAGCTTCTGAATAAGTTGAGATGGGACAATAGTATTATATGCAGAACTGAAGTCAATGAAAAGAATGCGGGCATAGGTATTAGCTTTCTCTAAATGTTGGATAACAAAATGAAGACCAAGAGACACAGCATCCTCCACAGATCTATTTGCCCGATATGCAAACTGTAAGGGGTCCATTAGAGAGACAGTCACAGATTTCAGATAGCAGAGAATAAGGCGTTCAAAAACTTTCATAACAACGGATGTCAAAGCAACGGGTCTGTAATCATTAAGTGTGACTGTTTTGGGTTTTTTGGGTACTGGAACAATAATAGCGGATTTGAAACATGATGGAACTTTGCATTGAAACAGAGATACATTGAACACATCAGTGAAAATAGGGGCAAGCTGATCAGCACAGTGTTTTAGGCAAGGTGACGAAATACCATCTGGCCCACCGGCTTTCTTTACACTCTGCCGCCTGAACAGTTTCCTAACATTTGATTCTTGCACTACAAAGGCGGGGTCAGAGGCTTCCGAGTCTACCTGGGGCCTTGGAGTTGTGTTTAGTCTGTCAAACCTAGCATAGAAATGGTTCAGTTGATCAGGAAGTGTTGGGTCATCAGTACTAATTCTTGGTTTTTGTTTTATTGAGTAATATTCTGCAGACCCTTCCACACGGCCCTAGTATTGTCTGAAGAAAACTGCTGTTCAATTTTCTGACGGTACTCTATCTTAGCATGTCTGATTTCCTTTTCTACTTCATACTTGGTCTGATTGAAATGTCGTCTAGCATGGTCTTGCAATGTTTTGTCACTCTCATCTAACTTTAGGCGTTCTAATGGGTTGTATGCGACGTCCTTGGCAGCTAATTTAGACTTAATACTATACCTAAACCAGGGCTTGTTATTACCATATATAGTTACAGTTTTGGACGGAACACACAGCTGTTCACAAAGGCTAATATACGATGTAACAGCGTCCGTATATTCATCAAGGTCTGTTGCTGCCTCCTTAAACACAGACCAGTCTGTACAATCAAGGCAGCCCTGTAACGCAGCAACAGACTGATCGTCCCATTTACTAACTGCCTTTTTGACAGGCTTCACTGTTTTCAGCTGCTGTCTGCAGGTGGGAAGGAGAAACACCATAGCGTGGTCGCTGCGGCCTAGCGGGGCGCGAGGGATAGAACGATAGGCGCCCGGTATTGTGCTGTAGCAGTGGTCCAGTGTCTTATCTTTGAGAGATAGAACGATAGGCGCCTGGTAGTGTGCTGTAGCAGTGGTCCAGTGTCTTATCTTTGAGGGATAGAACGATAGGCGCCTGGTAGTGTGCTGTAGCAGTGGTCCAGTGTCTTATCTTTGAGGGATAGAACGATAGGCGCCTGGTAGTGTGCTGTAGCAGTGGTCCAGTGTCTTATCTTTGAGGGATAGAACGATAGGCGCCTGGTATTGTGCTGTAGCAGTGGTCCAGTGTCTTATCTTTGAGGGATAGAACGATAGGCGCCTGGTATTGTGTGTAGCTGTAGCAGTGGTCTGGTAGTGTGCTGTAGCAGTGTCTTATCTTTGAGGGATAGAACGATAGGCGCCTGGTAGTGTGCTGTAGCAGTGGTCCAGTGTCTTATCTTTGAGGGATAGAACGATAGGCGCCTGGTAGTGTGCTGTAGCAGTGGTCCAGTGTCTTATCTTTGAGGGATAGAACGATAGGCGCCTGGTAGTGTGCTGTAGCAGTGGTCCAGTGTCTTATCTTTGAGGGATAGAACGATAGGCGCCTGGTAGTGTGCTGTAGCAGTGGTCCAGTGTCTTATCTTTGAGGGATAGAACGATAGGCGCCTGGTAGTGTTCTGTAGCAGTGGTCCAGTGTCTTATCTTTGAGGGATAGAACGATAGGCGCCTGGTATTGTGCTGTAGCAGTGGTCCAGTGTCTTATCTTTGAGGGATAGAACGATAGGCGCCTGGTAGTGTGCTGTAGCAGTGGTCCAGAGTCTTATCTTTGCGGGTGGGGCACGAAACATGTTGGTGGAATTTAGGAATGGTCGACCTAAGGCTCGTGTGATTAAAGTCACCGAGTGCAATCGTTAGGCCGTCTGGGTGTTTGTTTTCTGCGTCTGTGATATGGCCAGCAAGCTGACGCCTAGCGTTTCCTGCATGCGCCTCTGGGTGGATGCATGCCACTGCCAGCAGAAGAGAAGAAAATTCACGGGAGCAGTAGAAAGGTCGGCATCTTACAATCAACAGTTCTAGATCAGGGGAGCAGAAAGATGTATCAATGTCCGTGTTAGCACACCACCGTTCGTTAACCATGACACCCACACCACCACCCACACCCTTTCCCGTTATGACAGTCACGATCGGTGCGGAAAATTCTAAAGCCTGACGGTGTGATGGAACAATCAGGAACAGAAGAATCTAGCCAGGTTTCCGTGAAACAGAGAGCAGAACAGTCCCTATAGTCTCTTTGAGTATTAACAAGAGCTTGTAGTTCGTCGGCTTTGTTTTTCAGCGATCTTACGTTCGAAAGGAGGATGGATGGTAGAGGGGGGCGGTTAGAGCGTCGCCTGAAATGAACCAGAGCACCGGCACGTTTCCCTCTTTTTCTCTGTTGCTGAGGCCGGTCGTTGGAATGGCGCTGGTTTGAATTTGAAGCCGTTGATGCTTCAGACAGCATCACAGATGCGGGGAGTGAAAAGTCCGGCTTGACATCATGATTGTTGTTTTTGTGACTAGGTTGCCTGGCCTTAAGTTATCATTCGCATCTTTTGGCTTCATAGCTGGTCAAATTCCTCGCTGCAAAGTGTAAAGGGAATATGTAACTATTTGTACGAAGGCACTGCTTCGGCGGAGAATATGGAACCTTGATCTATTCTATTGTGTTTTGGCAGACTCGTTGAGTCTTGTGGTGCATAATTGCCTCAGTGTATAATTGCCTCACAATTTTGCCGCAGGGATTTGCAGAGGGGCAGGTTTTGGTGTTTATTGAGGTTTTGATTTCTTTTGACTACCCTTCGAGGGATGTTTGTATTTATTGAAGGGAGAAAACAGTAAAGTTCTTTTGCTGTCAATTTTATTATTTTGTCTGGCCTGGTGTTGGTGTGTGAGTGTTTGGTTGTGTGACTCAGAAATCCGTCTACCCTTAACCGAACCCTCCCTAATACGTACTTCCTTGCATAAAACTGCAGGAGTATCGTGACAGGCACGATGTGCAAGTGTATCACATTTGACCATTTCACTCCAATTTCACATTCTGTCTTAAACGGTCTCCCATCGGCGCATTTGTAATGCTGTGTGTGATATTTTCATATTGCATCAGCGTTGAGACACTGGGCTACGATGTTATTTCATCACAAAGTTTATAAATAATAGGTTAAGCACTGAAAACAGCATTTTAAATTTTCGCGTTTCATTTGCGCTTCTTTTGCCCTTGAGTTTTAGGTCACTTTAAGAATCCCCTGTTTATCAGGCTATATCAGGCTATATCATCCCTGTTCAACACCTCAACTCCCTGACATATCTTTACATATCTTGAAAGTAATTTGTGACCACTAGGACCTTTGCGCACAGGAACAACAAATCAAGCTTTCGGGTAGGAAAAAGGTCCTTTAATAGAAAGAAGAAAAAACCCACAGACGTTTCAGACTATAAGTCCGTTTTCAATGTAAGGACACAAAAAGGAAACACAACAAAAGTGACAGCAAGCAGGAAGCGATGGAAGAAGAAGGAAAATGAGAAAAATTGACTGAGTAGAATTAACCTCTTTAAAAAAAAATACAAAAAAATACTGAGTACAAGTTAATCACAAAAAACACGAAAAACACGAGAACCTACTAATTTGTAGGGTAATAAAATGACAAAACTAAGACACTGAATAGGTGTTGACTCTGCATTCAAAAACTGTATTTTAAACCGTTACCAAGAAGTGAGCATCAATCACTACAAAACACACACCAAGAAGTGAGCATCAATCACTACAAAACACACACACACACACACACACACACACACACACACACACGCGTACATGTACACACATGCATACAGGCGTGCGCTGTGTGTGTGTGTGTGTGTGTGTGTGTGTGTGTGTGTTTGCCCTTGGAGCAAACATGAGAGGATTCTTCCCTCCAACGTCCCTCATCCTGCCTTCCTTTCTTGTGGCACTTGTGGGTGATCGTTATATAAAAAAAAGTCTTGTAAAATTACTACTACTACTACTACTACTACTACTACTACTGATAATGATGATGATTATAAATACAGCTTATATAGTGCTCTTCAATGAGTAAGCCATCGTCAGAGCACTTTACAGATTTTGAGAGAAAAAACAAACAAACAAAAAGAAACATTGTTAACAAAATATTAAGAAGCATAAACAATCAACTTCTCAGTATTGTCAAACCGATACAGGACATTAATGATACCAAAAAAATCAGAATGACCCAAGAGTCAAAATTATCTTCCCTGACTTTCATCAGTAACTGAGAGTACAGTTTTTATGACCATCCTGTTTGATATTACATCATCACATGCTCATCTCTCTCTCTCTCTCTCTCTCTCTCTCTCTCTCTCTCTCTCTCTCTCTCTCTCTCTCTCTCTCTCTCTCTCTCTCTCTCTCTCTCTCTCTCATACTCATAAGACTAAATTCTATATCGCTTTTATTGACTACCAGAAAGCGTTAGACACTGTAGACCGTGAAAAACTTTGGTCAGTTCTGCAAAAAGTCAAGACCTCTACAAAAATGCTAAATATGCTTAAAGGAATGTATACATCTGTACAGGCATGTGTAAGAAGTGGCGCAGAGTTATCAGAATTCTTTGATTGCCCTGCGCGGATCAAGCAAGGCTGCTTGTTATCTCCCTTGATGTTTTCATTATCAATTTCAAATGTAGCTGAAGCAGTGACACTTAATGGCAAACATGGTTATCAGTTCCTGCCAGGCCTTATAGAAATGTTCTTGTTATTTGCCAATGACATTGTTCTGATCTCTGTCACACTGTCTGGCCTACAAAATGAAATAAATAAATTACAAAAAGCCTCAGAATTACTTGGCTTGACTGTTAATCTACAACACCCCCCACTAAAGTCATGGTCTTCAGAAAGGGTGTGGGTTTTTTTTATAGCAAATACGAAAGATGGTATTACAGAGGACAAGAAATTGAGGTAGTTAATAGTTATAAATACATAGGGTTTACTTTGTCAACTAAGCTATCTATGGATGTATTATTAGCAGAATTTGCAGGTAGGGCTAAATGTAAGGTCATTGATATTTTGAAAACTATGCACAGTTTTGGAAGAATTGACATGGTTGTATTTTTTAAATTGTTTGACGCTCAAGTCAAGCTAATGGGTTTTTTTTCTTCTTCTTTTTTTTTCTCAAGGAACATAGCCTAATTCAACAAAGAATGAGTGCGAGACATGGTAATAAGACAGCAACATATCAATTAACAATAATGTACACATTGCATATCTTTATACATTTCTCAACATATGAATAAAAATTGCTTTAACAAAGGAATAATAAGAAACAGACATCTCCACGTATATTAAGTCAAGCTAATGATGTTGTATGCGTCATAAATGTGGGGTCTGACTCGTATCAAGGTAATAGAAAATGCACATCTTTTCGCTTGTAAGCACTTCCTTAAAGTATACCCAAAAAACCAACAACTGAATACCTTAGTTTATGGTGAACTGGGTAGAAACCCACTCTATAATGATGCCAATGTAAGAGCTTTAAAATACCACTTCAAGCTACAATGAATGGCCTTGTGTCGACTATCCAAGCAAGCTTATGAAATAAATTTAAATGATAAAGCAATACAGAATTGGGCATATGAAATATTAAAAAAACCCTGCTTAGATTCTTTTGGATTTTCAGAAGTTCGGATTTATGGTGAAGTAGGAGATGAACGTTCCTTTTTAAAAATGTACAGGCAAAGAATGGTTGACTGTTTTATGCAAGAATGGGCCGCAAAAACTAGAGAACAGTGATCGTTTTTGTGTTTACCATTCATTTAAATCTCTATTAGTACCAGAAAAATATTCAAGTGACATCACAATAAGTAAATTTAGAGTAGCATTGAAAACAATACGTTTTGGCATAAATGAACTGAGAGTTAATGAAAGATACTGTGAAACAGCAATTTAAACAAATGTCCTTTTTGTGATGACTTAGAAAATGAAACTCACTTTCTTTTCAAATGTCCCATGTATGCCAGGTTACGTGAATAATATATTAACAAACATTATAAATATAACTGCACCCATCCACTTAAGTTTCTCTTGCAAAATGAGAACAAATAGATAAAAAGAGATGTGGCTATGTTCGTTCACTATGCACTTTGTCTAAGAGAAGAATCAGTGTAATTTGTTTAAAGTTGTTTTTGAGTTATTATCAAGGTATTTTCATTAATTTGATTGAATGTTGTTCGTTTCATTGTACATGTCCCCATGTGGATAGGCCGGAAGCCTCACGTTAAAAATCCAGTGTTCCAGTGTTCTCTCTCTCTCTCTGTGCGCGTGTGTGCGTGCGTGTGATAAGGTAGTAAATAAAACCTACCCCTCCTCGACATCAACAGCAATTTTGTATGGCTTTGACCGGCCTGGTAGCACTGTCTTCACGTGACCTCCATCAATGGCCATCAGGCCGATGTAGCCAACACTAACATCATAGTGAGTGAAGAACAGCAGCCTGGACAGGGGGTCCACAACCAGGGCTGTCGCTTTGGTACCTTAGAAACACAATGCCCATATGACACACGGACATCGGTAAACATTACACTTGGTGCAACTGTCGTAACCGACTCTGATACAACTATAATCTACGTGTTTTGATGTAACTGTCATACCTGACTTTGATAGAATACATGAGGATTAGAATGCCCACATGACACGACCAACTGTAAACATTACACTTGGTGCAACTGTCATAACTGACTTTGATGCAACTATAATCCACCTGTTTTGTTGCAACTGTCGCAACTGACTTTGATACAACTATAATCCACGTGTTTTGATGCAACTGTCACACCTGACATTGATAAAACTATAATCCACGAGTTTTTATGCAACTGTCACACCTGACATTGATACAACTATAATCCACGTGTTTTGATGCAACTGTCACACCTGTCTTTGACAGAACTATAATCCACGTGTTTTGACACAACTGTCACACCTGACTTTAATAAAGCTATAATCCACGTGTTTTGATGCAACTGTCACACCTGACATTGATAAAACTATAATCCACGTGTTTTGATGCAACTGTCACACCTGACATTGATAAAGGTATAACCCACGAGTTTTTATGCAACTGTCACACCTGACATTGATAAAGCTATAATCCATGTGTTTTGATGCAACTGTCACACCTGACTTTGATACAACTATAATCCATGTGTTTTGATGCAACTGTCACACCTGACTTTGATAAAACTATCATCCACGTGTTTTGATACAACTGTCACACCTGACATTGATACAACTATAATCCACGTGTTTTGATGCAACTGTCACACCTGACATTGATACAATTATAACCCACGTGTTTTGACGCAACTGTCACACCTGACTTTGATAGAATTACACGAGGATTACAATGCCCATATGACGCATGAACAACGGTAAACATTTCTACCTGTAACTGACATTGATAGAACTATAATTCATGTGTTTTGATGCAACTGTCGTAACTGACTTCGATAGAACTATGATCCATGTGTTTTGATGCAAATATCGTAACTGACTTCGATAGAACTATAATCCATGTGTTTTGATGCAACTGTCGTAACTGATTTCGATAGAACTATAATCCATGTGTTTTGATGCAACTGTCGTAACTGACTTCGATAGAACTATGATCCATGTGTTGTGATCCAACTGTCGTAACTGACTTCGATAGAACTATGATCCATGTGTTGTGATGCAACTGTCGTAACTGACTTCGATAGAACTATAATCCATGTGTTTTGATGCAACTGTCGTAACTGACTTCGATAGAACTATAATCCATGGGTTTTGATGCAACTGTCGTAACTGACTTCGATAGAACTATAATCCATGTGTTTTGATGCAACTGTCGTAACTGACTTCGATAGAACTATAATCCATGGGTTTTGATGCAACTGTCGTAACTGACTTCGATAGAACTATGATCCATGGGTTTTGATGCAACTGTCGTAACTGACTTCGATAGAACTATAATCCATGTGTTTTGATGCAACTGTCGTAACTGACTTCCGTAGAACTATGATCCATGGGTTTTGATGCAACTGTCGTAACTGACTTCGATAGAACTATAATCCATGTGTTTTGATGCAACTGTCGTAACTGACTTCGATAGAACTATAATCCATGGGTTTTGATGCAACTGTCGTAACTGACTTCGATAGAACTACAATCCATGTGTTTTGATGCAACTGGCGTAACTGACTTTGATAGAACTATAATCCATGGGTTTTTATGCAAATGTCGTAACTGACTTCGATAGAACTATGATCCATGTGTTGTGATGCAACTGTCGTACAACTGACTTCGATAGAACTATAATCCATGGGTTTTGATGCAACTGTCGTAACTGACTTCGATAGAACTATAATCCATGTGTTTTGATGCAACTGTCGTAACTGACTTTGATAGAACTATAATCCATGTGTTTTGATGCAACTGTCGTAACTGACTTCGATAGAACTATAATCCATGTGTTTTGATGCAACTGTCGTAACTGACTTCGATAGAACTATAATCCATGTGTTTTGATGCAACTGTCGTAACTGACTTTGATAGAACTATAATCCATGTGTTGTGATGCAACTGTCGTAACTGACTTCGATAGAACTATGATCCATGTGTTGTGATGCAACTGTCGTAACTGACTTCGATAGAACTATAATCCATGTGTTTTGATGCAACTGTCGTAACTGACTTCGATAGAACTATAACTATAATCCATGTGTTTTTGATGCAACTGTCGTAACTGACTTCGATAGAACTATAATCTATGTGTTTTGAAGCAACTGTCGTAACTGACTTCGATAGAACTATAATCCATGGGTTGTGATGCAACTGTCGTAACTGACTTCGATAGAACTATAATCCATGGGTTGTGATGCAACTGTCGTAACTGACTTCGATAGAACTATAATCCATGTGTTTTGATGCAACTGTCGTAACTGACTTCGATAGAACTATAATCCATGTGTTGTGATGCAACTGTCGTAACTGACTTCGATAGAACTATAATCCATGTGTTTTGATGCAACTGTCGTAACTGACTTCGATAGAACTATAATCCATGGGTTGTGATGCAACTGTCGTAACTGACTTCGATAGAACTATAATCCATGGGTTTTGATGCAGCTGTCGTAACTGACGATAGAACTATAATTCGATAGAACTATAATCCATGGGTTTTGATGCAACTGTCGTAACTGACTTCGATAGAACTATAATCCATGGGTTTTGATGCAACTGTCGTAACTGACTTCGGTAGAACTATAATCCATGTGTATTGATGCAGCCAGCGTAACTGAATTTGATAGAACTATAATCCATGTGTTTTGATGCAGCTGTCGTAACTGACTTCGATAGAACTATAATCCATGTGTTTTGATGCAGCCAGCGTAACTGACTTTGATAGAACTATAATCCATGTGTATTGATGCAGCCAGCGTAACTGAATTTGATATAACTATAATCCATGTGTTTTGATGCAGCTGTCGTAACTGACTTCGATAGAACTATAATCCATGTGTTTTGATGCAGCCAGCGTAACTGACTTTGATAGAACTATAATCCTGTATTGATGCAGCCAGCGTAACTGAATTTGATATAACTATAATCCATGTGTTTTGATGCAGCTGTCGTAACTGACTTCGATAGAACTATAATCCATGTGTTTTGATGCAGCCAGAGTAACTGAATTTGATATAAGCAATGTAAAGAAAGGTAGCTCTCTCTGTAATTAACTCCCTTCACCAAAAACATTTTTGGCACAAAGTCGTCTAGGAAAGTATAAACAACAGCCACATTGAGACAGACCAAGGTTCATCCTCAAATAGAACATTAATCCATGTGGTTTGATGCAACTGTCGTAACTGATTTTGATAGAACTCTAATCCATGCATTTTGATGCAACTGTCATAACTAACTTTGATAGAACTTTAATCCACGTGGTTTGATGCAACTGTTATTACTGACTTTGATAGAACTTTAATCCACTTGGTTTTATGCAACTGTCGCAAC